>JAJPUD010002015.1:78503-253363 GCA_023553655.1 Myrmecobius fasciatus | reverse complement strand
ACACACACACACACACACACACACACACACACACACACACACATACACACACACCACACATGCCCAGAACTGATTACACAGAGAAGCTTGTAAGCTTGATGATTTTGCCTCTGGTTTCTAGGAGATGAGGAAAAATGTGACAATAGAAAAAAGGTTAGATGACAGAGCTAAGACATAGATACAGAAGGAAAATGAGGCTAGTATGCTCATTAATGGTAATAAATTTAGTCATCTTTAAGTTTGTCTTTCGGAGGAACATTTCCTATGGAATCTCAAACTAGTGCTCCCAGCACATGTGATTTTAGTCAGGTCAATACCTTGGAAGAGAGAGGCGTAATGATAGCTGTCTTCAGGCATTTGTGAGGCTTTTTGGAAGAAGAGACTAGATTTGTTTTGCTTATAATTTCTTTAGGGGAATAAAACATGTGACCATGGCTTGGAAATTATTAATGAGGATGTAGACTTTTAACCTCAAACAAGGAAAAAGTTCCTAACAATGAGAACTTTCACCAAGTTAAATGGACAGTAAAGAGTGAGTTCCTTGTTACTAGAGCTCTTTATATAGGAGGCTAGTTATCCATGGTACTGTTGAGCTGATTCAGCTTGTCTATAGGGGTTGGTTTTGCACTGTGGTGTCAAGAAATGGGAGCCATTAAACAATTTATAAAGCTCCCTGGAGGCCTCATACTAATATAACTAACTTTTAAAAACCACATATTAACATCATATATATCCTATTGTATTTTTATTTATTTTATTAAATATTTTCCAGTTACATTTTAATCTAGTTCATGCAACACTTATCCATATGTAGCCTGGGCCTTTTTTTAATTTTTTAATTTTTTTGATCCTTTTAGTTTAGATAATCTCTGCAGTCTCTTCCAACTTTGAAAGTCTCTGATTCTATGACTTAAAGTCTTTTTCAGCATTTAGAAAATAAGCAGGAAAAAGAGAAGAGTTTGCATGGACAGATTATTCTTCCTTCCTAACCTCTAGGTATTTTATATTTGATGTCACATTTATCATTATGAGATCTCTGTGAATTCATGAAGGATTGTTCTGTTGGTATTCCTACTTCAGAGATGGGGAAATAGAGGTGTCGGGAATTAAGGAAGCATAAGACCTTGCATTGGACTGTCATAAGATTTTAGAGATCCTTAACTCCAGCTAAGACATCTTCTAGTTACATGATGTCACTTGCTGGGGAATAGTGTGATATATTTTCTTGTTTCCACAAGAGGCACTACTGAATCCCAGCTCAGATTTTTTTCTTCTCTGGACCAGTTAGGGAAAGCTTTGCTGTTGTCAGAAGTCACTTTATGATAAGAACTAATGTATTAACTGGGATATGGCACTATTTGACAAATTGCTTACTAAATACATCAAAATTGATTGGACATTCTGTATTTGAATTGACAAATGACTGCATTAAGGGAAGGAGGGAAATCCATTAATTATAACTGCCCTCAACCATAGGAAATGTAATCATATAAATATGGATTTTGTTAAAACAAAAATCTTGACTTTATTGTAGTGTTGCTGGTAAGTGTACACACTTCTTTACTATTAAGCTTCTAATAGGCAGCCTTTGGAAGCTGCTATAAGTCAGTATCATTTTGGTTATGTTAAAAAAGACTGTTCTAGGTTTCTTGAATAGAGTGATATTTTATTTAAAGCAAGCAAACAACATTAGAAAAGATAAAAACAAAGGAACAAAAAACTTCAGAAAACCCTTAGGTTTGGCTTTCTGTTCAGCTTTGCCATATTCCTCCCTGATTCACAAATTCCCCTGAGCTTCCCCAAGGTCTTCAGGAATGTTTCATCTAGAAAAGGGTTGGATAACAGCATTATTTGGAATACAGAATATGAATATGGGAATTCCAGTATTTGGTCTTCTACTAATTATCAGTGTTAATTTGAACGAGTCATTTAACTTGCCTGGTTCTTAACTTCCTCATCCCTTAAATGAGTGCATTGAACTGCCTAATTCCCCAAACCTTGCTTGTTTCTTTCTTGTTTCATTTAATTTATTTTGGGGTTTATATTCTCTTCCTTTCACATTCTCTTTCTCCCTACTCCCCCATTAAGAAAGCATGGAAAAGAAAACCTGTTACAGACTGTTACTGACTGTAGTCAGGCAGAACAAATTCTTGCATTTGCCATATTTAAAAAAAAAAAGCCTCAATTTGAACTCTTGAGTCTATTATCTTTCTTTTTGCAGTTGAGTAGTATGTTTCAAATGCCATCTTCTAGAATTGTGATTTGATCGCTATGTTGATTCATGTTTCTAAGTTTTTAAAAGTTGTTGGTTCTTGCTATATTGTTATCTAAGTTGTTCTCCTGGTTCTTCTCACTTTGCATCTCTTCATACAGGTCTTCCCAGATTTCTCTAAAACTATCCCTTTCACCATTTGTTAGAGCATAGTAGTGTTCATTTATATTAATATACTATAATTTCCTTGAAACGTTCTCTAGTTGATGGCACCTCTTCAGTTTCTAAATTTCTGCCAACACACAAAAATTCTGTTTTTGTATACATAGACCTTTTCCCTCTTTTTTTGATCTTTTTGGAGTATAGACCAAGTTGCAGTATTTCTTATTCAAGTGATAAGCAGTTTAATAGCTTTTTGGGCATAGTTCCAAATTGTTTTCCAGAAGAGTTGAACCAATTCACATCCACCAATAGTATATTAAAATACCTATTTTCCCATAGCCTCTTCAGTATTTGTTATTTTCCTTTTTTGTCAGTTTCACCAATCTGATGGGTATGAAGTGGTACTTTTGAGTTGTTTTATTTTGCATTTCCCTAATTAGTGATTTCAAACATTTTTTCATATGAGTATTAATAAGTTGGGTTTCTTCCTCTAAAAACTACTTATTCATATCCTTGGACCATTTATCAATTGGAGAATAGATCTTATTCCCACAAATTTCGATCAATTCCATATATTCAATACATACATACATACATACATATACACATACATACACATATATACATATATATAATGTCTATGAAATGAGTCCTTTATGTGAGATACTTGCTGCAAAGATTTTTCCCAATTTCCTCTTTATTTTTAACTTTAACTCAGTTAGTTTTACTTGTATACAGAATTTTTAATCTTATATGATAAAAATTGGCCATCTTCTTCCCCCATCCATAGATTTGATAGGTATTTTCTTTCATGTTCCCTTAATTTGTTTATAATGTTCTCCTTTATGTCTGAATCATGTATTCATTTGGAGCTTATCTTGGTATTGAGTTTGAGATTTGTACTTTCCTAGTAGTTTTTATGTATTTTATACATTTTTCTAATCTAACCCTTTTCTTTCCTAGTACTAAATTGTTTTGCTTACTAGGACTTTATAATATTGTTTGATATCTTATACTGTTATGCCCCTTTCCTTCCCATTAAAAAAAAATAATTCTCTTGATTTTCTTACCTTATTTTTCTCCTCCAAATGAATTCTTAAATTATTTTTTCTAGTAGTTGTTTGATGTAGCACTTGATAAGTAAATTAATTTAGGTACTATTGTCACTTTTTTATATGGCTTGGTTTACCTATGAATTATCGATGTTTCCCCAGTTACTAGTCTATCTTTATTTGTATAGAATGTTTGTAATTGTGTTCATATAGTTCCTGTGTGTAGTTTATCAGGTAGACTTCCAAGTATTTTATACTATCCGTACTTATTTTGTTTTATTTCTTCCAAGTACATGTAAAAACAATTGTTACCATTAAAAAATTTTTTTAAGTTATAATTATTTAAAATAGTTTCTCTTTCTAGTTCTTCCTGCTTTATTTTGACTTTATAAATAGAACTTTGCTAACATTTTAAATCATTTCAGAATTGGTAATATGCTTATGTGTTATCAATATTGATAGACCAATTTAAGAATAAATTGATGAGAAACATACTCTAAATGGGAAATGTAATTTGAAAAATCCAACTTCTGGAGCAGGTAAGTGATGATGCAAGAATTTCTGTCCTTTGATGTTTCTTTTGTCCACTCCCATCCCCAGTTGCTTCATGACTGTGATAATGTCTAATGGCAGAGTTATAGATACCTTGTGATATATAAGGATAATAGTGATGAATAAAGATTGAGGCTGAAATACATATCCTCATCTCAAGTAGATATCTCAGCAGCTAAACAAATAGGTCAGCTTTTGAAATTAACTTTCAAATTGCGCCTTGAGATTACTCCTGATATTAATGGAAATCACACAGATTGGTATGTCACTTTCAAATTCCTCCTTGTGAACACTACACTTTTCATTGCCACTTTGCATACCTGTGGAAATGAATTTTCATGTCCACAAGCTCTTTTCTGTCTTTGATAAGTGGACTCTGGAGAAAAAGAGTCTTCCTAAATGAGGAAGAGGAGGAAAGTGCTTACATCATACTTATTGTTTACTACTGGAGACACCATGGATCAGCTGGGGCCAGTCTCCACCAAGGGAATGCAGACAAACTTCATAGTTCATATATACAATGGTTCCTTGGATTTCATGGATTTTCTGGAAATTCTGCGATAGGAATTTAACATTGTATACAATGTGAAATGACAGGGAAAAAGCAGCAGGACTCAGTAGACAGTTCTTTACATGGGAACCTGTCTATCCCTTCAGTCGGTATGAACAAATAGCTTTACTTTATCTAGGGAGAAAAACTCATGCAAAGGATATGTTGATTAAGGTTCCTATAGCAACTTTTGATGACAAAGATATCATGCAGTTTTACAAATTTATAAATTTTTGACAGACTCAGTCAGAAAACCTAGCACCAGGTTTCTTTCAGCTCTTTCAGCTATGAGCTGTGGGACCTTTGGCCAATGATTGAATCTCTCTAATCTTCATAGTATAATAAAAGTTGGAGCCACAAGAGAATTTAGCAATCATCTAGACTGGGGATTCTTAAGCTTTTGTGATTCGTGGACTCCTTTGTTGGTCAATACAAATTTATTAGGAACCTATTATGTATCAAACACTGTCCTAAGTACTGAGGGGGTGGAGAGAAAGAGGGTCGGGGGAGGAGAGAAAAGAAAGGGAGGGAGGGAGAGAAGAGGAATGAAGAGAGAGAGAGGAAAGAGAAAAAAGAAGAGAGAGAGACATAAAGGGTAAAAGACAGTCCTGGCCCACAAGGAGCTCACAATCTAATGAACAACACAAAAGGAATCTGAAAAGTGACCTAAGGTATAGAGGAATTGTAGTGAAGTTCAAAGGAATGCAGCATGGTGGGAAATGGAAGAGAAGGCTCACCTAGGCAGCCTCCTTCAGTGGAGGATGTGAGAACAACTCTCTACTCCAGACCCTCCATTCTCTCCATTCAGAAAAAGAGAGAGCTACCCCAAAGTCAGAGAATACTGATAAGGTATGAGGTCGTCTAGTGCAGCCTGTTTACCTCTTCTTAAAATAACGTTTAAGCAACCAGCAGGACGATTTCAGAGAGGCCTGGAGAGACTTGCATGAACTGATGCTGAGTGAAATGAGCAGAACCAGGAGATCATTGTACACGGCAACAACAAGACTATACAGTGATCAATTCTGATGGACATGGCTCTCTTCAACAATGAGATGATTCAAACCAGTTCCAATTGTTCAGTGAAGAAAGCCATATACACCCAGAGAGAGGCCTGTGGGATCTGAGTGTGGGCCACAACATAGCATTTTCACTTTTTTTGTTGTGGTTTCCTTGCATTTTGTTTTCCTTCTCAGGTTTTTTTTCCTTCCTTCTTGATCTGATTTTTCTTGTGCAGCAAGATGACTGTATAAATATGTATACATACATTGGGTTTAACAAATATTTTAACATATTTAACATGTATTTGACTACCTGCCATCTAAGGGAGGGATTGAGAGGAAGGAGGAGAAAATTTGGAACAGAAGCTTTTGCAAGGGTCAGTATTGGAAAATTACCCATCATATGTTTTATGAATAAAAAGTTTTAATAAAAATTTTTTAAAAATAATGTTTAAGTTAGAGGTAAGTAAAAATAAAATTACATTTTTTTCCCATTTCAGTGAAATCCCATAAAATCCCGTAGGTTAAGAATCTCTGATTTAGACCAATCTCTCCACCAAGTAACTTGATGTTCAGAGTAGTGCCCTGACCCTGTCAGTGCCAGTGGCTTTCTTTTTCTCACTGCAGATATCCAGATAAAAATTTCTGTCCTTTAGTCACACATTTCCAGATACCTTTGGACATTTACAGCTGAGTATCCCATAGATATCTGAAATTGAACATATCCAGAATAGTACTCATTCCTTTCCCTCTAGCCTTGTTGTTCATCTGAACTTCCCTATTTTTGTGGAAGGTACCCCCTCATCCCTAGACTCCACCGATATCCTCATTCTCCCCTCCCACTTCACTTCGCATGTTCAGTTAATTGACAAATCTTATTACTACTTCCTCGGGTCCATCACCTTCTCTCTATTCTGTGGCTACCATCCTGTATCAGGCCTCATTATTTCTTAATTGTTCTCCCTATTCTCCTTAAGTCTCTTTGCACTCTAATCTTTCTTCTGTACAGTTGTTAAAGTGATTTCCTAAAGTGCATTTCTAACCATGTCACTCCTATCCAATAAACTCTAATGGCTCCCTATTGCTTCTAGAATCAAATATAATTAATCTCCTTTTTGGCTATTAGAGGCCTTTTCATCTAGCCCCATCCCCCTACCTTTCCAGCCTTATTAGACATTGCTTCTGCTTCACTACTTTATGATCCAGGTAATCTGTCCTCCTTAGTTTCCCTCACATATGACACTTTTTCCATCTTTGTGCCTTTGTAATGTGCCTTTCCTCCATTATTAGAATATACTTCCTCCTCATTGCTGCTGCTTAAAATAATTTTTTTTCCTGTTAAAATTTTCCTTAAGTACCATTTTCTACATTATACTTTTCTTGATTCACACTGGCCCCCTGAAAGCTAACACTCTCCCATACAAAATTATCTTCTGTATATTTTGGGTACATTTATGTATATGCTGGATGCCCCTTTAAAATAGGGGTTTCTTGAGGGCAGAAACTTAAAATTTGTGTTTTGGTATCTCCAGAATGTAGTGTATTGCCCAGTACTTAGTGGGCACTTAATAAATTCTTCTTGATTGATTGTAGATATTGTAACCAATGTGAACAGGAGTAACCCACTATGCAAAAACAGTGTAATGTTCTTCATTTGGTAACAAAGCATTGTATTCCTACAGTGATATTTTCTTGGTCCTTCCACTGATCTCTTGAAAATAAAATAGGATGGAAACCATACTCTGCCCTCAAACTGTAATACTACAATGGCCCCAAGGCAATTAATTGTCTGTGTTTTGGTAGCAGTTTTATTCATGGTTACATTGAGTCATTAAAACCAAATTGCATCACTAGAGGACTATAATAAATTAAAAATTATGTTCTATAATTTTGCAATATTTTATTTATTCATGGGACCTAATTTCACTTTGTGAAATCTAAATGAACTCAGAAAGGAGTCTCCTCCCCAACTGAGACCCTTTATTGAACTTTACTGCTCTACCCCTTCTCTGTACAGAGATCTTCCTAGACCTTTGTACTTTTACCATGAATTTCATGTAGAAATGAGATTTCAAAACTACTTGGATCAATGCAGTTGCTTAATATTTTAAAAGATATATAATTATGTTTCTAATCATTCTCTAAATAAATTCCTGTTCTCTTACATCAAGATTCTGCTTCCTAGAAGAATGAATAAAAGTTTACAGATAATTATCTCCAATCTGTGACAGCTTTACTTTCACTCCATCCACAAACCCTGAGAATCAGTGAAGTACAGAACCAGTTGAATCAATTTTTTCCAGATGTTAAAGTGCCATTTTTTTAAAAGGAGGGCCACCTCTCTTCTCCTCTGTTTTTGATTGCTAAGCTTATAGTTCAGTCCATACTTCCAAACTGTGCTATTGTCAAAGTACCAAAGAGCGAGAAGCTCCATCAATGATGGAGAAATCAGAACCAAGAGTGATCATATAGATTCACTGGAGGACATCATAGACAATAGTATCTTGATGCTAGCAGGTAAAGAGTATTATTTTAGGTCCTTAGGGTTGAAAGAAAAGAACAGGTGATTAATCTATTCTTTTCATATTTCCCTACCAATTAGGAGTGAATGCTTGTCTAAATAATTTTTTTGGTCATAAATCAGTTTGCACAGTAGAATACAAAAGAATACTGGCAAATAAAACTTTAGTATTCATATCAGTTTTCACTGAAGACTGCTTATAGCTGATTGAGCCTTTAGCACAAAAAAGATGCTACAAGTTAGGGATTTGCATTTTCAAACTGAAACTCTATTAGCTCATAGATGTTAGATCTTTGATGTCTTTGGTGTTAGATCAACTTGAGGGGATCCAGAAAACATGATAGCCTTTTTTTTTTCACAAAATAAAAATCATAACCCCATATGGATTTCAGTGATTTTCCCCTAATTTTATTCATGAACTGAATTCCTAACATAATCAAATCTTCAGCCAGACTGTATGAATCCTATAAGTGAACACATTATTATTTACTCAAGGCTTTTTGTTCAGTACTTCATATATTGGCATGTCTTTTGTCTAAGAGATCTATCTTCAGGACTTTGATAGGGGTTAGAATAGATTCTTTAAGAATCTGGCATGAATCTCTTTAAAAACAGTTCTTAAGTAAATAGTTGCTTTCATCACTACTATTTTATCTAGTAGGCTCATTAGCTGGTTACTGAGAACTCTTCAGGATCCACAGGGATCTCAGGGTTTACCTGAATTCTCTACATTTCCCCATTCTCTATAGTCAAAGTCTAAAAATCATTGTAATAACTCTGTCCTACTTCCTCATTGGTGGAGTAAGGACAATCCATAAGTACTTAGGGATCAGAAGTGGAGAAAACAGACCTTCAATCCCCAGAACTAGGAAGAAAATTGTAGGGAAGTTTAGCTAGGAATATTCCATTTCCTTGTTCCAAATAAGAGACATGTTTTTCTAGAAAACGAAGATTCCTGAATCATCTTGCTAGTTCAGTGATGATAGGAGAGGAAGATAATATAAGGAAGTCACAAAGTCTTAATACCTATAGTTTCCATTTCTAGTTATATGAAAAAATGCTCTAAATCACTATTGGTCTGAGAAATGCAAATTAAGAAAACTCTGAGGTATCATTACCTCCTCTCAGATTGGCTAAGATGACAGGAAAAGATACTGATGGATATTGAAGGGGATGTGGGAAAACTACGACACTAATGCATTGGTGGTGGTGTGAACTGATCTGGAGAACAATATGGAACTACGTCCAAAGGGCTATCAAACTGTGCATACCCTTTGATCCAGAAGTGTCTCTGCTGGGCCTGGATCCCAAAGAGATCATAAGAGAAGGAAAGGGACCCACATGTGCAAGAATGTTTGTGGCAGCCCTTTTTATAGTGGCAAGAAACTGGAAATTGAAAGGATGCCCATCAGTTGGAGAATAGCTGAATCAATTATGGTATATGAATGTCATGGAATATTATTGTTCTATGAGAAACTATCAGCAAGATGATTTTAGAAAGGCCTGGAGAGACTTACATGAACTGATGCTGAGTGAAATTAGTAGAACCCCAAGAACATTGTGGACAGCAACAAGAACATTATTTGATGATCAATTCTGATAAACATGGTTCTTTTCAACATCAAGGTGATTCAGGCCAGTTCCAATGGTCTTGTGATGGAGAGAGCCATCTGCACCCAGAGAGAGGATTATTGGGGACAGGGTCACAACATAGTATTTTTGTTGTTATTTGCTTGCATTTTATTTTCTTTCTCATATTTTTTTTCTTTTGTGATCTGATTTTTCTTGTGCAGAATAATTGTGGAAATATGTATAGAAGAATTGCACATGCTTAACGTATATTGGATTACTTTATGTCTAGAAGTAAGGGTGAAGGAAAGGGAGAAAAAAAATTTGGAATACAAGGTTTTGCAAGGATGAATGTTGAAAACTATTAGCATATGTTTTGAAATTGCAACGCTTTAAAATATTTTTTTTTTAAATCTGGGATTTCCAGGTGTGTCTTAATTCACCCTGTTTTTTCAACATGCTGAAAAAAATAGTAGCTTTGCCGATCTTCCCCTCACTCCCATTTTTTAATTCTTTATAAATAATGGACAGGATGAGGAGAGTATGCACACTTAGTGATCTTTGAGCAATGTAATTGGATGAGGGGCTAATGAGAATGAAAAATAAAGGGTGGTTCTATAAGGGATAGTTAATATAAAATAATAATAATAATAATAATATAACTTAAGTGACTTCTTAATGTTTTTGAGCCTTAGTTGTGTCATTTGTGAACCAGACATAACAATATCTATAATAATTACCTTTTAAAAGGTTATTCTAAGACTCATGTGACATATATGTAAGACACTTTGTGAATATTAAAAGTGATTTTTTTATACAAGTTCGTATAAATATTTTGAATAAATACATTAAAATGCATTTAGTGTTTAGCAGCCTGAGTATGGTCTTTCTTTAGATTTCAACTATTACCACAAATTCTAATAATGAATGAAATGAAGATAGCTATCAATACTTGACTTCTAGCAGATAGTAGGTCTTCTGAACAAAAGACCTACACTGATTTCTGATTTTGGCTGCCTTGTAAATTGCAGTATTTTTCTAAAATCTAAAATGAAGGTGTTTCTTCATTTGACCTCTATTTCTGATCCATTTTGGAAACCTGATACTACAGTGAATGAAAAAATGATGTACTCAAATTGAGTGTCAGTGTTGAAGTCTGTAAAATAGGACTAACAGACGTAGTACTAGTTACCTTACAGGGTTGTTGTAAGAAAAAAGCTGTCAACTGAAAAAAAAATCTTTTTTCTATAAAATGTTTCTTACAGAAGTCATATCTAAGATGTATAGGGAATTAACATAAATATGTAAGACCAAGAGCTATTCTTTAATAATTTAATTTAATAATTCTTTAATACTCAAGGATGACCAAAGAAAATACTATATAAACTATCAAGACACTATATAATATGTGTTATAACCGTATTTAAGGAAGTTTTAACTTCATCAGTGTGAGTAGGAACTCACTTATACTAATTCAGATTGCTTCTGTACTAAAATATAAACTCCTCTCTTTAGCTTTAAAGCTTAACACAACTTGGCACCAACCTCTCTTTCCAGTTTCAGTGAACATCATTCCTCTTCTCTGTTCCTTAAACAAGACATAACTTCTTCCATCTTCATTCCTTTGCACTGGCTATCATTCATTTTGGAATGCATTCCCTTCTTCCCTCTGCCTCTTTGAACCTCTGTCTTCACTTAGGAAAAGGAATAACTTTCTAAATGAAAACTTTCCTAGTCTGCTCATCCTTTCATCTGTTAGTGCCCCTCTTCCAAAACTAAAATTTAATCACTGTGAATATAATTGTTTTTGCTTCATATTTATGATGTGTGTATACTTATTGTCTCCCCAATTAAAGTATTAACTCTTTTTGAATAGAGATTGATACTTTTTTTTGGTATTTATGCTGGACAGTGTGCTGAGCACTTACTAAGTCTTTGTTGATTGACTGATCCCACTTCCTCATGGTAAATTGTCTTTGGGAGTTGCTATAGCCAAAATAGTGTCACAGTCAACTAGAGTATTAACTACTACAGTCTTAGTCATGCTGGCCCTTGGTCCACAAATGGTCAGTTTATCACTAGACCTTGACAGATCTATAGAACTTTCCAGAGCTAATACTCCACTGGTATTGACTATGAGAATCCATAGTTACATGTATACCTTGATGAGGCATGGGAAAACTCTCAAGGAGGATTATTATTCTAGAGCTGTAAGAACCTCTAAATCATCTGACTCAAACTTCTTCATTGTATAAATAACTAAACTACAGGTAGTAAGGGACTGACCCAGGGTCATACCAATGCCCTCTGATATCAGAACCAGCACTATATAAAAAAATTGAAATTTTCATAATCATTATGCTAGATTGTTATGATAACTTCTGCTTTTGATATATAATGCAATAGATTTGTCCTAGCTAATAGTTTTACCTCCAGAGGCATAAAATCCTTCACAGGTACTGGTTTAGCTCCTTACACATAAACACATTCCACCCAGTAGAAATTTGTAAGTGCTTTTGGAGAGGTCTCTCACAACCCACAAAAGTCCTTGTTAATGTACTGGATCTGTAATTTTCTGTGTCGGGTCATTATTGATCAAAATGACTTCACATTCTTCAGAAAAATAGATGCTTTTTTTTTTTTTTTTAAGGGAAGAAACTTCTTCACCCAATGTGATCTGGCTGATTGCCTTCATGAAGCCAGCAAGGTTGTTCTCCCCATCACACAAGTGACTTTAGGTCACCTTGAGAGCCATATCCAGTCTCAGAGCTCTTAGCTTCTACAAAAACTAAATGCCATGCTCTTCAGAGGGCAATCAGTGTAACCCACAGATGATTCTTCCTGGGATTCCATGTATTTGCTATGGGAATACTGCAGGCTTCTTCCGGTAGTTGGAGGTCGAGTTGGGGGAGGGGGTTGGAGATGCACCCAGACTTGCCAGTCACTAACTAAAGGCTATTATCTAACAGGCAAGAAGGAGATGCCCCTTTCTAATTATATATTGCCTGTGACTATTCTGCTGGGAATAAGGAATAAGAGCAAAGTGAAACCAGATATATGCAATGCCTGACTGTTAGAAAACTTTAATAATTAATTAGAGACCATCTTTTCTACCCCAGGGTCAGGGTGCAAGGAAGACCATTGATCAGTCAAATATAGAATTGTAGGTAGTTTGCTATCTTTTTCTATTCACTAACACCCTGAATGTTGTTGGGCAGTGATAGACATGGATCTACAGACCTAGCAGTATTGTAAGGTAGCCTTGGAATTTCACTGTTTTGAAACCCAGGCATGTGTTCCATTGAGCAAAACTTTTCAGATATTTCTATATGACAAATTCCATCCAGACTTGAATAGGAAAATGCAATCTCATTCACATGATATGCAACATAGTTTTTTTTAATTTAATGGAACTCTCTAAATTTATTCAAATTGTATTTATATATATATAATTATTAATTTTTCCCCTCTCCTTTGCCCCCCCTTTCTCTTTTAAAGGTAAGCTCCTTTCTGCCTTCTCTAGTGAGAATCTAAATTCCAAAGGATTTCTTACTGAGATCCAAAGTGCACCCTGATCAGAAACAGAATTCGGTTAGAGCCCTTTCTTATATGGCTGGTATATAAATTCTGTTTTTAATAAATACCAAAAATATATTGAAGTTTGGCCTCAGCTGAGGGTTTATCACTGTTGGCCTTTGAGTGAACTTTGAGCCCTAGCTGTTTCATTCAAGGCAGCATGATGTCATCCAGCTCACAAATTTCTCTTTTGCTGGAAAAAGGAATGTTGTTCCCCTAAATAACCTAGAGGACTGAGTAATGCTCTACTAGCATTGTTTGTTTCAGACTTTCCCCTAAGAACTTTAGCTCTTATTAGAGGGATCTCTGCTGTGTCCTTATCCCACAGAACTTCATCTATATTCCTCCAGTTAAGAAAAACCTATTTTGCAGTAGGGATTGCCTCATTTCTCCAAATCATGGGCCATTTGAGTATTCTCATTTATTGCCTACTACCAAAAAAAAACTTGTAGATATCCTGTACCATTTCAGAAAATGGGAAACATTTTGAGTTTTTTAAAAGTAGTGCTAGTTTGTTTGACAGACTCATCTCCTGTAGCTCATGTCAGCCTTATTGCCCTGTATTATTATTTAGAAACAAATAACTTTGTTATCTTGACTTTTTAAGTTTTTTCCTAGAAAAATAGCAGCAACTAGGTTGAGATGGACTTTTTTATGTATTCAAGGAAGAAGAGCAAGGGCTAGGTTGGGATGAGAACACCCCTGAAACATCTGCCATAGTCAAGCAGTGAGTTAACAGAGTTCAGTGTCAGAGGAGTCTGCAGTCCATCAGTAGTGCCCTCGATGATGTCCATTGTTGCAAGCCACAGAATTTATGACAGAGAGTTCACAGAACTTAGGGAAGAAAAAGCAAGAGCAAATCTTGTCCAAAGAGATTTTCCCATTGCTGTTTTTAGACTAAAGAAGCATCTGTAGATGTGGGTTAGTAAGCACAGGATTCTTTTGTGTCAAAGTATGTATCAAGCCTATCAATGGCTTTAGCCTTGTAGCTGTTATTTTCATTTTCATGTCAGATCAGCTCTTCATTGTACTTGAAAAGCTGGTTTTTCTGAGAGTTACAATATCATGTGTTGTTTCATCTCACAGTAAGCAATAAGCGCTTGTCCAATAAATTATTTTTAGAGCAATACCTAAATGTCTTGTGTGCTAAGGATTTTGCTACCCCAATTAGTAAGAAGTTTAATTAATTCTGAATATCTAGGAATACATTCTAATCCTCTGAATAGAATTTCTGAATTGTAAATGACACGTTCATCCATAGAAATAGATCATAGGATAATAGGTATAAGGTCATTAACTTAGAACTGGAAGAGACCTTGGGGCTCAATGGTCAGATTCTCTCACACCTGAAGTTCAGAGAAAAGAAGATAATTTAACTTGGCCAAGAGCAGCAGCTACTTTGGATCAATAAGAATGACCTAGTCCAAGCATATTTACCCCCCATTTTGCAGTATATTAAACATCCTCTTAAGTACATGTTCCAGTAATTGTCTTAAAAGAGTCCTAGAAAGAATACCATTGTAGTTCATTTCTGACCTGTGAGGCCATGTCCTTATTCTTTCAAAAGGGAAAAATCTTTGATGTCAAGAGGTTTAAATTTCCCCGTGCCTGGTAGTAAATCAGTCGAGCCAGGACTCAAATCCATGTGTCCAGACATCTTGACATTAATCCACATATTCTCTATGGTGTTAAAGGAGATGACTACTCTAGGGAAGCCTTATGGCTACTCATGAAATAATTTGCCAAATTAGCAGGTTGTTAATAGGTTATTTTCACCATCATCTGAAGTTACATAGTTAAGTATTCCTCACTCTTAAATGCAACACTATATTCTTCCTTGCCATTTCAAAAAAAATCTATATTCAGTGATTGATGGGCAACATGCAGAAGGATTTTAAAAATATAGAATCCATTAGAAAGTATAATAGGCAATTTTACCTATAATTTTAACAGTTCACATAGTAAGTTGACTTGCTACAAAGTATTAGAAATTCCTTTATGTTAGATCCAGGTAAATCCTGGGTTGGCATTATCAAAGTGCCAATTCGATTGTAGTCAAACTTCCATTGCTCTAATATAGGGCAGAAATTATTTGAGATCAAGAGTAAAGCTATAAAAATTACTAAAATACAGGGGTCAACTCTGAAGTTCATTTATTGTTTTGTTTCCAGTATTTAAAACAACAACAACAAAAATGCAATGTTCACTTGGTCATTTTTAGCTTGTGCTTCTTAGCTGTAAGCATGGTCTACTTCCACAAGAATGCTGAAATTCAAAAAAAGAAATCTGGCTCAGATTGCTCCATAATGCACTGCTCACCCTGCCTTTTCTCATTGATCTGTACTTAACCAATGCCTGTGTGTAGGAACAGCACTTTTGAAGCTCTAGGCCTCTGAATTAGAGTAGTCGCATATGGTTTTTGGTTAGATGGAAGAGAAATGTTTGGAAAACATTGGGTTTACTGGAATAGTGTTAGCACACGTCAAGGCTTATTATCTGAAAAACCCTCGACATTTTTCTAAACCCAGATTACTTGTTCTAATATTTTTATTCCTAATACGTAAGAAGATAGAAATGTGACCAGTTTTCCAATTTTATTGAAAACAAAAATCATAGTCACAGCAAATTGTATTGAAAGTGCCTTTATCTGATGCAATCAGAACGCTTCCATACCTGTGTGTAAATACATCTAAAATGGTCTCTTCATTGTAGGGAAGTCAAAAGTAAGGAGACACTTGCTTCTTGGTGTTTAAACTCCTTCATTGAAAAAAAAAAGTCAAGAATGGCTTTATGTTTTATATGAGTCCCAGAATTTAATGACATTGTTTTTATATTATTTTCAATATTCATGGAAGCAAAATGATTATTCCCTCCTTTTATTGAATTAACCAACATCTAAAGAATGATGAAATGAAGGCGTTATGAGCAAGCATATTTCAAAATATTACAAATAATTCTATAGCTGTTCCCTTCCCTTGTCTTTTTGCATATTCCAAAGTTAGTTGTCCTTCAGTGTCCTTCATAGTGAAAAGTGATGCTTGTAAGTAGAGTGATAGGTACCAGTGCATTTACAAAGTGGTGGCTCTTCCAGGTCTCTGCCCTTAACCACTGTAGCAGTGTGAGTTAAGATTCAGGTAATCCTCAGGAAGACTGATGATGATATTTTGACCCCTTCTCAGATGGAAGCAAGCTGTTCCTGTTTGGTTGAGCCATGTCTAGAGAATTAGGCCGTGGCTTGATTGGTAATTCTATTCTACTTAGGCCTGGATTCCCTATTCCATGGCCTTGAAAAGGTCACTTGAAGGGAACTCACAGGCCTTCAATTCCAGCCTCTCCTTATATAGACCAGGAAGCTGAGGCCTAGAGATATGTACAGAATTACAGCTAATATTTGTATGAAGCAGAATTTGAACCCAAATCTTCATGACTTCACATCTGGTATGCTATCTACTCTAATACACTGCCTCTCAAAACAAAACCACACCAGCAATTCTGAGGGCTTGGAGTGTCTCTAGATTCAACTTCACATGTTGGTTGGTGAAAGTTGTGGCTTTTGAAGCTCCTTGTAGTCCTGGCAATATAGCCTTGGAACTCAGTTGATTATCATGTTAATCCAAACATCTCACCTTCGGTACAACTTACACTTTTTTTTTTTTAATTTTATTTTATTTGCAAAATGTATGTATGGGTAATTCTTCAACATTGACCCTTATAAAGCTTTCTGTTACAAATTTTCCCCCCCAACTCCCCACCCCTCCCCTAGATGGCAGGATATCCACTACGTGTTAATTATGTTAAAATACTTGACAAATCGAATATATGTATACATATTTCCACACTTATTGTTGTGCAAGAAAAATCGTATCTACAAGAAAGACATATCAGATAAAGGAAACACAATGTAAGCAAACCTCAGTAGAGAACATGAAAATGTTATGTTGTGGTCCACATTTCACATCCCTCTCTCTGGGTGTATATGGCTTTCTTCAGGGAACAATTGGAAGTGGTTTGAAACATTTCATTACAACTTACACTTTTAAAAATAAAATTTTGGTTTTTACATAACCTACATTTTCCTATTCCATCACAGAGAGCCATCCCTTATAGTAAAAAATAAAGGAGAAGAAAAAAAGAATTCTCATAATGAAGCTAAATTATTGAAAGAAACTAATGTTATAAGCCGTTGTCTGTACTGATGGTCCCATCCTTATGCAGAGAAATGGTGAAAAATGTTTTCTCACATTCCTTCTTTGGGACAACTAAGGGGTCTTTATAAAAATCTTTGTATTTCTCTGTATAGAGCATATAGGAATGGCTAAGTGACACAGTAGAACACTGGTCAGGAAAATTTGCATTTAAATCTGGTGTCAAACATTAGCTAGGTGACCCTGGCCATATCCCTTAATCTCTACCTCAGTTTCTTCAGCTGTAAAATGGGCATATTAATATTAGGATTGTTGAGGATAGCATAAGAAATATTTGTAAAAAGTGCTTAGGGAAATATCTAAAACAAAACAGGAATTTAATAATAACTTATCTATTTATATATTTCTTTCCTTCCTTCATCCTTTTCTTGCTCTTTTCCATTCTTTTTTCTTCTCTTCCTTCTTTACTTTCCCTCTCCTTTTCTTTTCCTCCCTCCCTTCCATTCTTCCCTTTCCCCCTCCTTCTTTTCTTTTCCTCCTTTCCTTCCTTTCCTTTCTCCTTCCCTTCTTGCCTTCTTGCTAAGAAGGTTCAGTGTATAGGCTAAGGGGTTCAGTACAAAGAATTGCTGTACTCAGAAAGATCTAAGTTTAAATCCTGCCCTAGATAATAATTCTTTGATTCTTTGAGCCTAGCAAGCCTCAGGAGACTATATCCTGTAGGAGAATATGAGGATAATGAGAATAGTAATAGCCTATCTTAGCATTGTTCTGAGGGTCAAATTGGTTAATAACTAATAATAATATTTGTTAATAATAAAAGCACTTTATAAATATTAAAACACTATATAAATTCTGATTATGATTCATAGTCATTTTTATAACATACTAATATTCCATTATATTCATATACCACAGTTGTTATCATTTCTCAATCAATGGGCATCTTTTTAGTCCCAGAAGGTCAAACCAGGAGTAATGGGTAGAGGTTACAAAGAAGCAAATTTAGGTTTGATGTCATAAAAAATTTCTTTTAATAGTTAGAATTGTTCAAAGCTGGAATGGACTGCCTTAAGAGGCAGTTGATTTCTTCCCTCTTGGAGATCTCAAACAGAGGATGAGTACATTATAGGTTTTATATATTGACTGGAACACATGATGTCTGAGGTCCCCCTCTAATTCTCACATTGTATGATTCTGATTACATGATTATGAGATGTGAACATTCTCTTCACTTTTTTTTTTGCTCAATTCAGAAAACAGCCAGCAATTCATTTTTTTTTTCAATAACCCCTCCAACATTGATTATTCCCATGTTTTGTCATTTTTGTCAATTCTCATTGGATGTGAAATAAAATCTCAGGTTTATCCTATTTCACATTTGCTTGTTGACTCACTGAATTCTTTGAAGTCCTATTTGTTCATTTTCTTTGACTACTTATCTAATTGGGAAGATCTTTTGCTCATACTTATTTCTGTTATTTCTCTTTCTATACAGGATTTCAGGCCCATCTCAGAAATTTTTGAGATTTGATTTAAAGATATTTTTCTAGTCTACTGTTTCTTATTATCCTGTTTGCATCAATTTTATTCATATAAAAACTATTTATTCGTACATAATCAAAACTATATTTTTCATCTCTTATAAATGCCTCTATCCCTCAGTTAATTAAGAAGTCATCCTCTATACCTTATATCTGTTCCTTTTCTGTTTGTTTGTTTTTGGTAGTATGTTCTATAATATTTAGGTCACATTCTTTTTGAATGTGCAATGGAATGTGATATAAAATGTTGTTCAACAGATTGCTTTGCAATTATCCTGCAATTCTTGTCAAATATGACATTTTTCCCTCACAGTGTTACTGTGAGGATCAAATCAGATAATATATGTAGAGTGCACCATGTAAATATTGGCTTTTATCATATTTTCCTAGGTAATTTATGTTTTAGATTTATTGAACACTAAATTCTTGAGTTCATTTCGAATTCTTCTCTCTGTTCATGGCATTCATTTGAACTTCTTTTCTCTTTTTAAATCAATACCAAATTGTTTTAATGATTACAGCTTTATAATGTAGCTTATAGAACAAATATATTCCTCTATATTCTAGTCTTTTTATTATTTCCCTTGATATGTTTAATCTTTTGTTTGCTTTTCTTTGTTACATTCTCAGACACATCAGTATAACTCAGCCATGAATGTAGCATAATGTTCTTCCAGTCATTTAAGGTTTTAATTTTCTTTTAAAATAGTTATGTGATTGTTTCTATGCAAATAGGAAGTGAATATTGGTAGACTGACTAAGATATTTTTATATTTTACATTTATTTTGAATGGGACTTCCTTTTCTAATGAATGACTCCAAGATTTTTTTATTACTTAAATCTTAGATGTTAATAGTTTCTCCAATGTTGTATAGATTGAATTGCTTAAAGGTTAATTTTCTTTTTTTTAATGTATTTAATTTTTTAAAATGCATTTCTATATATGCAGCAGAACTCAAAATATTGTATATGAAACCTTGAATTTACATTTCATAATTATTTTTTTTAATATATAATAACCTTAGAATTGATCTAAGAGCAGGGAAGCATCTCACCGGTGTGACAGGAAAGAGAGCCAGTTGTTAAATATTTACTGGAATAATCCTATCACTAATAATTGTCCATAGAAGAATTAAACATAGGAAGAAAAGTTCTTGGATGCATCCTTTGAAACCAAAATTAATGAAGTTCATTATCCAGAAAGAAAAGGACTAAAACAACATTATTTTATATGGTCACTTATTAAAGGCTGATCCTCCAGAGATCCTTCAGGGAATGGCCTTTCAGCTATTCACTTTATTATGTTATGCCTAGGAACAATTTTAACAGTTAAAAATACTGTAGATTTTTTCAGAACTTCCTAGCATGGCAACAGATGCTAAAACTTAAAATTTTCACTGTTCTAAAGATAAATCAAACTTGGATAACTACATTGTAAGAGCTGTATAAAGATTCTGGCTCTAAGTCAACTTGCTCAAAACAACATGTACTATACCATAATCTGAGCAAAGAGGGAAACCCAGAGTGAAAAAAATTGAATAAAACAATGTGTATTGTTGAATTAAATGATGAAATAAAATAAAACCAAAAGTACATAATAAATTCCATATGTTATTTTCAAAGGTGTTTTGCTGAACTTTCATTTCCTTCTATTCATTGAAAAAGAAAAATGTTTCAATAACCTTCTCTTTTTTGACATCACTATTTCTAATTCCTCCTCTCCCTCCAAATCTTTCTCACTATTAAAAACCAAGAGGAAGAAAATCCTTTGGAACAAGTGAGTGAATTAAATCTACATGTGGGCCATGCAAAAAAAAGAAGGAAAAAAAAGCATGCATCCTTCTGCATCTTGAGAATGTCTGTTCTCTCTTAGGAGATTAAATAATGTGTTCTTTCCTAGGTACTTTGAAGATATTTTTGACCAAAGACCATATTTTTAAGTCTTTTAAGTTATTTTTCTTTACTAGTGCTGTAACCCTTGTATCATTTTATATCATCCAGTATTCTCTGAAATTGTCATTTGCCATTTCTTGGTGTGTTAATAATGCATGTAGTCACACATTACAGTTTTTACAGATATTCTTCTATTAATGGGAACTCCTTTAGATTCTAGTTCATTTATTAGTCTTTTTTTTCTTTTTTCCTTTAAGGATTCCCTTTAGGATCAGAAAGTTTGTTTGGCTTGCAACCATTGCCTCCAGTATTATGATTCATAATATCACCTTCCCCCTCCTGCATGGTTTCCTATTGTGTCTCATATATTTCTTCACCAAACTGTATATATATATATATATATATATATATCCATTTTACTTAAGAATGAGATTTCTCTGATTCTTGGCCCCCATTCTTCAAGTCTGTATGTTCTTTTCATATAGCCTAACTATGAGAAATAGCAAATTCCACCCCTTTCTTCCTCCTTTCTATATCAATGTCTTCTTCCTTTTGTCTTCCTTTCTCTCTTCTCTCTTAAAATCCTAAGAATAGACTCAATGCGACCCCGTGGCATTCATGTTATAGTTTTTTGTTTTGTTTTGTTTTGTTTTTCCATTTAACTTTCTCTTCATCTTTTGAACACATTAAAATTCTGATTGGACATTTGTTTCTTTCCCCCATTAAAAAGTTAGCACTATATCAGTATGTGACTTCTTCCAATTGTTGAAGTTCAAAAGGGACCCAAAAGTTTGGGGTCACAGTCCCGAGGTATCTCAAAAGAATTTGCAGGCTTGAATCCATATCCAAGTCAAGGGCAAAGTTTATTGGAATTGTATTGTCAATTGAAGTGGGTTAACTTCCAAAAGTATTTAGCAAAGAACCAGGAAGCAAGGAGACAAATTTATCCAGTTCTTCATGTCACTGATATGTTAGTTTTATGACCTAGAAGTAGAACTGTGGAGTAGTCTCAGAAATTTGGTTATCACTGACCAGCAGATTATCTGTCTGATAGTCAGCAATGTTTGGAGGACTATTCTAAGGCCAGAAGACTTTAGAATCATTAACTGATGGATTGTCAGAACAATAGCACTCTAAGATCAAAGGGTCTGAGGATCACTAATAAATCTTCCTTAAAGTCTAAGGGAAGAAATATTATTATAATACTAGGCCAAAAGACTTTTACAATCCTTGATGGACAGATTGTTACAATAGGATTCTAAGGGAGTGGGGACCTCACAATCACATTGACAGATTGTTAGAATAGAAGCACCCTAATGTCAGGAGGCTCTCCTTACTGTTGTTTCCTCTAGAAGCTATGTTCCATCACAATTGCTCCAATATAAAATATAAAATAAATTTCCAAATTTCTCTAGACTTTTGTGTTTGTATTTCAAAGTTCTATTCATATTTAAATATCAGCAAAGCTAGACAATTCTCTCCTATTACAAATTTACTTTTTTTTCCCTATAGGATTATACTAAGATTTTTTAGAGTTGTAGATTGTTCATGGTTGTAAATCTCTCTCTTTTGCCTTTTTGTATACTGTATTCTCAAATTTCTTTGCATGTACAGGAGAAATTAATAGATCTTGTGTAATCCTGACTGTAGTTCCTTGGTACTTGAAATTGCTTCTTTATATAGTTAATATGGCAATTTTGGATTTGAATATGGCATTTTATAATGTTTTCTTTGTTCTTTTGGAAATAGATCATTGAGTTCTTTCTGTCTTAACTTTGCCCTCTGTTTTCATAGACTGGGAAAGTTTTCATTTATAATATCTTAAAACATATCATCCAAACTAAAAAAATAAGTTTTTTTGATGCATTTTTATGTCATTATAGTTTTCCCCCAATGTGTTTCTCCCTCTTTGCCTCCCAAAGAGTTATCTTGTTTATTAATATTAACATTTTTAAAGACAAATAGAAAAAGTAAAGAGAAAAAAATAATACAGGAATATGATAGAGGTGAATGTGTATTGTACCCTCATCATAAGAAAGGCTCATAATGAAGGGGAAAATAACCCCTTCAGAAAGAAGAGACCCTACAGAAGAATGTATGAGAAGGCAAAGAGAAGGTTTAAAAAAAAGAGGGAAAGAAAGGGGGCGGAATTGTTTCAGTGATCAGGATTTTTATTAAGAAAAGGAAGTATTTCCTTAGCAGAAGGTTCATTGCTTAGTAATCAAAAGATTTTTGTTTTAATTC
Source organism: Myrmecobius fasciatus (assembly GCA_023553655.1). Lineage (NCBI taxonomy): Eukaryota > Metazoa > Chordata > Mammalia > Dasyuromorphia > Myrmecobiidae > Myrmecobius > Myrmecobius fasciatus. The sequence continues at coordinate 230,347 of JAJPUD010002015.1, read as the reverse complement.
AGCTCCACCACTTACAAACCAAATAACCTGAAACAATTACTTAATCTTGCTGAGTTACAGGTTCTTTGTCTAAACCTCACAGCTAATAACAAGCAAGGACAGAAGATACTTGCTTAGGCTTGGAATCAGGAAGATAGGAGTTCAGATTCAAACTCAGAACCTCTGCCTCCATTTCTTCAGTTGTAAATATATTTTAAAATAGCAGCTATCTTGCAGGTTTTTAGGTGCAAGTTTATAGTACTACTAATAAAACTAAAATAAATTTAGAACTAATAATTAAAACTCCAAAACTAGGAAGAAGCTAGAATGGGGAAGAATAGGTTACCTTAAAATATATTAAGTCAAAATAATTGATGAGAAATACCGTGTTTACTGGGGAGAATGAGGTGAGAAATCTTAATTTGGGAAAAAATAATATTAGAGGAAAATGGAGGAAAATATAAACCCACCTCTCCTCACTTTAAATGTGAATAGAGTAAATAATTCAATAAAATGAAACAGAATGACAGTGTGAATAAGAGAATGGACTTTAAAAAAAGAAATCAATTTTCAGCAAGTCCAGTCTCGACCTATTTTTCAGGTCAGTTTTTGGTATTAGATATCTTTAAATTTTTCTCCCTTTTTTTAGCTTTTATAAAATTTATCCTGTTTTATGTTTTGTGTATTCTGATTTTCATGAAGTCTGTTAACTGCTTTAAGTTTTTTGTTTTGTTTTGTTTTTTTCCTGTGTGGGACAGCCACCCTTACCCAAATTAAAATACTCTCAAGGTAAAAAGCAAAAAGAGAAAGCGAATTAAGACAACCGAGATACCACTACATACCTATCGGATTGGCTAAAATGACAGGAAAAGATAATGACCAATGTTGGAAGAGATTTGGGAAAACTGGGACACTAATATATTGTCGGTAGAACTGTGAATGGATCCAACCATTCTGGAGAGCAATTTGGAGCTATGCTCAAAAAGTTATCAAACTGTGCATACCCTTTGACCCAGCAGCGTTTCTATTGGGCTTATATCCCAAAGAGATCTTAAAGGAAGGAAAGGGACCCACACGTGCAAAAATGTTTGTGGCAACCCTTTTTGTAGTGGCAGAAGAAAGGGAGAGGGGGAAGGTGGAGAAAAGGAAAATAGGACAGAAGCAAAAATGTAAAATATTCAGCTCATCTGTAGTGGGAAGAATTAGAGTGCAATGAAGTTGGGGAAAAAACCTCCAAAACCCAAACCTACAAAATTTCCACAAAGTATTAGACATACCTTTCACCACACCTCAATCAAATTAAAATATAATTGGGAGATATAGAACAAAATAAATAAAAATACAAAATAACATAGTTAATGTTGATCTGTAGTTTTCTAAGCTGAATAGAATTGAGGCAAAGAATCTCCTCTTTCACCTAGTGCATAGTTTGATCTAATAGTGTCTCCACTGAGCCCCAAAGAGATCATAAAAGAGAAAAAAGGTCTCACTTGTACAAAAAAGGTGGAGGAGTTGGCTACTCTTCTCGGGAAACCTGGAAAATACATCCTTCTGAGGCTTATATTCTGCTATTATGCACAGAGAGGTTTTGTAATTGATCCTTCCTGGGTTCTTCAGTTGAATGGATGTACCAGGGATCTTGAGCAAGGTGTTTAAAATTCATATTTGAGATAGTGGCATTGTCTGTTATAGGCCCTTGAAGTTAACAGTGAAAAGAAGTATCATTTTGTTTTTTTGGTGCATCTGTTTAAAACCTTTAGGCTGAGTCAATGTATACCCAAATAGATATCATGACACTTTTTTTTGGTACTTCACTTCCTGCCCCCCCCCAAAAAAAAAAACCTCCTCACTTGGAAAGAAAGTAGGGCCCTATTACTGGGAAATAGGTGACAAATTGTGATATAAAAATGTAATGGAATTTCATGGAATCTGAAGAATTAATCTGAAGAATTCAATGAAACATAAGAATACTTATTTGAACCAAAGTAAAGAAAAAGTGAGCAGAACCAGAAAATGACATATATACAATAGATAAAGCAATGGAAATGAGAAGAATACTTAAAGTAAGTCAAACATTAAGTAATTTTAACGATTATTATTGATTCTAGGAAACAAACTTTGGAAAGATAGAGGAAATTATGATGATAGGAAAAAAGATATTTTATCCCCTAAAACATACATAAAAATAAGGAAATGTACTTTTATCTATTTTTTTCATCATCTTAATTTCGTAATGTACCTCTTTGCCTTCTCTACCAAGAGTAGCACCTTTTTATCAAGAATAATAAAGATGGGAAAAATGCAATTAAGTAAAACTAACCAGCACTTAAAGCATCATATTTTATGCAATATTAGACTCATAGTGCTCATGATCTGCAAAGAGGAGAATGTATGTTCCCTTCTTTTTATTAGTGAAAACTATATCATATTAATTATGTAGTGTTTGTTTTTAATTTTATTGTTAGTCTTTCCATTTACTTTCTATGGTGGTCATAGTAGTATACATTATTTTCTTGGTTCTTACTTCGACTTGCATCATATTTAGACTTCTTATTTGTCTTCTCAGGCTTCCTTGTAAATCCTTTATTTTCATTTTTTATGGTCTAGTAATATTCCATCACATTTATATGTCATAATTTGTTTAGTAATTTCAAAATTTATGGAGATTTGTGTTTTTTACAACTAAATGTTTTATACTAGAGGTAGCATGATAATCTGAATAATAGCGACGACTTTACAAAAATTCTACTAAAGTTTCAAGGATTTTTGTGCCTTGGGAACTTGTTCTTTTATATCCTTTTTCTTGAAGAGTATAATTTTAGTCAGAACTGTAGTAACCCAAACTTAAGTTCCCCTCTTTTTGGTCTTAATGACTTGTACTTTTTTTCTTACATAGTAGTTCCTCCTGGAAGTCCTGGACCCATTACGCGTCATGAATCCTATGACAGTTTAGCCTCAGACCACAGTGGACAAGAGGATGAAGAATGGCTTTCCCAGGTAGGAACCCAGGAAAGGAGGTAAAAGCTCTGGGGAGTTAATGGAAGAGAAAAAGGAAACCCATTATCCTCTTTGCTTTGTCTTCAGGATTCAAGGGATAGCAAGGGCAGGAGCTACCGTTAAATCTATTGAAGATGTTCATATATTAGCAGTATCCCTCTCAAATTAAAGATATCTCACTGTTCTTTAGTAGTCTGCATTAGTTTCCACACAATGGAGCTTAAATATGCATATTTTCTAAACAATCCAATATTTATCCCCCTGTATAGTTTGGATTTCAGATGGGCTCTTTAAAATGCCCTTTCCTTAGGGTTAAAATAAATGAGAGTTGAACTTAAAAGAAAACAGCGAAGCTATTATCCCCATCTTTGAGATTTATTCTGTTAGACCGAATTTCTACAGCTTAGGCTGCAAGTGCAACATCCTTCTCTTCTCAAGGCCTGGTCTTGTGCAGCTCCCTTGCCTTGCCCATTTCCAGTGGCCAAGAAGCCTGGACATTCACAGCCCCATTGACTCTTCTTCCCCTGACAAGTGAAGTGGTCTTCATCATTGAAGTCAAATGATCGTGGGTGGGTTTTCAAATTTTTATAACAAAGGTCACTGTTCTGTCTGCCTGGGCTCTGACATCATGGGGCAGTTGGGAAGTGGGCTGGGATTCCCAATCCGCAGGGACCCCCTCCTCCCCACTTCCCACCTGTGTCCTCAGTGCCGAGGCACCTTGGGGAAAGTGGATGATATGTCAAGGAGTTTCTCCAGAAGAAGGTGGGAAATTTAGGAATAGGGGAACCATGGAGAGTTGCCTAGGTAATGGCATGCTGGTGTCCCAGGGATTACAGGGTGGCCAAAGGGTTTTTCCTGGAATCTAGCCGTAGTTCCACTTTCACCCATCACCACACTGGGTTAAAGCCACAATGTCTGGGTGGCTTTTAAATTTAAAATGTTGTCCCCACTTACAGAATACTGTGAAAAAATGCTGCCCTTTACTTCAACTTTTCAATTAGAACAGGGGGTAATGTGTGCTGTCAGTGTGAAGTCTGTACAATATGTTTGTCCTGCACACAACAGGAGAATGAATAGGAACATCTGGCCATTGCCTCTGTGAAATTGCACAGGCATCTGTTTACCTCTTGGCTCTGTGACACTGACGGTTTCCAGCTTCAAATGCACAGAATGCTGTATCTGTGCCCTAATTTACCTCGCTGCCTATAAGCAACTAGAATCTGAAATTTCCATAGCCAGTCTGAATTGCATCTTAAGATCAATAGATATATGGATGTTCCAAGACAACAACTTCTCCCTTTTTCCCTTTGAGAACACATAATCCTAGAACTACCCTTTTCTTTGCAATTACCTTTTGCCAAGATTTGGATCATCTTACACACACATATATAATTTCAGTAAAGAAACTAAAGGCAAAAGTATGGCACACCATTTTTTACCTTTTATCAAGTACAGAAAATAAAAGTCTCATTTGATGTGCTCAGAAGTAGATATAATAATTACAGGATATTAAAAAATGTTGCCTTTTCAGCTCTGGTCTTGATTGTAATTCACTTGGGTTCTAAGCATCCTGTTTGTGAAATCTTGGAATGCCATATCTGTTTTCTGATTTTGTCTTTTTTAAAATAATATTTATTTTTTCTTCTGTTTTGAATTTTTTAAAAAACACCCATTAAAATAACAAGTGTTTTGATTTTATGATGCTAGGGAAGAATTCAATACTGATTCTCCTATTGCATTGTTTGCATGTAAACCCATTCTATTAATGCAGGACAGCAACTCATCTGCAATTTAGAGTCTTGAGATTTGGATGGACCAAGTGGTTGTGACCTATCCAAAATCAAATAGCTAGTATATGACAAAAGCAGGACCAGATTCCAAGAGTGGCTCTCTCCACTATGTCTTGCTGCCTTTCAACAAGTATTAAGGGTGTGTTTTTCTTTTTTCATTTAAAGTATGTGATTCATGAAATATATTGTTATTTCCTGTCTTTATAGTACAAATAACAACAGGCAAAGATACATGTTATTGAAAAAAATCTCTCTCTTTTTTTCTCTCTCTGTTTTAAAAACTTTAGACTTTTTTTTTTTTTTTTTTTTTGCTGAGGCAGTTGGGGTTAAGTGACTTGCCCAGGGTCACACAGCTAGGGAATGTTAAGTGTCTGAGACCAGATTTGAACTCAGGTCTTCCTGACTTCAGGGCTGGTGCTCTATCCACTGCGCCACCTAGCTGCCCCTGGACTATTTTTTAAAAGAATTTTTTTTCTTTTTTTCCTTAGCATTATTTTGTTTTTACAATACAAGTAAAGGTAGTTTTCAACATTCATTTTTGTAAGACTTTGTGGTCTAAATTTTTCTCCCTTCCTCCCTTACTGCCCCTCTCCTCAAGACAGCAAGCAATCTAAACATGTGAAATTTTAAAAAGAAATTAAAATTTCTTAAAAAAGAAATTGTTCATAACAATTTTTCATAAATATAGCTAAATCTTATTTAAAAACTAGTTCTTAAAGGTGGGGGAGGTGGGGCATGATAGCAGTAGAATAAACCTAGTAATATTTGATGATGGAAAGATACTGGTTTCAGGTATTAAGAATTATTTCAGACCTTTTCTTTTCCTTGGATAGTTCAAGAACAGCTTCAAGTTTGTCATGAGCTTGGTCCTCAGGGAAGGAATTACTTTTAATCTGTGGATTGATAGGTGTAGGATTCATTGCATGCTCACAAAGTGGTAAGTACTGTATGGAAGGTAGGAAAGACGTAGCCCTTAAGGAGAACAAAAGACAGGCAGCAACTCCTCCTTTCTTGTATTTTTTTGGGGGAGTGGGGTATTATTATTTGTATGTCTCTTTATTTACATGAAAGAGAAGTGTTGTGGTATGGATTCCTCTTCAAACTATAATCAGAATCACCGTTCAGTGGTGGTTGCCTTCTTACACTCCCATTTGACTAAGATAGGCCTCCTGGAGGAAATAGGCTTAGAGTAGAGAGTGGGAGGTGGTTTGATGAGTGGCAAAGTGCTGGGATATATTTTAATTATCCTAGGCTTGTTCTGTTCCAGGTTGAAATTGTAACTCACACTGGACCCCATAGACGTCTGTGGATGGGTCCCCAGTTCCAATTCAAAACCATTCACCCTTCTGGCCAAACTACAATTATATCATCAAGTTCCTCTGTGCTGCAGTCTCATGGCCCAAGTGACACTCCCCAGCCCCTTTTGGATTTTGATACTGATGACCTGGATCTCAATAGCCTCAGGTAAGAAGAATTTAGGGAGTGGTATGAAAACCAAGGTAAATGTTGTAGGCTCAGTTCCTAAATATAATTATATTTTCTTTGGAATAGGAATTTAAAACTTTAAAAGTTATTTTGGCTTATCAGAATTTGTGTATCATAGTATGGTTTAATGAAAGGAACACTGAATTTGGAGTCAGAAGACCTTGGTTCAAATACTAGCTCTTCCATAATGTTCTATAAGATTTGGAACAAGTTCATTTGGTTCAGCCTTCTCATTTTATGGAAAAGGAACCTGAAACCTGAGAATATCCTTGTCTAAAGTTCTTCAGGTATTAAGTAATAGAGTTGAAATTGGATTGAGGTTCTCTGATTTCACACCTTTGTTTATTTATTAGGTTCCTAACATGTCAGTTAGCAGACAATGTAAAAGGATAGTGAGAAAATCCTAGGAAATTCACTAAAAAAAAAAAAAAAAACCTACTTGAAAAAAGTTAACAACTTTAACAAAGCTATAGCATGTAAAATAAACCCACATAAAACATCAGCAAAACCCTGTAGGAAGAATTAGAGAAATTCCATTTTAATTAACTATAGACAGTATAAAATATGTTGGAGTCCATATTCTTTGCTTTGCTTTGCTTTTTTTAGACTAGGTAATGGTATTGCTGAGTCAAAGGTTATCACAGTTTCATAGCCCTTTGGGCATAGTTTCAAATTATTCCAGAATGATTGAACTAGTTCGAAACTCTGCTAGCAGCATATTAGTGTCCCATTTTTCTATATCCCCTCCAACATTTGACCTTTTCTTTTTCTGTCATGTTAACCATTTTGATAGATGTGAGTTGAAAACTCAGAATTGTTTTAATTTGCATTTCTTTAATCAATAGTGATTTAGAATATTTTTTCATATTACTGTAGATAGTTTTCATTCCTTCTTCTGAAAACTAGCTGTTCTGAAAATTAGCTATCCTTTGATCATTTATCAACTGGGGAATAGCTCTTATTTTTATACTTTGGTTTAGTTTTATCATGCCTTCTCTTCTTTGCATTTTCACAAAAGCCATCTATAGAATGAACTCATTCTATATTTCTACCTATTAGAATTCTTTTCTTCTCTAACTTTAAGTGATTGCCAAAATCCTTGCATCGAGTTGGCCATTAGAATTTTTTAAAAATTGAATTAATTATATAGTTTCTCCTATTATTGCTATCACTAGGTAATTTAAAAAAAGAAAAAAAAAGTTATTTTCAATTCCAAAATCTTTTCCCTCAATTCCTCTTAAGGCAAGAAATATAATACTCATTACACCTATGAAATCTTGCTAAACATTTCTACATTAACCATGTTCTGAAAAAAAGGAAAAAAAAAAGGAAGAAGAAAAAAATTATGCTTCAGTCTGTGCTCTGAACACATCTGTTTTCAGTTCAGAGGTGGACCATTTTTCATCTTGAATCCTTTGGAATTGTAGTGGGTCATTGAACTGATCTTAATTACTAAGTCCATCACAGTTGATTATTTTTATAATATGGTTACTGTGGAAATTGTTCTGATTCTGCTCTTTTCATTTTGCATCAATTCATACAGTTCTTTCAAGGTTTTTCAGAAGCAATCCTCTTCATTGTTTCTTATAGCATAATAGTATTCCATGATATTCATATACCATCATATTCATAACTTGTTAAGTCTTTTCCCAACTGAGGGACATTCCCTCAATTTCCCATACCTTACCCCCACAAAAAGAGTTGCTATAAATATTTTTATATTTATTTGTTTTTCCTTTTTCTTTGCCCTTCTTCCCAAGTCACTTTTTAAGTTCCCTTGCCTTAGGGACACTATTGAATAATGAATAAGCACTGTTGAATAAGTATTGAAGTATCTGTCTCTCATATTCTGAAGCTTTTATTTTATTACCAATCTCTTTTAAACTTTGATTATTGAAATATTTTTAGATCCTGACAATCATAGGCCTCAAAATGCAGGGCTTCTTTATACTTTCTTTCTTTCTGAATCATGGTATAGAATAACATAAGAGTCTTACCTAACTTAAAGTCATTTTAACTAATGGTTTTTTAATTTAATTCATGTTTAATTGCTGTAGTATCCTACTATAGGCATATTTTCACTGAAATTCATGATTCTCTATCATCTTTTGGAATCTCTCTTGCTCCCAATGAATATTTGTGTTTCTGATCATTTTTCTCTAAATGTAGATTGTAAGATACTTTTCCAAACTGTTTTGTTTTATGATGTACTTCTTGGATTTCTAATTGCTTGAAGTGATTGTATCCTGTTTTCTGAACTTTTTATTATTGGCATGATAATTAAATATCATCTGAAATTTGTTTACTCTTTTTTTTTTCTTTTTGCTGAGGCAGTTGAGGTTAAGTGACTTGCCCAGGGTCACACAGCTAGGGCATGTTAAGGGTCTGAGGCCAGATTTGAACTCAGGGCCTCCTGACTTCAGGGCTGGTGCTCTATCCACTACACCACCTAGGTGCCCCTATTTATTCTTTCAAGTCACTGAAATGATACATAAAAGATAAAATATTTTAGAAGAAAAAGCAAAGGGGAAACTCCCTATCAAATTTTGTATTTTTTCTTATGGAGTTTCTGACCTCCTTGTTATGAGGATTATATAGTCCAAGATATAATGCAATTCATAGATTTTTATTAATTTTTCTCATCATCTTTTTATGAAGTTGGGTATATCTATACCTCTTAGGATTTCAGTATTCCTTAGCAAATTAATTTGCCATCCCACAGCTTAGGATATTAGTCTCTTTTGACCACTAAACTAAAAGTGGTCATTCCAATGTTAAAATTCCTAGATGCCCCCCTTTTTACACCTATTTCTTCAACAGTGAAAATAGTGTGAAAAATTCTCATTTTAATTTGAAACTAAGAAATGACTTCAGTTAACCTTTTTTTTTTATATTCCTTCTGGCAAATAATCCATCATATGATGGAGTTTTTACCTACCATATTGCCATCATCAATAATATCTCTTTAAAAGAAAGCAAAGGCAACAGTAAAGTTGGTTAGACCTTCTGTTTCTTCTTAAGGAGTGGCTCATGCTAAATAGAGGAGCATATGTCCTGTACCATTTCTCTGCCTTAAAAACAACAACAACAACAAAAAACCAAATTAAAACAAAATACCTATTGTGTATATTTTTTAATCATCTTGCTTGCTCTCTCTTTTGGATTTGTTATTAATACCTCTTCATTCTGCCATCCTGAAGTATATGAATGTCTCTCTTTCTCTCTAATTTTCTGTAGGACATAAGCAAAACAACAGTTCCATAACAGAATTAGTGCCAACAATTTTTAGTGGTTTAAATACTGTAAAATTTTTTCATAGTGATGTAGCTGAGCCCTTTTCTTTCAAGTGGGGCAAGCCCTTTTCTTTTTGTCATTGATCTTTCCAGCAATATTCCACTTTCATGAAAGTTACTGCATCTAGCATTTATATTCAAGCATTGCACATTGCATACCTCAGTCACTCTTTGGGTTGGGTCAGAGCTCTTGTTCCAGGCTTTAGAAATTCTCCCTAGCACTTTACATCATCTCTTAAATAAAATAAAATGGTATATGGTTGGTTGTTGTAAGGTCCTGTTCAATGATTCTTCCCCCTTCTTCCATTCTTACATTCACATAGTTCCTTCCTATGAAACATTCTAAAACAAATTTCAATAAATTCTTTGAATATTTATTGCATATCTATTATGACCAAGGCACCAACTGCTGCAAGAAATAACTATATCATTTAAATATTCCTCCCCCCTCTGAGTTAGTATCTCATCTCATTTAAAAAGTGGACTTATTTGGACATGTGACTTCATCATGATAAGCATCATTATACTGATCCAGATCATCAACTCATGTCTAATTTAATATCTTATAGCCAGTTGTTGCCTCTGACTTTGTCCCTTGGTCCTCATGAAGCTCTTTGATTTCAACTTCTCTAATGAATTTATCATTTAATCATAGAGTATGGATCTAGTCAATGTTCTCAAGTCATATTTTATATTCCCATATACATGACTTACTGTATCACAAATCTCTGTGTCTTATTCCCATTACTTGAATTTAGGCCTTGGTGTTTTCCCCTACAATCTCACCCCCAATAGCAAGTAAGTTGCTTGAAGTTAGGAACTGCTTTGTTCTTCTCATTATCTGGTATTTAATAGGCACTTAGATGTTTATTGAATGAATAAGATCCAGGACCATTTGATTATCCCTTTTGACTAAGCCTAGTTGTTGTTATCGTTCTTGTTGTCTGTCCTTTGTTCTTGAAGAAGACCAGGACATCTGGAAGGTTATGCCATAACATGCAAAGGAATTGGGGTTAAGTGTGGGAGTGCACTGCAAAGTCATTAGCCTTACTTTCTCCTTTAGAGCTATCTGGGACCAGTGGCAAGATACTCTACACATAGTAGCCGTATAATAAATGTTTGTTGATGTATGAAGATATGTGTGTAAGGTATTCGTTATAGAAAGAATATCAACAAATGCAGAAAACATTGCCATTTTCATAAAACAGAAGCCCAGATACAGTGGGTAATCATCAGAATGATCTGAGTTCGTTTCACTTCTGACATATAAAAGTTGCTTAACAATTTCTGATTTACATGAGCAGAGAGCAAGTTCCCACACAAGAGTTTTCCTATGTAAATAATATTGTAGTTCTGAACAAAACAAAAATGCAGTACATACAGGAAATTAGAGATTAGGCTCTTGGACTATAATAGGGAGACCAGAATACCATGCCTTTTGGCACACTATGGAAGGTTCGTTTTATTTTATTAGTCTTTATCTTCTTTTCCAGGAATATAACCTTAGGTGAGTTAAAAGATTATTTAAAAGACTATTTGGATGTTAGCTGTTACTCCTCTCTGACACAGTGCTTAATATTTAATATTTAAAAGGATCAAGTCTTTTTCTTTTGCCCTAATCTTGTTTGACTGTGGTTGTACAGCATTACCTCACCTTTGGAGACTCTGCATTAATTCAGTTCTATTTAACATACATTTAAGTGCCTGCTGTGTTCAATGCTCTGTATTAGACCCTGGGGATACAAAGACAAAACCGGTCAATAATACCTGCCCTCTGAGGAGTTTATATTCTACTGGGATTTGCATTTTATAAACCTCAATATGGCATGACCTTTAACTTCCATTTATTTGAATCACTACCCTCCTTTGCCGTGGATTATGAGCTATACAGTTACAGAACAGCTATACCTGTGGTTTTTCTTCTAACCACCAATCTCAGCCTCCAGTATAAAAATGTATTTCATATAGTTACTCAATGAATGATCATAATCTGGTATTTTAACTGTCAGGATTTATACTGAAATGGGGAAAGACCAGGACCTTAATTGAGCCATAATCCATAGTGGATTCAGGATTATTGAAATGAGGACAAGGCAGCTGAGAAATAAATGTATAAATGGTTAGCACCTGGAGAAAGACAATTCTTAAGCAGATGGGAAGCTAACAGTTTCAAGCTAACAGTAGGCTAAATCTGCAGAAACTTAATTTGTTAGTCATGGATAATTCCTGATATAGTGATAGTCAAATAGTCTATGTAAGATAAGTCTTTCAACAAATATTGCTTTAAGAGTCCAGAAACACTAGTTTCTTTACATTATCTCCCTTTAAAATAATATCAAATAGTTCACCATTGCCTGTAGTGCTTAACAATATTTAAGGCTCTCATGGAACCCCACTATTACTCCTTTGGCTATACTATCCTACTCTCTTCTCTACTTATATAAATCTTACTTGATCTTTAGAATCCAGCTCTAGTACTACTTTTTCCATGAATCCTTCCCTCCCTCCCCAAATCACTTTGATTTCTCACATTTCTGAATTTCTCTGTTACTAAAGTAATTATTTATTGCTTCAAAGTGACCATGGTTTCTTGGAGATTGTGGAGCTCAAGCTCTGTCACTTTCCTAGCAAGCTACAAAGCATGGCATGGTAACAAGCTCTCTGGCTATTGTCCTAGTATCAACTTAGTTAATCTTATGCCTAGAAGAATCATCATTAGAAAGGCATAGTCAGGATAGCATAGTAGCAGAAAGAATTAAAGTGAATTTCCTGCTAAAACTCTTCCAACAGATCTAGAAAAAGCAACAAACTGAATCTTGATGAGGAAATTCAAGAAGTCTCAATCCAGGAAGACAGACAGAGATATATTTGGACTTCAGGTAGATATTCTAGTCAGGAACATAGCACACAAAACATCCTGGTGAATGGAAGGGCTGTGCACTAAAGCAAGAGGAGGGCCTATCTCAGTCTTTCCTTGTGGAGTAGGTATGATAGGAAATGGCCCTGAGATCCCAGGTTAGATGCAGATACAGATGCTAGCTGGCAGCTTTGTCATTCACTACTCTGTTTCATGTCACACTCTCAAAGAAGATGAAGAGTCTTGTGACTAGAGAGAGCTATGTGGCCATGGATGTTGTACTCCAAATGGAGCTATTTCAGAAGCAAGCAGTCATAGCAATGTGGCTCAGACATCTAGCTACGGAGCAGACATTCAGCTCCAATTTTTAGGCTAGTCTGAAGCCAGTAAACAAGTTGAGCAAGAATCCCATAACAGGGGAAAACTTGCATTTCTAGCGCTCAGAATCAGTTTTTCAGCTGGCTTTTAGGGGCTGAATCTAGGATACTAAGTCACAAACTTGCAGAGTCTAGATATAGGGATCAGACTTACTCTGAATCATACAGTACTCCAAGAAAGCTGCAACACGACTCACCCAGACCTACTCCGTAGAAATGCACAAATATCTGGCCCTGACATTAAATCAAAAGTCAGAAAGTGGGTTGGAAGCATGAGCAAGCAAAAAAAGAATAACAGGTTATTATGGCAACTGGTCCACTCTGGATGCAAATCCAGAAGAAGACAACAATTCTAAAGCATCTTCAAGGAAAATCTAAAAGAAAAACAAAGCTTAGACATAAATTCAACTAGAATTCTTGTAAGAGATGAAGCAAGAATTTAGAAGAAACAATTACGTCCTTTTTAAATAAATGAGAGCAAGAGAGGAGAAAAAAAACAAGAAATGAGAGCTTTGGAAGAAAGAACTAGAAGAGGACTTGACATTTTAGCACAAAAGGTTTAAAAACTTGCCCAAAGAAAAAACTCACTGAAGATTAAAATGTACCAAAGAGAAGCCCACAGCTGTATCAAACAACAGCAAATAGTAAAATAATCTCTTAAAAATAGAAAAAAAAATATAAGATCTCTCATAGCAAAAACAACATCTAGAAAGTAGATCAAGGAAAATAAAATAAATAAAAACCATTGGACTATCTGAAATTCATGTCTTAAAAAAAAGCATACACATTATATTTCAAGAAATCTAAAACAAAAACTACAAATAGGGGGCAGCGAGGGGGCGCAGTGGATAGAACACCAGCCCTGAAGTCAGGAGGGCCTGAGTTCAAATCTGGTCCCAGACACTTAACACTTCCTAGCTGTGTGACCCTGGGCAAGCCACTTAACCCCAATTGACTCAGAAAAAAAAAAAAATTAAGCAAAAACTACAGATATTAGCACCAGAAGATAAAACGAAAATGGAAGGAATCATCTCTTGAAAGAAGCACTAAAATAAACACTCCTAGGAATATTGTAGCCAAAATCAGAAAAATATTGCATGAAGCTAGAAAAAAGAATTCAATTACAGAAGAGCCACAGTCAGATTCACACATGATTTAACAGCCACTACTAGAAAAGAGCAAAGAACTTGGAAGAACACAAGAAGGAAAATCCAGGCTTAGAAATAAGAATTACTTGCCCAACAGGGGGCACCAAAAGGGGTAGGGGGAATGAATCTTAAATGCAATAGAAATTTTTAAACATTCCTGATGAAAAGTCAAGAGCTGAGTAGAAAACCTAAAGTTCAAATACAAAAGTTAAAAGAAACAAAGTAAACAAGAATAGACAAAATAATGGACTAAAGAAAAACTGCTTATATTTAAATATGAGGAAGTGATGCATGTGTTCCTTCTGAACCCTGTCATCATTAGGAGTGATAGAAGGAATCTATTTAGACAGAAAACAAACAATAATAAAGATATGGGGAGATAAGTGTCCCCTCTGAACCCTGTCATCTTTAGGAGTCGTAGACAGAGAGTCTACTTAGAATGCCTGTGAATGCTTATTATATCATGGTGATTTTTAAAAAGAATAGAGAGGAAAAAGAATACACTGAATTTTTAATTTTCTTTCATTCTCAACTGTGGGGTGAAGAGGAAAGTCATGTTTTTGCCAATTGAAAAAAAAAATAAAAATTGAAATAATAAAAGAGGACTGACCACCACAGAATGATTTGGGGGAGGGGGAGAAGGGAGGCTACATGATTCTGAAAACTATATAGTAAGGAATAGAGGATTTATAATTTCTTACTGGTGAAAGGTATACTCCCATTAATAAAATTATAGATGTTTAGCATTATTATCCATGCCACTTATTTTGGCACTTGATCATATTCTCATTTACACTGATGCTTTCCTGTTTCTGTATCTTGTCATTACAACTATAAGCTCTTGGTGGGCAAGAACAAGCTTCTACTTTTTCCATTTATTGCCTTGCTTAGTGAAGTGAGGACACTTAATAAGTACACATTAAATATTTACTGGATGAGAGAATCAGATTTGGCTTCAAGTGGTCTGTTTAATGATAATTTTTTTTGGAAAAGGAATTTTGTCATAAATTTTCTTATAGTATGAAATTGTATTATTTCATTTTTACTCTACTAAGCCTGTAACTAATAGAAAAATCTATTGACATAGAAGAAGACAAGGAAAAGAGAGATGTATGCTGTGCTTCAGCCCTGTACAAAAATCAGGAAGAATGCTGCTCTCTTTCTTGGCTGATTTCAGAATAAATAGTTCTTTAATGGATTGGGCTGCCTCGGCATTCTTGATTTAGGATCTGTTGCAGCAAGCGGCAGTTCTGACACCAGTAACATATGTGAAGTAAATTAAATTAAATTGCCTTGCAGGATCCAGCCAGTCCGCTCTGACCCAGTCAGTATGCCAGGGTCGTCTCGTCCTGTCTCTGATCGAAGGGGAGTTTCTACAGTGATCGATGCTGCCTCAGGTAGAAAACCATTCTCTGTGTTTGAGTTGATACCTTGTTGGTTCTATCCAGTTTTAGCTGTTTTCTGACACGGTGTGATAATGTTTTCTCTTCTCTTTTTTATATTTTTAAATACAATACTCTATCTTTTGTGTGTTGCTAAACATTGCCATACATTTAAACATTCCTAAAGTTGGTGAGTGCTATGGTGAAGTTGGCACTTGATTAAATGTAATGAACACAATATTGAAGGCTATAATGTTGATGACTTATTTTGCCTTTGATCCCTTGAATGAGGATCAGCAGGCTTGACATATAACATAAATACAATATATGGGTTCAATTTACTCAACCTGTTGAGTATCAAAGTGCCTGATCTATGGAACCAGAGAGAGCCCAAATGCTCTAGCTTGAATGCTTTTATTATTGAAAGCATAAAGTTTGGAAATTCATTGCCTTAACTATATTCTCCCTACAGTATACATCATTAGTGCTTGGGAGCAAGGCTTTAGACCTTTATAGGTGACATTAGTTAGGTGGAATTTGGGGGGCATGATTGCTGAAAAAAACAGAATTGTATGTTGATTTCAGTAATAGATAGCTTTCTCCTCCCTCCCAATTGAGAGAGTGTTTTTATTTAAAAAAAAAACCCAAAAAACAGAGATCTCGATACTTTATATTCTGGTGCAGATGTGTAGCATCTAAAGATTGCCTGCAGCAGGATTTTGTCAAATAAAATCTCTCACAAGTAGAATTATTAAATATACAGCATTAGTCAAACAATTGAGTCAGGGGATTTTAATCTGTAGTGATTTTAGAATCCTTAGCAACTACTGATTTGATTGAAGCTTAAAATGTAAATGAAAATAACAGAACCAGAACTTTTAAGAAAGTGAGGGGTGGTGGGCTCCTGTTCCTAACTGATTTCTATGATTAGATTCTGAACTTTGAAGACTATGTGTTTTCCTAGGTTTGTTTATGTTATTTAAGCAGTGAGTCTCATAATTGCCTTATTTAAGAGCTTTCTCCTCACTTCCTTTATAAATCTTAATTTTGAAGGCTGCAACCTTGTTTCTTTAGTTGAACTTGGCAACCAGGACTGCTTCGTGGGAACAAGAATACATATACATCTATCTATGCTTTTCCACTATGGAGTAGGTGTGATATGATTTTTTTAAAAAAGATAATCTCTTAGATCATTTCTTAGTGTGAATATATTAGTGAAAGACTTCTGCTAGTCTAAAGTTCTCATTTCCTACTATGCATCTTAGAAATTAGGTATTTTAATCTAAAATATTTTATCCCATATCCATAAGTTTAAATTGTTGGTATTTCTTACATTTTAAAACAACTAGGTTGTGGGGCAGCTAGGTGGCGCATTGGATAGATGGATAGAGCACCAGCCCTGAAGTCAGGAGAACCTGAGTTCAAATCTAGTCTCAGACACTTAACGTTCCCTAGTTGTGTGACCCTGGGCAAGTCACTTAACCCCAATTCCCCCGAAAAAAGCCAAAAAAAAAAAAAAACCAACTAGGTTGTTAGTATTTTTTAGAAAAAAAGTAGCTACTGTGAATAAGCAAGAATGTCTCTGATATATTTCCATAATGAAGGTGACTACTCCCAGAGTTACATTAAAGTAACATTTCTCATTTACCATTGTAGTACCAACTCTATTTTAGCTCCTAATCAATTAATTGCAGGCAATGTGCAAAGCTTGTAATGAACCTTTTTGCTTAACTTTAAAAGAAAGTTTAGTTTTAGATGGACTTTTTCCTGCTTCTTACAGTTGTAATGAAGTTCAAATGAGGTATTTGTAAGGGTTTAACACATTCTCTGACACATAATAGGTGTTTAATAAGCTTGTTTTCTTCCTTTTTTCCTTCCTACTGTTCCCCCAAAGTATGGTAACAGTGATATTTAGAATATTTTTTTACATGTCCAATCCTCAACTTAAATGGTCCATCCCTGACATTTACTTGGTAAAGACCGTTTCAGGAGCTGGGCTGTCATCCTTTCCCAAATGCCTTCCAATTAAAGTAGTCAGGCACAGCTGTTTCCCCAATAGGACTGACTGATTTACTTATTTCAAGACAGTAAGATACCTATGTATTCAAGCAACCTTGGAAAGAGACAAATCAAAAATAAGGGCCTGGACTCTGAAAAAGCCATTCTCTAAGTCACCTCAGAGGAGGTCTTCTGCATGTTGTGTGGCTATGGAAGAAATCACATTACACCAGGTTAGGAAGCGGATGATTGTGTTTTATTGTCACCTTTTCAGGCAAAGCTTCATCTATTTGGTCTAAGAGAGCAACATGACTGTAATTGGCTTGATTTTCTCCTGATGTTTGTTAGATAGGATGGGTTATTTTCTTTATGAAAACAAGTTTATTGGAAAATACCTTTTTAGGTTTTTCCTTTAAAAGAAGGCAATAAATTTTTATCACTGCTCCTGAACCAGGAAGTCCTTCACTGAGTCTGACCCATGTGTACATTGGAGGCTGCTGGGCTTTATGAAGATTCTTATCTCGCTATTTGATGGCTGATTGCTTAGAGGTTGGGCTGCTTTGGCGCCTCCTCTTATCAGGCAATATTACTTTGTCTTAGCTTCAGACAATTTATGAGACCACGTTTATCATCTTTTTAATTGTTCTGCTGGCGCGTTTTATAGCTTTCAACCATTGTGGGGGTGTGTGGGGGTGTGTGTGTGTGTGTGGGTGTGTGTGTGTGTGTGTCCAACCTGGTAGTGGTATAAATCTATTTAATATGATTACTTTTCAGTCATAGAGACTAAAACCTTCTGTCAAGTAGCTCTAAAGTCTTTGTTCTAGGAAATCACAAAATAATTCTTACTTTAGTGTTGTTAGTATTTAGTATTATAAACTTTTAGCCCCTTGTTTCCTTTTGGAGACCTGTAAGAAAACTATGTTTTTGGTACTGCAAGAAAAAAAGAATTCATTTTCACCAAAACATTCCTGAAAATTAAGTTCATAACTTACTGTCTTTTTTGAATTATGGTTCATTATTTTCCAGAGACCTTCTTTTGGAAATTAAAAATAATAATAATAATAATAATAGTAATAGTAATTCTAGTAAATCTAGCAAAGGGTAAATTTTGTACCTTAAGAGAAATGTCATAGACTTATACGTCTTTAGGTTAATATCACCTTCTCTGTTTATTTTGTGGGGTGTGTATAATTTAGAAAGCAGCACTTGAGCAATGTTGAAATTTAAAGATTGAGCTATGCTCAGAGAGCCAAAAAATTTCTGAGTTAGAAGAAACCCATAGAGGTCAATTAAGACCAATTGTTGTGTTAACAACAGTCCCTTCTATGACATCCCCGTAAAATGGACTTTTAACCTTTTCTTGAAGATTTCCAGTGATGGAGAATATAGAATAGGGTTTTTTTTCCTTATATACAAATTATCTCTGCTTTCTTGCTATTATTAAAATCCATGGGTTTTATAGGTATGATTAGTTCTCTTTCCTTTGAGTAGAACCAGACATGAATGCTGAGGGAAAAAAAAAATAAAACTATGTGTCAAATTTTAGTAGGAGAGCAAACAAGATAAGTCTAATGTTTCTTTCAACTGAAAAATCTTGAAATATTTGAAGACTATTGTCATGGTCCCCACTGTGTCTTCTCTGGGCTAAAGAAATCTAGCTTTTGCAGCCAATCCTCATATGGCACAATCTTGAATTTCCTTAATTCCCTGGTTGCTCTCTTGGATAGTTTCCATTTTGTCAAGGGCCGTTATAAATGCTGATACTTAGAACTGAACATAATTTGCTAAATGAGGTCTAATTGTTCTATAATTATTCTGTTTGATCTTTTTCCTGAGCTGAAAACTACTGTCTGAAAAAATTTGGGCTTTTTTTTTTTTTTTTTTTTGATAACTATAGAATTCATTCTTCCTCCTTGTGATCCAAAGTAGGATCATTTTGAGTATTATTATATCATAAGAGCCCATTTAATATATCCAGATATAGGCTATCTGAGAAAATTTGTAAATATTTCCACATCTCACTATTTATACTCTCTTTGTTTATAGAGAATATTGATAGAAGAAGCGATTTATGCCCCTACCTTGACTAAATACCATAACTCTTTTCTGTATATCCCAAATGCAAAACCACTTGAAAATTTATTCTCATAGATTATGGTTTATAGCATGTCATTCAAAATGTATTCCCTTTAAAGGGCAGACCGCTGAGCAGTTAATAGTTGATGTAGTTCTCAGAGGCTTTTTTTTATTGTTTTTCCCACTTTAATAACTGAGCATACCACCTCTCAGAGCTGGGGGAATGCTTGACACCCCTGCTTTTGTATACCCAGTGATGAGTCTAAAAAAATGTGGTTGACTTTTACCTAAGGACACTTTTCTTGGTTTGTACCTTCACTATAGAGATGTCTTCCAGGAGAGCATTGAATCCCAAAGTCAGAAGGGACCTTAGAATACATTTAGTACAACTTCCTTCCCCACAGAATAATCTTTTTTTTTGACAAATGGCCATCCACCCTTTAATTGGACACTTCTAGATCTTTCAAGTAATACTACAACCATTTTCCTCATTGCATGGGACCTTGTAAGTGACTGGTATACCAAAGTGACATTCTTGAGTCTTCAGGAAAAATACCCACAAAATGAAAGATATCCTGTTGATAAAATAAACCATTGATGATAGTATAAGATGGAAGTGGAAATGAATACAAATGTGTCTCTAGCTGTCAGACAGATCTTGGCATGATATAGTGTAAACCGCCGGAATGGAAATGATTTTCTGGTACTTGCTAGAAGTTTTGGGACCTCTTTTATGTATTGAAGTAGGGCCAAAAGAAAAGTAATGATTTTTGAAAGAACAAAAATTAATTTCTCTTTTTTTAAAATTGTGGACTTAACATTGACAAACAAATGTTTTCATATACAAGGAAAAAGCATTACATATGAAATCACAAATCTCTACTGCACATAGTTTATTTTTTAGGTAATATGTTAAATTGAATATAGTTTTGCTAATACCATCCCTGCTTGTTTGTCTCCCACCCTAACTTCCATTTTCTCTATTCTGTGGGGTTTTTTTTAATCTTTCAACATTATCTTCTTTCTTTTTTTGATTTATAAACACTACCCATCCTTTTGCCCTTTTCACAATTATTCATCTCTCTCCACTGTAAAAAATAAGTCCTCCTTTGTAACAGATTAGTATTCTCAAGCAAAATTCATCTAAGAATGTGTTATTTTGAAGTTTTTTTTTTCCCTTTACCTTATTGTAATCCTTGTATTTGTTCTTGGAACTCTTTCCACTTTTTTAGACTCCATCCCTTTTATTATTTCTTACAGCAAAATAATATTCCATTACATTCATGTTCCATAGTTTCTTCAACTATTCCACAATTCAAGGACTATCAATTTGTTTCTCATCCTTTTTTATTCTAAAAATGCTGATACGAATATTTCTGTTCCTATGATTCTTGTCTTTCCTGTCTTTCATCTTTTCAGGTACATATGATTTATAATATCACTAGGTATACATGACTTTAGGATGTGGTTTACAATTACTTTCATAATATTTGATTAGTCTAGTTCATTGTCTATGCCCCAAATTTAAATGAATTGGGATTTTTAGCCCAAATATTAAAGCTTTAGTGTTCTTATTAGTATATAGATGGCACAGTAGAAAAAGCACTCAGTCAAACACCCATTCCTATTAAAAACACTAGAGAGTATAGGAATAAATGGGCTTTTCCTTAAAATGATCAGTAGCATCTATTTAAAACCATCAGCAAGCATCATATGTAAGGGGGACAAATTAGAACCGTTCCCAATAAGATCAGGAGTGAAACAAATCTGTCCACTGTCACCATTACTATTTAATATTGTATTAGAAATGTTAGCTTTGGCAATAAAAGAAGAAAAAGAGATTAAAGGAATTAGAGTAGGTAATGAGGAAACCAATATATCATTCTTTGCAGATGATATTATGGTATACATGATGGAAATTCCTAGAGACTCAACTAAAAAATTACTAGAAACAATTCACAGCTTTAGCAGAGTTGCAGGATACAAAATAAATCCACATAAATCAGCAGCATTTTTTTCATCAGCAAGAGATACAAAAAGAAATTCCATTCAAAATAATTGTTGATAGTATAAAATATTTGGGAATCTATCTGCCAAGGAAAAGTCAGAAACTATACGAACTAAACTACAAAACACTTTCCACACAAATTAAGTCAGACCTAATCAACTGGAAAAACATCAAGTGCTCATGGGTAGGCCAAGCAAATATAATAAAAATGACAATACTACCCAAACTAATTTACTTATTTAGTGCCAATACCAATCAAACTCCCAAGAAATTATTTTACAGATCTAGAAAAAATAGTAGCAAAGTTCATTTGGAAGAACAAAAGGTCAAGAATTTCAAGGGAATTAATGAAAAAAAAAAAAAGGCTGATGAAGATGGCCTTGCTGTACCAGATCTAAAACTATATTATAAAGCAGCGGCCATCAAAATCATTTGGTACTGGCTAAGAATAAAAGTAGTTGATCAGTGGCATAGGATAGGATCACAGGACAAACTAGGCAATAACTATAGCAATCTAGTATTTGATAAATTCAAAGACTCCAGCTTTTGGGATAAGTACTCACTTAAAAACTGCTGGGAAAATTGGAAACTAGTATGGAAGAAATTAGGGCTTGACCCACACCTAACACCACATACCAAGATCTAAATGGGTTCATGATTTAGATATAAAGAGTGATATTATAAGCAAATTAGAGGAACATAGGATAGTTTACCTCTCATACCTGTGGAGAAGGAAGAAATTTGTGTCCAAAGAAGAACTAGAACTTTTAATTGAACACCAGATAGATAATTTTGATTATATTAAGTTAAAAAGCTTTTATACAAACAAAACTAATGCAGACAAGATTAGGAGGGAAGCAATAAATTGGGAAATCATCTTTACATTTAAAGGTTCTGATAAAGGCCTAATTTCTAAAATTTATGGAGAATTGACATATTTATAAGAATTCAAGCCACTTTCCAGTCGATAAATGGTCAAAGAATATGAACAGACAGTTTTCAGATGTTGAAATTAAAACTGTTTCTAGTCATATGAAAAGGTGCTCCAAATCATTATTGATCAGAGAAATGCAAATTAAGACAACTCTAAGATACCACAACACACCTGTCAGATTAGCTAAAATGACAGGAAAAGATAAGGACGAATGTTGGCGAGGATGTGGGGAAACTGGGACACTGATACATTGTTGGTGGAACTGTGAACGGATCCAACCTTTTTGGAGGGCAATTTGGAACTATGCTCAAAAAGTTATCAGATTGTGCATACCCTTTGACCCAGCAGTGTTTCTATTGGGCCTATATCCCAAAGAGATCTTAGAGGAGGGAAAGGGACCCACATGTGCAAGAATGTTTGTGGCAGCCCTTTTTGTAGTGGCTAGAAACTGGAAACTGAATGGATGCCCATCAATTGGAGAGTGGCTGAATAAATTATGTTATATGAATATTATGGAATATTATTGCTCTGTGAGAAATGACCAGCAGGACGATTTCAGAGAGGCCTGGAGAGACTTGCATGGACTGATGCTGATTGAAATGAGCAGAACCAGGAGATCATTATACACGGCAACAATACTATATGATGATTGGAGCAGCTAGGTGGTGCAGTGGATAGAACACCAGCCCTGAAGTCAGGAGGAACTGAGTTCAAATGTGATCTCATACACTTAACATTCCCTAGCTGTGTGACCCTGGGCAAGTCACTTAACCTCAATTGCCTCAGCAAAAAGCAAAAATAAATAAATAAAAACCTATATGATGATCAATTCTGATAGACATGGCTCTCTTCAACAATGAGATGTTTCAAACCAGTTCCAATTGTTCAGTGATTAAGAAAGCCATATACACCCAGAGAGAGGGATATGAAATGTGAACCACAACATAACATTTTCATGCTCTCTATTGATGCTTGCTTGCATTATGTTTCCCTTCTCAGATTTTTTTTTCTTGTAGATCCGACTTTTCTTGCACAGCAAGATAACTGTATAAATATGCATACACATAATCGATTTGTCAAGTATTTTAACATGATTATCATGTAGTAGACTAACTGCCATCTAGGGGAGGGATGGGGGCTAAGGGGAGAAAAAATTGTAACAGAAAGCTTTGCAAGGGTCAATGTTGAAAAATTACCCATACATATGTTTTGCAAATAAAAAGCTTTAATAAAAAAAAAAAGAAAGAAAGAAAAAGCACTTTGCTGACCACTTACAACATTCTCCTCCAAACAACTTTAAAATAATGCCTCAAATTGAATTCTGGAGTAGCAGAGCCACCAATGTTAAGAGTGAGACTGTCTTCCAACCCAAAATAACAAAGAAAGTCAGCAAGAGATCTGTGACAGAAAGTGGAGTCTACCCCAGAAACCATATGGATGAAACACCAGTAATGGTACTAGGTAGAAGCAGCAGATGCTTTAGGAGCTCTCAAGCCAAAAATGGTAAGGTGATTTGCCAACTGGTCAGAAAGATGTATTATAAGGTATCCCTGTGTTAGCAATGGATGTTGAAGTAAATGCAGTTTGGCAACTCCAATTTTATACATCCACTTCTGGGTTATAACTCAAGTTTCTCTTTGGATCCTAAAGGTTCCCAGACTCTGAGAAACAATATTTTTCCTGTACCAAAGGAATAGGAGCCTTAAGGAGTAGTATTGATTTCAATCTCAAGGAATTAGGAGTCCATCTTGGGAAAGGACCAGAATGCAGAAATAGGAGAGCAGTGACCAAACATTTCACCAGATCATATTATCTTGGAAGCATCAAAAACTTCCCGTGCCCTAAAAATCAGCTCTGGAAACAGTAGAGCAGAAAAAGCCTGATGCTTGAGTCAGTGCCTCACTCCTCTGTCTCCTCCCCACTCCTCCTTATTAGTAACAGAGCTCAATTTAACATAAAATTCCAAATCAACAAATAGAGTGGGGAAATGAACAAAGGACCAAAAAAAAAAAAAAGAATGAATGAACATTAAAAAACTACTACAGTGATAGGGTAGATCAAGGCACAAATTCAAAAGACAATCAAGTCAAAATAGTTATTAGCAAAGCCTCAGAGCAAAATGAGAATTGGACACAAACTCAACAAGAATTCTTGAAAGAGCTAAAAAAGGATTTTCAAAATCAAATAAGGGCACTAGAAGAAAAAGTAGGTAAAGAAATGAAAGCAAAGGAAGAAAATCATAAAAAGGTAACTAACAACTTGGAAAAGAGGCATAAAAAGAAAAACTGAAGAAAATAACATCTTTAAAAACATTGACCAAGAGGTAGAACCCAGATGGCAGAGTAAAGGCAGGAATTCACCTAACTTCTCTCCCAAACTGCTTCAAATTCCTTTAAATAATGATTCTTAAAAAATACATTGGCTAAATATAAAAGAGAGTTACAAAAATTCATTCATAAAAATTAAAGTCTTAAAATGTAGAACTGGCCAAATGGAAAAAGAGCTACAAAAGCTCAATGAAAAAAAAAATAATCCTTTAAAAATTAGAATTGGGGAAGTGGGAACTAATAACAGCAAGAAACAATAAAACAAAGAATAAGAAGTATAAGAAAACGTGAATTACCTCCTTGGAAAAACAATTGACCTTGGGAATTAGATTAAGGAGAGCTAATCTAAGAATTATTGGATTACTGAAAGTCAAGAAATAGAAGGTGAAGAGGACATCAGAAGTGGGGTTGAGTATGTGTATAAAAAGGGAGGGTAGATAAAAGAAGACAGTGATCAGAAACAAAACAAACTTGAGAGGAGGAATAGGATAAAAATAAAGAGAGAAAGATAAATGGGGAGGAGGGGAAAGAGGATGGAGACGAAGAAGCACACTAATCATTACTGTGAATTTGAATGGGATGAATTCACTTACAAAATGGAAGCAGTTAGCAGAATGGATTAGAAACCAGATTCCAACAGCATTTACAAGAAACACTTGAAATAGAGAGAAATGCAGATTTACAAATAAGGAACTAGAACAGGAACTATTATGCATTAGTAGAAGTAAGAAAGGCAGGAGTAGCAATCATATCAAGACAAAGTAAAACAAAAATAGACCTAATTAAAAGGGATAACCAGAGAAATTATAACTTGCTAAAAAGAACCATAGACAATGAAGTAATGTAATATCAATGCTAAACATATATGAACCAAATGTCATAGCATTCAAATTCTTAAAAGAAAAGTTAAATGGAAAATTGTAGGAGAAAATAGTAAATTGCACTAGTGGGGAACCACAACTCTCCACTGTCAGAGCTAGATAAATCTAACCATAAAATAAGCAAGAAAAAGTCAAAGAGATGAATAAGAAAAGTTATATATGACAGGCCTCGAGAAAATGGAATGGGTACAGGAAGGAATATACATTTTTCTCAGCTGCACATGATAAATTCACAAAAATTGACTACCTATTATGGCATAAAAATCTTAGAAGCAAATACAGAAAAGCAGAAATATTTAGTGTACCTCTACAATGCAATAAAAATTGCACTTAATAAAGGACTGGGGAAGTATAGATTAAAAGTTAATGGATGAGCAGCTAAGTGGTGCAGTGGTTAGAGCACCAACCCTGAAGTCAGGAGGACCTGAGTTCAAATCTGGTCTCAGACTTAATACCTCCTAGGTGTGTGTGACCCTGGGCAAGTCATTTAACCCAAATTGCCTCAGCAAAAAAAAAAAAAAAAAAAAAAAAAATTAATTAATGGAAAACTAAACTATCTGATCCTAAAGAATAAATGGATCAAAGAACAAATCACAGAAATAATAATTTCATTAAAGAAATTAGCAATAAGACAAATTTCAAAATTTAGGGGATGTAGCCAAAGAAGTACTTGGGGGAAATTTTATCAATAAAAGAAAGTCAATCAACGAATTGGACATGCAACTTAAAAATAAAAAACACAAACACAAACACAACCTAGAAAAAGAACAAATTAAAAATCTTCAGTAGAAATCATATGGAACTATCCTGAAAATCAAAAGGAAAGACTAATAAAATTGAAAGTTAAAAAAACCATTGAACTAATAAAACTAGAAAATGGTTTTATGGGGGGAAACCACCAATAAAATAGATAAACCTTTTTTTTTTAAGTTTTTTTTTTAAAGAAATAAGAAACCAAATTACCAGTCCCCAAAATGAAAATGATGAATATACCACCAATGAAGATGAAATTAAGGAAATTATTAGGAGTTATTTTGCCTATTTATATGCCAATAAAACTAACAGTCTAAATGAAATGAGTAAATATTTATAAAAATTCAAACTTCCCATATTAACAGAAACAGAAATAAAATATTTAAATAACCCTATTTTGGAAAAAGAAATTGAACAAGCTATCAATAAGCTGCCTTAAAAAAAAAAAAAGTTCCTAGAACCAGATGAATTTACAGGTATAGTATTCCAAATACTTAAGGAACAGTTAATCCCAATACTATATAAACTATTTGAAAAATAGATAAAGAAGGAATCTTACCAGATTTTTTCTGACACAAAAATGGTTTGGTATCTAAACCAAGGAAAGCAAAAACAGAGAAAGAGAAATCTAATCCAATTTCCTTAATGAATATCAGTACAAAAATTTTAATTAAGATATTATGCAAGGAGATTACAATAATATACCTCAAAGACATATGCTATGATCAGATGGGATTTTTACCAGGAATACTGGGTTGGTTCAATATTAGAAAAATTTATCATGCCAATAAAAACAACAACAAAAAAAATTGTATGATTCTAGCAGTAAATGCAAAAAACAAGCATTTGTTATAGTCAACACCCCTTTCTATTAAAAACACTAGAAATCATGGGAATTTATTGAACCTTTTTTAAAACAATAAGTAGCATCTATCTAAAATTACAAGCAAATATTATCTTTAATATGGATAAACTTGAAGCCTTCTCAGTAAGATCAGGGGTGAGGCAAGATGATTTCAGAAAAATTCTAGAAAAGACTTATATGAACTTAGGCAAAGTAAAGTGACCAGAATCAGCAGAAATATAATCACAGCAATATTGTAAGGGTGATCAATTGTGAAAAACTTAGCTACTCTGATCAAGACTGACTCAAGATAATTCCAAAGGATCCATGATGAAAAATGTTATCTATCTCTAAAGAGATAACTGATGAACTCTGAATGCAGATTAAATTATTTTAAACTGTATTTTTATTATTTTATTTTGCTTATGTTTTCTTTTGCAATATGGCTAGAATATAAATAGGTTTTACATGACTTTACATGTGTAATCAATATCAAATTGCTTGCCTTCTCAAGGAGGGAAGGTAAGAATTTGGAACCTAAATTTAAAAAAAAATGATTGTGGAATTTTTTTTAACATGCAATTAGGAAGTATTTAATGAAATAAATAAAATAACTTTTAAAAAATTAATACTATCTGGAGGGAGTGGGGGATGGACTATGTAGTAGAAGCCATGCCAGAGATCAGGAACATGAGAAACAGGCCTGCTTTTGCTCATAATGAAAGAGATCTGTTTCCTGGAATTTATGCAGAGTCAGCAATACGGCTTCACTTCTTTGTCACCTGAACAGCATCTGTTGACAGACTTCCTTCACCCTATTGGAAACCACTGCGCTTGCCTCCTGACTGAGCTCGGTCTTCTCCATTTTCCCTGGGCCTCTCTTTCTCTTTCCTCCCCTCCTTTTCCTTCCAGAGGGATGTTAGTTTTTAGACTGTTGGAAGAAGATCAAAGGAAAGATAGCAGAAAGCCAAATTTTATTCTAGTTCAGTTACAAAGGGAACTCACCATTACTTTTTTGAGGTAAAAGGAGATGGGGGAGGCAGAGGATGTTTCTCAGTTGAGAAGCCTTTGTCCTAAGGACATGTTATTTCTTTGGTTCCTACCTCAGCTAAAAACATATATGTGATTTCTGCATTTCAAGAGTGAAAGTTTCATTGTGTATCCTCTTCTGCTTCCAGCTTTACCTGAGCATCTCTGGGGAAAATAATGAGGGTCCATCCTCTAAATGGCATTCATGAGCATAAGAGCTACCCAGCAATGGCAGGTGAGAGTCCAGGGTTAGCATCTTTCTCTTTCTGAACTCTAGTCCATAGTCCTCAAGTCAAGGCATGTCTGTTTATATAGCTTGAGTCAGGGGGAGACCAGAGGAGGCAGTTATTAGAGTTTGTTTGAGTCTGAGCCGGGAAATCCATTTGTCTTAGTGACTTATGTGTCAAATTGTTAGTGCCACAATGTTTTAAATTGTGTCCCAGAGCCCCAGTGGACTGTAGCTATAGGTACAATCTGTAAGCTGAGAAATAAATAGCTTCTCTCCATTGAATGTGCAGTCTTTGTGTATTTCCCCTGAGCCTGACAAAAGTGAGCCCCACCTCTTCACCCAGGGAGATATTGTTGAGATATCACCCTGGATATTGTTGAGAGCTGTCAGAGCAGACTTAAAGCAAATAATCAGTGAAGAACTGGTTCTCTCAGTTTGGGGACTTTGGCAATGGTCTTATAATGGAAAGAACACCTTAAAATAGCCTGGAGACTTAGATTCTAGTCCCAATTTTGCCACTAATTCATTGTGTGATCCTGAATAAGTTCCTTCATATTTTTGCTCCGCCATTTTTTAATCAGCAAAATGGAAGGTTAGTATAAGTCAGTATTAATGTTATTTATACATGTCTAACACATAATAGCCACTTAATAAATAACTGTTTTTTTCAGTGATTCTTTTGTTCTTTACTTTAAATGTTTCCTTTCATTGCCTTTGCAAGACTATAGTATTGCTTTGTCCTGTATGATCCTGAGTTCTTGAAGCCTAAACTAGCAGAAACCAAATTCTCATAGGACTTATCAATCCAGAAAGATTTTAAGTATCTGTCATTTCTATCCTTCATCCAATGGACAAGTATTTTATCAGCACCTACTATGTGCAAAATACTGTGTTATTTGCTGGGGTTACAAAGACAAAAATGAGAACAATACCTGATCCCAGGAGATAAAATTCTATTGTGTTATACTTAAGTCTTGCTAAGTTCTTCAAGACTTCAGGTCAGAAGACTACCCATTAAGGCACAGAAATGGAAGATTTGAGATCTGAATCAGTGCATGGATTGTACATGCTGAGATAACCACAGAGCCTTGGAATATTGAAGTCTAATCTCTTCACTTTGTCACATTCACATTTGGAGTAAATCAAAGTTTTTCTCATCTAAAGGTCTGATAAAATCTATATGTCAGGCAGATTGCTCTGAACCCCATTTGGGGGCACTATCATGGTATTAAGAGATCTTTTCCAAGTAGCTCATAACTATTTAGGGAATCTTTGGGCCTCCCCAGGGGGGAAAAAAAAAGACATTTTATGTCCATGCTATAAATGGTTAATTAACATTTCCTAAAGCTATTGCACCTTGCACAATGGTGTGTTCTTAATAAATATTCATTTAGTCATTCAATAAACATGTAATAGATATCTCCTAAGTGTCAGGTTATTTGTTAGATTGGAGATATCAAAGGGGGATAATTAATACCCTTCCTCTCAAGGAGCTTACATTCTATTGGGAAGAAATAGCATGTTTAGATAAGAAATCTTGTACATAATACATACAAAATGATTTCTTGGGGAAGGATGAGGGTAAATAGAAGGGTATATCAGGATAAGCTTCTTGAAGAAATAGTGCTTGAATTGGGAGCTTTGAAAGAGCAAGGAATTCTCTGAAGCAGAAAATAAAAAGAAGAGAGCTTTCTGTGCAAAAGTACAGGCTTTGAAGTTGGAAGTGTGTACAATAAACAATAAGGATTAATTTGGCCAGAGTGGTGCAAGTGTGTAAAGGAATATCATATTAAATAAGCCTGGAAAGGTAGGCTAGAGTCAGATTATAAAGTAAGGGCTTTAAATGACAAGTGGAAGAGTTTATGCCTAGAGGCAAGAGAGTCACTGGAGCTTCTTGTGCAGGAAGGTGACATGGTCAAATATATGCTTTAGGAATATTATTTTGGATTTGTGGTGGATAAATTGGAGAGGGGAAGAACTGGAAAGTTGAGTCTTGGTTTCACATCAGCTGAGAACAAAAACTGGGACACCTGGCTCCTAGCCATTTTTTCTTAAAATACATTATTATAGTGACACCTCAGAAAGCCCAAACCTCTTTCTACCCCATGTGATCAAATATTTATTCTGAAACTGTCTACTAAAAAGTTCTGTGTGGGACTAGCTGAGAGAGATCAGCTATTCAGTTAGTGAAGATGTGTGAATGCAGCTGACATATGAAGTTTCCTGCTCCGTGAATTCCCAGCCTGTCCTTATTGCTGTAGGCAACAACTGACAGGTCTGAGCAGTCATTGGTTTCCCGTTTCTGGCGTTGATAGGACATGAGAACTCTTGGCGTCACAGATACTTAAAAGCTGTCTCTGCTTGAATGGAGTCAGGCAGTGCTGCAGGGTCCTTGTTGCACAAAGATGTAATCAATATGGTCTGGAGCCCTTGACCTAAGTCTGTAATTACCTGGACAGTATAAAGGTAGTTTGTTGCTACACAAAGTGCTCCCATTTAGGATTTCTGGTGCTAAACTGTAAATGTGTCAAGGGAAGGTTTTGGCTCTCCATCTTTTTTTCAAAGTAATCTAGAAAGCATAATGTAATATAAAAGGCAATGCTTATGGGACTAGAATCAGTGTGTCATTAAAGGTTGGGATTTTAGTCTCAACTATGAAGTAAGAATGATATCTGAGCTTGAAAAAGAAACTTTATGCTTTCTAGTTTATGGTAGTAATTTTTTTTTTTCATTCCAAAACAGGGGCTTGTCCTTGGGATGTAAGATTTGTTTGGCTGTTCCCTTTATTGGGCTCAGTACCTGGATTTGAAGGAAGTCTAATATGTTTGACTTTGTGACTTCCTTGGAGCTGACTCTCTTAGATTTTCCGACTCTTCTATAGTGAACCTGAAACTATGTGATACACTGAAAAAGGAATTTGGTAAACGGGAGAAAAATCAGTAAGAGACAGTTCTCTCTGTTTTCTTGTGTATTTATTTAAACAGCAACGACAGCTTGCCCTGAGTCACAAGTTACAGCAGTGTAGTTTAGGTACATTGATGCATAATGTCCAGGTTGCCTTGCCTCCTGGCTCTGCAGTTTGAGAAATCATAAATGACCTCAAACTCTCAATGGAATCCTACTATTCCATCACTACTTGGAAGTAAAACCTTGGTACTTTTGTGCTTCATCAGATAGCTCAGATTGCCATTGAGCTATCTGGTGAAGGAATACAGAATAGTTTGAGGAGGAAGGATTGTGAATAATTAACCAACTATATAAAAATATCTAAAGAAATATAGAATAAAAAAATCTGACTCCAAAAGCATCATGAAATGATTTCTGTATTCAGAAATTACAGTGTTCTTTCTACCATGTCTTTAGATAAACCTGAAAAACCCAGGTTATGGCTTGCAATCCTTCCTGATCTATAAATGGTACTTTTTTTTTAAATTTTTTTTTTGCTTTTTCCTTAGGCAATTGGGGTTAAGTGACTTGCCCAGGGTCACACAGCTAGGGAATGTTAAGTGTCTGAGGCCAAATTTGAACTCAGGTCCTCCTGACTTCAGGGCTGGTGCTCTATCCACTGCACCACCTAGCTGCCCCTTATAAATGGTACTTTTTAACTTGTGATTACCGCTTCTGCTTGTAGTAATATTACTCCATAGTGGCCAATTTAAATATTTGTTACCCTGAAAAAGTTAGCTTCCTTCCAACAGTTTTCAGTGCCATTTTTTTTTTAATGTAGCATGATCCTTAAAACACAACTCTTGTGATTCCTTTATGTGTGGAGTAGACAGCATGAATGAAGAGATTGCTGCTTTTAACCAAAATTCCATTTTGCTTTTCTAGAGGTAGCCTCTGACATGGTGTGTTTCCTATTGAATAATTTCTTATATAAAAAGAACATAGCACTTTGATTCCCAGAAATCCAGTGTTCTACAATCCATTATCAAGGGTTGACTGGTGTGGCTTTTGCCATTTTAGGTAGTTTGCCCATTGTATCAGGCCCCAAGGAAAATGCCAGCTTGGGACATGCTGTGGTTGTTTGTTTGTTTGTTTTAATAATTTAGTTATCTTTTGCATGAGACTGAGCTGTAGGAATGAGTTTGAGACTGGAATGAATTTTGTTACTTTAAGCCAAAAATTCTCATTGGAGGACTGCCAAGAAGTTGGTAATGTCAGGCCAGTTTAGTGGCCTATCTTTCTTATACACAGAATAGCCTTCTGGGACATGGTAGGGTTGGTTTCTATTGAATGTCAGTCTAAACCTTAAAGGTAGCACATTTTCCTTTGCTGCACCAAGCATATCAGAAAGACCACAGTTATTTTGTAAAGGCTCAGTGTTAAAATTGTAGAGTTTAAATTGTAGAGAACTCTGAGGGCTGTATTTAGGACTGGAATTGGGCTTTTCTGGTTAGTAATCTTTTCACAAGACTAGATTATAAGGTTTTAAAGTATGAATGATTTGCTAGTTGAAACTGGAAAAGGTCTTGGTTCTTTTATCTTTCTGTTTCCCTCCGGCTAGAGAGAACAATAAGCTTTCTCACTGAGCCCTCTTTAAACCATTCCACACAACCTTGGTCCTGGTCCAACTGAGGCTCCCTCCATGGCTGTAAGAATGGCTTATACCTAGTCTGAAAGGGCCTACCCAAAAGACTACTGATTTCAGTCCCCTAAACAGCCAGATTTCCCCAGCTGAACAAAGCCAAATCCAGTCTCCCAACTTGACAGCTAACTACTATTTCAGGGCAAAAAACAGCTGTAAAGGATGTAAAGAATGTAAAGGGAGTGTGACTGTGTAACAGTGAAAACAGGTAAGAAAAAGGCTTAGATACACTCATAGGAGGCCCTGTTGAGTGTTGTCCCATTACAAGAATTGTGACCTAGCCTGAGGGGATTAAGGGAAGAAAGGATTGAGGGAAGACAGATTGAAATAGACACAACCAACGATTCTGCCATGAAACTCACACCAGGCAAATATCATGATGCGATCCTCTTGTTGAACTTCTTAACTCCCCCAAGGGTATCTCCTCTTCAGCCTCAGATAAAAAGAGGCAGGCTTGAGCATCTGTCCTGGTCTCAGCAGCTGTGACCAACATGACAAGCAGAAGGAAACATCCCAGGTCAGGATGAAATGGACCATATGTCTCCCAGTACCCAGAGAAACCAGAGCCATGTCCTGATGGCTGTGCGTGGTTCAGCATCAGAGAACGCACAGGGCTTGTTTCCATTCTAGCTGATCATTTCCTTTTCACACTTCGAGGCAGTATTGACTTTTTAATGTGCTTTCAGTGTGCACATTTGCTTTTTAATTCAGGGGAATAGGTTGAAGAAAAATAACACCGAGCTTTCTAAGAAAACCCAACTTGGGAGCTACATTGGGCTGTGACCAGCAGCCCCATTTGGGAAAGCCCAATCCGCTATGGATCTTACAAAGAGTTGTAAGATCTCTTCCTTGGGAACTGATCCAGTTACACTAAGAGTCTACCAGATGGGAATCTTAATATACCATGGTCCATCCATTCGGATTAGGTTGGCTCCAGGAGTCAAGCCTGATTGTATTGGATCCCATGGGAAATGGAGATGAACCAAAGGTATGTACAATATTCTTATCAGATCTAAATGGTGGTCTGGACTGTGAGGAACGGGAATAAGAGAGAAAACCCTTCTTCTGCTTCCATTTTGATATGGCCTTCTCTGTCACTTGACCAAAATGGAAAAATAGAATAAAGCCCAATTTGATAGGGTTTTCTGAAGAGCAAGTAGAGCTGAGCCATCTAAAACTGATATGTTTGTATCCTGCTTATAAAATTTCTGAAATGTATCTCCTCCTATCCTCATCTTCAAAGTAGGCTGATTCAAAATTAGCTTCTACTACATTTAGCTTTTTAATAACTCAGAGTTCAGTCAAAATAGGACAGATTAAATTGTACTGCAACAAGTTGCCATATAAAGGTGATCAGAATTTAGAACTGGCTGGCTGCTGTGTCTGTCAAATAAATAGTTAGAAAAGTGCAAAATCAGGAATTTATGCAACCTAAAGTTAGAGGGAGGGGCTATGGAACTGTTTTGCTCAGGTTACATACAGCATGTGTCCTATTAATCCCCAAAATGTTCTTTTTTTTGACTTGGTCTCATTTTCTGTACTGATCATTTGTACAGATGAATAGGTTCATTAAGCTCTCTGAGTCTTAGTTTCTTAATTTGTAAGATATATCAAATATTGCAATACCTACTTCACATGGTTGTTATGAGGATAGCTGTAAACCTAAATGTGGTATACAAATGTATTGATATTTTAATTATAAATTATCTCAATTCCTTTCCTTGGCCTACTCTTAGCTTTCATTCAGCACCGGTAAAATCTTGTTCTAAGAATGCCCACTTTATGTTAGCTGGTGAAACTTTCTCTTTTTATTTTATAAGATTTTATTATTTTAAAAATACTTTTCACGTAATAATCATTTAAAATTTGTTATTTTTATTCTTATAGACTTGTTTACCCTGTCTCACTCAGTTTAGAGAAATGGAGGAGCTACTCATGAACTTAGCCCCACTTTGATTTTCATTGGAGAGAGAGCTGTTCTGTTTACAACCTAGGCCAGTTCATCTTTTCTGAGGCACCCACCCATCCCTACCTTCCCAGGTACTCATCATATTAATGTGTAACTTTAACACACGATAAGCTTAGTCTTCTGGAGCTTAGAACTTCCAAGCATAGAAGATCTGCCAGTTTCAGCCTTCATAGTAGCAGAGATTGCAGATGGGTGCCACCATGCCCAGTTCTTTTTTAATTTTTTCAAGAAACTTACTCTGACTAGTTGGGAGAGAGAGTGACGTTTTGGGCTTCTCTCCATCTAAACATCCAGTTCCTGGTATTTCCCTTTCACCTTCATCATACATATTAACCATTTTTATTAACTAAGATTGCTGACCCCTAAATGGCCTTCACATGGTTGACCAGAAACAGCTTGTCTGTCTGAACTTGATAACCATTCTCATTATTTACTCTCACACAGTACCACAGAAGATAGAAAATGCTTGTTCCCTGACCTTCTATTTAAAGGGACATTGACAAACTTACTTATGGTCAAAGGCTGTTGATTCACAGCTCACCTGGGCATCATAGCAGCTCTGCTGCTGCTGCCAACTCTGAAAGTCCTTACCTCTTAAACATCACACATTTATTTTCAGCTGGGAAAGCCACTATCAATTCAGATAATGGTTTCTCCAGCTGAAAAAGGCTTTGCTCTAACGGATGGTGATTGCTCAAGGTCACACATATTTTCCATCTACTTGTGGGAGAAAATGTAAACAGTAGGAGATTGGTACATCAGTGGTTGAAATCCACACTTTAAGTACAGTTTTTGTGATTTGTGTGCAGAGTGATTGTATTTCCTTCAGATATTTTAGTAATTGCCTTTTCAAAGCGTGAATTAAAGCTTAAAACTAAGTTGGAAACATGCTGATTCTAATTGGACCTGACACCTTGATCTTCTATCATGGAGCAGCATATGAGTTGGGATTCCCAATGGGCTCTTGTACAATACAATATTTATTACTGTAAAGATCTAAAAGCTCTTAGCCACTGTGCAACTTACAAGAGATCCCAAAATCCCATCCTTTTGACTTCTGTTTTCACATGTTAAGAAGATTCTGCTTTGTTTTGCACAAGTCAGAAGTTGATTTTTTAGATTTCAAAGTAATTATTTCTAAGATATTTATTTGTTTTTTCTTTCCAATTAATGTTCTGGCCCAAAAGAAGCTATTTCTGATGGGTAGATTGGAAAAATAAGAGAAGTCCTAGGTTCAGATAGGTTCTTTTACAGTCTAACAGTGTCAGTATAATTTTGGTCAGGTCTCTTATATCCCTCAGATTTTTTATTGATTATTAAGTCATGAATAATTGTGTTCTCTAAATACCTTTTAAAATAGCAATATAGATTTGAGTTTGATGTCTCCTTTGATTGAACCAGAGTCCTAACTTTAGAGCTGAAAGTAACTTTTAATAGAGTTCATCTAGTCCAAACCCTTCTTATGAGGAAACTGAGACACCCGGAGAACTTTTGCTTCCATAGAAATGACTGTTTTGGAGCCTATCTTAGCATTAAAATCTCACTTTCCTTAAAAGGAAATCCTTTATATCATAAGCATAATTTTTTTATCAGAGATATGTTTGATAAGAAAAAAAGGGATAAACCATGCATTTGCAAATGTATGTAAAAAAAGAGACAACAAATGGGGAAGGTTGCATTAGTATCACACTGAGATTTTGGTGGTGGGGGTGGGGGAAGAAACACAAGAGGCATGTCTTCAACATGTAATATAGATCCTCTGTGGATAGTTTTCAGGAAAACATGAATAAGAATTGTACAATATAAGGAATTCAAGAAGGTTTTTCAGTTTTCTTGGAGACAGAAGTATCTTTATCATTAAAATTAGACTGTAGATGAGAAAAATTGAACCCTAATATTTAGATCACTATTTTTTTCTTTCTTTATCCAGTTCTGATAATTATTCCTCATCCATGCCTTAGTTTTCTCCTCAGTAAAATGGGAATGTTAACATTTTTAGACTAGGGAAGGATTAGGAAGTTTGATTTGAGAAAGACTACAAAAACTGAACCATTCAGTGCTTTCAGTACAGGGCTTTGTGTAGTGGGTTTTTTTGTTTGTTTTTGTTTTTAAAGTTCTTAGATCTTTTTTTCATTTAAAAAAAATGTTTA
Source organism: Myrmecobius fasciatus (assembly GCA_023553655.1). Taxonomy (NCBI): domain Eukaryota; kingdom Metazoa; phylum Chordata; class Mammalia; order Dasyuromorphia; family Myrmecobiidae; genus Myrmecobius; species Myrmecobius fasciatus. The sequence goes on along the minus strand of JAJPUD010002015.1, from coordinate 193,253 downwards.
ATTAAAGCTTTTTATTTATGAGTGATTTTTCTACATTGACCTTTGTAAAAAAAATTTTTTTTGTTCCAAATTTTTCCCCTCCTTCCCCCCACCCCACCCCTAGATGACAGGTAATCTAATACATGCTAAATATGTTAAATTATATGACAAATCCAATATATATATATATATATATATCTATATACTTATCTTACTGCACAAGAAAAATCAGATCTAGAAGGAAGAAAAAAACAACCTAAGAAGGAAAACAAAATGCAAGCAAATATTCACAGAAAGCGTTAAAATGTTGTGTTGTGGTCCACACTCAGTTCCCTCAGGCCTCTCTCTGGATGTATATGACTATCTTCATTGCTGAACAATTAGAACTGGTTTGAATCACATCATTGTTGCAGAGAACCATGTCCGTCAGAATTGATCATCATATAGTCTTGTTGCTGTGTATAATGATCTCCTGGTTCTGCTGATTTCACTCAGCATCAGTTCATGTAGGTCTCTCCAGGCCTCTCTTTGTGTAGTGTTTTTATGAAAGACTTCCTTTTAGGAAAAGAAACATGCCTGGGGACAGTGCCCCATAGACTTGCCTGGTTGAACACTGAAAAAAGCAGTAGAAATGGCAAGAAAGATTGTCTTCATCTTCAGGGCACCTGATGACAGGCCATGAGTTTCTAGAATGTTCTCTCAATTGAAGCTGTTTCTCCAGAGATTTTAAGAAAAGAGGACTGAGTTCAGAATGGATGAAATCCTAATAGGATAGATGATTTTTCAAATTTCTTTGAAGAAGGAACTCAAAATTCTGAAGACAGTGTCCATATCACCCCTAAAAAAGAATGACAGACATTTTTGGGAGGCCTGGAATGGGGAACTACAGGTTTGGAGTTTTGGAGATAGCACTTGATTGAAAATCTGCAAAACTTTGCTATAGTCTTGACTTGTCTACTTAAATGACTGTGCATGGTCAAGACCCTTCACCTAGGGCCTCTTCTCTCTGTTAAATGAGAAAATTGGACCAGTTGATCTCTAAAGTCACTTGTGGCTCTGATTCCATGGTTCTAGGATTTGGTGTCATTAAGGTAGAATTATAGTAAAGGGAAGTAGCCTTGCCATTCAATCCTTATAATGGAATGTGTAGAACACTATCATTGATAAAAAAAAAAAAAGGTTGCTCTTAACTCAGTCTTTAATAGGAATTCCAAGTGCCTCAAGTGGCCCTGAGCATCCTTTTAAAGGGATTTTAATGTTGAGGACTAAGAAAAAAAAATGTTTCCCACCTAAATCTTAACATTTTTGACACAAAAAAGTGACCTTTATGTGATGATCACATACTTAACTTAGTTTCTTTCTCTTTCTGTTTTTTTTTGTTTGTTTCTTTTGCTTACTTTCTTCAAAAAAAGGGCAGATTGTCCTTTCTTCTGCCATATTTGTTTTTCATTTTCATGTAACCATTATTTTCCTCAGACTATAAAGAGAGAGTGGAGCCATTTGCTTTGGCAAAGGAACAAATAGCACTAGAGATGATTGGAGAGTCTCAAAGCTTGCTGCTTTCGCTTATTTTCTGTCAGTCTCTCTGCTCCCTCTGACTCTTTCATTCTCTCCAGTCCTCTTGTTTTGATGCCCCTATACTTATAGAGTAAAGCAGTGGCTCTTCCTATGCTGTTGACATTGTAAATGTGTCAGTATTTCCATAATTGTTCCTTTTTGTACTGAGGGTTGTCAGGCTTGAGAATAGGGATGGTAAACTTGTTTGTTAAAAAAAAAAAAAAATTCTGCCGATTTGGCAGAAATAGGGCAAAAAGGACTCAGCCTGGGTGAGAACATTTCTTAAGTTTTAGGAATGCCAGACCTTCCCTATAGGAGGCCCCCATCTCCCCAAGTACCACAGTTAGTGGTTTCAGCTCTTGTTGACCCTTTTTCAAAGCTAAGTTTTATTGCCTATTAGTGCAATGTGGGAACTTGTTTGTTTTGTTTTGTTTTCCTGATTCTTTAGGTGGGGTTAAAAAGCATTCTGAAAATTTAAGCTGGTTCATTTAGAAGTTTTCATTTATTTCACTTGGGCAGTTGGGTCTTTGCAAAAATTCCAGGAGCTTGGGTGGGCTTAGTGTTCACCTATTGCCTACTTCACCAAGATGTAATAGCTTTGGAGTATGATTCCAGGCTGTCAGGAGGCAAACCATTGAAGGAAGACTGCCCAGTTATTTTAAAGAAATCCAGAAAGTCATTATTATCAATGAGAACCAAACAAAGGGGAAAAGTGCTCTGATTTTCCGTGCAGAGCCTGTGCCTCATTTTTAGAGACAGAAGTCTCTTGAATAACAGTACTTCTTTGTGGGAGGAAACCTATGGTGCTGAGATTCATGCTTTTAATGGAGGCACAACTCAAGGAGTAAAAGTAGATCTCTGAGTTCAGAAACGTTAAGGACTGCAGCCCTAGTAGCCCTCCCCACCCCTGGATCAAGGGCTTAGTATCCTTGCCAAGTCCATTCGGTCTGTCATTGCTGACTGCACCAGGAGGAAGTGGTGTATCATAGGCAGCCACTCCAGCAAACTATGTGAATTCTTTGGGGGCAGAGTAAGCAGTGCTCTGCCATAGAAAACCAAGCTGTGCCATCAACCTAAGAGAAGACAGAAATCAGGGAAAGTTGTGAAGTTTTCATTATAAAAGACCACATGATACATACTTGAGGTAGCCTTCCAGCCTTCTCTTGGCTGGTTGTGGCTTTTAAGAGAGCTGTATCTGCACCTCGACCACTTTCATCTCTTTATTTTTATGAGAACAAAAAGTAAATTGGGTGCCATTTAACCCCCCCCCCCAAATTTATTTTTATTGAAAGCAGCACTACAGTAGGTGGAGCACTTCAGAAGGCTACCTTGTGCCAGTCCCAATTTCAACCCAGGTGATTTTCCCCCTGGCCCTAGATCTTTTTTCCCCTACTGACTTTGCTACCTCAGACTTTTGCCTCCTTCTAGCCAAATGATCAGGTGAGAACATAGAGGAGTAGTCCTGTTTCACATCTGAAAACAGCCACAGCCATGTTAACAGGATTGGAAATCTAGCAGATGACAGTTCCTTGCCTTCCCCTTCCTCCTTGTCTGGTTCCCAGAGAGCAGAAAACCAAAGGGTGACTGAATGGGAAAGAAAAGCTTCAGAATTGCTATACATTTTGGCCAGAATAAAAGGGGACAGGAGGTACATTGGGCAATATTCTGTGGGAGTCTCAGCAACCTAACTGAAGCCCTTAGTTGTCCCATATTATCACTGAAAGAGTACATTCTTTTGTAGTGGCAAGAAACTGGAAACTGAGTGGATGCCCATCTGTTGGAGAATGGCTGAATAAATTATGGTATATGAATGTTTTGGAATGTTATTGTTCTATAAGAAATGATCAGCAGGATGATTTCAGAGCGGCCTGGAGACTCTTACATGAACTGAGGCTGAGTGAAATGAGCAGAACCAGGAGATCATTATACACGGCAACAATAAGACTACATGATGATCAATTCTGATGGACATGGCTCTGTTCAACAATGAGATGATTCAGGCCAATTCCAGTAGTCTTGTAATGAAAAGAGCCATCTGCACCCAGAGAAAGGACTATGGGGACTGGACTGAGTGTGAATCACAGCATAAGTATTTTAATATTTTGTTGTTGTTTGCTTGCTTTTTGTTTTCTCATTTTTTTCCTTTTTGATCTGATTTTTCTTGTGCAGCATGATAATTGTGGAAATATGTATAGAAGAATTGCATATATTTAACATATATTTGACTACTTTCTATCGAAGGGAGGGGATAGAAGGAAGGAAGGGAGAAAAGAATTGGAACACAAGGTTTGGTGAAATGTTGAAAACTATATAGCATATATTTTGAAAATAAAAAGCTTTAAGAAAAAGAGAATATTCTAAAATAATTTAAAATACTACTCATCATGGAATATACTTCAGTGTAGTTTTTTTTTTTTGTTTGTTTTGTTTTTTTCTTTTTGCTGAGGCAATTGGGGTTAAGTGACTTGCTCAGGGTCACACAGCTTTCAGTGTAGTTTCTAGGTCTCAGTCTTCCTCGATCATGCTTTTTTAATATTATTGAGTAATTGTTCATCTTCATAAATGAGTGAATAGCTTATGTTCGATTGGTGAGGAAGGAGGGGTATAGAAAAAAGCAAACAGCAAATTTTGAGATCCTCTTGTAGTATCTTATAGCATATTAGAAGGGCTACAACCTAATCCTGTTTTGATCATCAGCATTTTATAAACCTTCTCTACCCCTGGGAGACTTGTAAGCATAACTATCCCCAAATCCCAAGGAAAGGGAGGAAACTGACAAGTTAAGTGACTTGCCCCAAGGCCAGGAAGCAAAATGGGAGCTGAGCTGGGATTAGAAATCTGCAGGTTCTGACTCTCAGCCAGGTGCTTAGCAACTCCCAGGGTCAGCCCTGGCCACATGACTGCTGACAAGTCAATGAGAGAGAACCTCTTTGGAGCCCAGGACTTTTTGAGCTTAGCTCCCTCACATCCTAAAAATAACTTAACATTAGTTTTAGAATTAATTATTCTTGTGAATTTGGACATGGAAGTGTATTTTTACCATCAAAAACCTATGAAAAATTCACCATCATATAAGTGAAAGCTTCCTTCTGATTTGTGTCTACAGCACAGGAAAAGCATCTCAGATGTATTATGTATTTTATAACAGAATGTGTGTGTATATTTAAATTTTTTATATATCTCGCTTGCTTTCTCTAGTTTCAGATAGTATTTGAGGGCACCAATTTCGGGAAAACACTAATTAAAAACAAAATTTAAAATTTCATGCACAATAAACTAAACTGAATTTCAGCTAATTTTTTTCATTGGTTATGAGTTTCACCCCTAATCTTGCCATCTTAATGGACTTGGGTTCCAAGAAACAGGAAAGGTAAACCATTGAAGCACTGTTGACCACAGAAACTTCTTTTGCTGCAAATGTGATTGTCCATATCATAAGGTGCTTTATAGAGTTCAACTATTTGATCTAGCCAAAAGGGTTATAAGTGTATGTCCCTACCTAGTTCTTAGGATTATTTTTGTTCATTAATTATTGAATAACAGGGTTACTAAATCAGTCTCATCTTTACCAAAACTCAATGAATAAGCCACATGAGAGGGTACTTTCTATCAAGCATTAATTTTTCAGATTTTAAAATTTATTTCAGATAGCCAGCTATTGTCCAATAATATATTTTGATGAATCTGGTATCTCTGTAATATAGACGATCACTGGTGGGTAATAGAACTCAATTCCTTTTCATCCTGTATGATTCTTCTGTTCCCCCTGGATTTCCATAGAGAAGTTGCTTGTCAGGTTGAAGGTTGTGGTGTAATGTCAATCAATGGGCAATTGGCTACTCAAAATAGTCCAAGCAACAGCAGAATGATAAGTGATGAGAGCATACCCAATGTGGCCTTATGCTTGTTGTAATCTAAAACTGATTAACCCCTCCACATTCAGTATCTAATGATCATTGTAAAATTCTTCTCCAGAGAGAACTTGAAGGACCACTTAAGGTGCCTGGCTTTCTGGCAAAAAAAAAAAAAAAAAAAAGAGAGAGGGGGTGAGGGGGAGAGAGAGAGAGAGATGGTCCTATCCATGTCCCATAGAAAAAAAGGGAGACATTCTCTCAAATGTCTCTAATGGTGTATTCTTGTGCCCCCAATGGGACTCTCAAAGAGGGAGAACTCCTGTCATATGGGCCTGGGAGTACTAAGTGTTTGTTGATATATAGGGCATTTCTCTCTGACCTGTGAGAAAGATTTGTGACTATGCAGGAAGGATATCATAATCTTTCCCATAGCCCTGATATTTCTGATGTTGCTTCTGTTCATGATGACTATTTCACATTGAACTATCCATTTTGAACTGCAAAGATTTGGCATTATCTACCACATGGACACTATCATTTAGATGAGAGATTTGGTTCTTCCATGGGGATGTGGGGGAAGCCCAGGATTTCTGCTCTTCATTTTTTCATTCAGTCACTCTTTTAAGAGGCTCTTTGTTTTATTTTAATTTTTAAAATTTTGATGATTTTATTTTAAAGTAAGTTTTTATAAATATATCCTTTGTATATTATATCACTATAGTTTCCCCCAGTATCCTTCCTCCTCCCAGAGAGCCATCCATATAATAGTGTTTTTAACACTAAAAATACTGATTAGTATTTTGAAATAAATTAAAAATATGTGCAACACCTGTAAACCTCTGACCTCTACAAAAAGGTGAAGATGAGGGGTGTGTGTATATGTGTTTGCTATGTTTCTGTTTTAGTTTTTCTTTTCCTCTTTCATTGTTGTTTAGTCACTTTTCAGTCATGTCTGACTCTGTGACCCCATTATGGTTTTCCTGACAATGATATTATTTTACTATTTCCATCTCTAGCTCATTTTTGTAGATGAAGAAACTGTGGCAAATAGGGTAAAGTGACTTGCCCAGGGTCACACATCTACTAAGTGTCTTAAAACCAGATCTGAACTCAGGAAAATGAATCTTCCTGACTGTAGGTCTGGCACTTTTGCACTGTGCTATCTACTTGCCCCTTTCTTCCTTCAGTTCTGCCTATATGAGGCTTATTGAATCTCTGAAGTCAAAGTTGACTAGTAAGTACTCTAAAATCATTTAAGTAAATCATTTAGAAGACTTTAAGAACTTCACCACCAAGGGTTGGACTGAGATAGGAGCAATATCCTCCTTTCTCTGCTCTCAAAACAAGTTAGGTTAACTTTTCCTTAAAAAAGTCCTTAAGACTTGATTGGCTCAGGGAATTAAAGTCTCAGATTAGTGATATCATATCTATTATCACCTGATTCCAAACAGCCATGAAAAGCTCCAGGTGCTCCCTGATGCTTGGCTGGCAGACTAGAATGAGCAACTCAAGAGGCAGGGAAGCTTCACTCAACTAAATTAGCTCACTGTGCTCAGTATTTTTGCTTAAGAATAAGCATCTCATTTCATTCCAGTATTGAACTACCAAATATAAACTACCAAGGGACTGGCCTGTGTCATGTTTAGTCAAGACTAGAGGCTTTACTCTAGTTCTGTTAGTATTTCACTCAACTGTTCATCCCTTATACCTCACTCTTGATACATGGCTGGCCTATGTTTTCTTCGACTCATACACATACTTGGCAATATAGCATTATTTGAAGAAAATAGCTATTAAAGAGATAGGTTAGTTTTTGTTTTTATTGTTTGAAGCAGCTTGTTGTTTGTTTTGCTTCTTGTTTTTTGTCAGGGACTGACTCAGGATTTCTACATAAATAATATTTTTACTAGGGGTCTGACAAAAGGAAATGTATTCAAAAAATGAATAAAAATTATTTTAGGCATTTTCTATGTGCAGAGCACAGCACATTTTGAGTTGGAAATGCAAGTAAAAAAGTGAAGCTAGTCCCAGTTCTCAGCTCATGTCCTAATGGAAGAGACAATCTTGTTGGAAGGTTTCACTTGCAAGTCAGAAGGAAAAATCCCATAGTTTAGGCAGAGTGCAAATACAGATGGCAGGATAGCTTCTTTAATTGTAATCTTTTCTGATGTTAAACTATTTGATAATATTAAGGATTTTGATGATGAGAATTTTCTTTCCCAGGTCTTTAGTAACCATGATTCCTGAGGAGGCAGGGACTGCAGCACCTATTGAAGCAGTTGCCATTTCACATCTCTGTGCAGGTTGCTTCCTGGGAGGATGGAGCCTGCCACATCAGGAGGCCACCACTGCCTGAGCTTTAGGCTTAGCTGTTCATCAATGGTAGTTTGTCAATAGTTTGTGTTGAACTTTGTGTGCAGAGATTGCCTTCCTTAAATAACTGACACTGGCCTCTGTGGAAGCTAGCCGGAAGCAGAAGTGATGGTCTCAACATCATGGCTGTTCCCAAAGCATTTGGGTGGGAGTTACTAGGCTGTCTTCAAGGTGTGATAAGAGATCATGGGTAAAGTGATGGATTTAATTTGATTTTTCTGGCCCATGCCATCTCCTGTGTGTCCCTCCAGTTTATGTGCTGCATCAGCTAGTCTGAATGCCTTCCCTGTAGGGGACATATATGTATAGACTTTTCTAAATTCATCTCTCCTCCCCACTATCCACTCACACTGGGGCTACCCTAGTTCAATCAGGATGAGGGTAGTGTGATTGTAGATGATGGTTACTTCCTCTATCCAGCCATGTCCTCACCTGTGCCTTTAAAAACTCTAGTGATACCTGTCAGATTGGCTAAAATGACAGGAAAAGATAACAATGAATGTTGGAGGGGATATGGGAAGACTGGGACACTGATGCATTGTTGGTGGAGCTGTGAATGGATCCAACCATTCTGGAGAGCAATTTGGAACTATGCTCAAGAAGTTATCAAACTGTGCATACCCTTTGACCCAATAGTGTTTCCATTGGGCTCATATCCCAAAGAATCATAAAGGAGGGAAGGGGCCCCACATGTGCAAGAATGTTTGTGGCAGCCCTTTTTGTAGTGGCTAGAAACTGGAAACTGAATGGATGCCCATCAATTGGAGAGTGGCTGAATAAATTATGGTATATGAATGTTATGGAATATTATTGTTCGGTGAGAAACAACCACCAAGATGATTTCAGAGAGGCCTGGAGAGACTTGCATGAACTGATGCTGAGTGAAATGAGCAGAACCAGGAGAGCATTATACACGGCAACAACAATACTATATGAGGATCAGTTCTAAGGGACATGACTCTCTTCAACAATGAAATGCTTCAAACCAGTTCCAGTTGTTCGGTGAAAAGAGCCGTATATACCTAGAGAGAGGGATGTGAAATGTGGACCACAACATAACATTTTCATGTTCTCTATTGAGGTTTGCTTGTATTGTATTTCCTTTATTGGATTATTATTTCTTGTAGATATGATTTCTCCTACACAAAAAATGTTATGTGGCAATAACTATACATATATTCGATTTCTTAAGTATTCTAACATAATTATCATGTAGTGGATATCCTGCCACCTAGGGGAGGGGTGGGGAGTAGGGGGGAAAATTTTTAACAGAAAGCTTTGTAAGGGTTAATATTTAGGAATTACCCATACATATGTTTTGCAAATAAAAAGTATTAATAAAAAATTAATTAATTAAAAAAACAAAAAAACAAACAAACAAAAAAAAAAACAACTCTAGTGATGAGCATCAGTGACCAGAACTAGCATCGAGAATTGGGCATAGGGGAGGTCTCCCCAACATACCTGTATCAAGCATCTAAATTTTCTCTCAAATCAGCCTTATCATTCATGATGTGAAAATAATAGAATAACAGCAACAAAAATAAGTGTGCTGTTCACATAGTGCTTGAAGGTTTTCAAAGTGCTTTACAAATATTTGTTTCATTTTATCTTCATGACAGTCAAAAGGGAGAGGAAGATAAGTGCTATTATTATCCACATTTTATCAATGAGGAAACAAGCAGAACCTGTCCAGGTTCATAGATCTTCCTGACTGGAGATCCAGGGCTCTATCCATGGTACCACCTCACTTTCTTCTTACATAGTGATTAAGACAAATTCAGTTGATTGGAGAATTAGTTAAGAGAATAGCTACTCAGGCAGGAAAAAAAAGTCTAATTTTTTATGTCTTATGGTAAAACCTTAGTTGGTCCTCCCTAGTTAAAGCTCTAAGTACATTACTTAGGTATATGACAGTGAGCCACGTTACCCTCAGGGTAGGGATTCTCAACCTGGGATCTATAAATTTTTTATAAAAAATAATTTTAATAATTATCACAAGTTTCCTTAGTAATGCTATATATTTTATTTTATAACTTTAAAAACCTTATTCTGAGAAGGTACAGGCTGCCTAAAAGGTCCATGACACACAAAAAGGTTAAGAACTTCTACCCCTAGGCTATGGGCTAGTCCTATTTTGCTGATAATTTTATATTCCTATTTTGGTCATGGCTATTAATTGTGAATGTTGCTGCCAGTGGATACTTTAAAGTTACATGTTCTGCTGCCTTCAGACAGGCTTCTTTGAATATCCCCGGAGGGTTAACTAGGGGATTGGGAGTTATGCCTGTGGACCCTAAATAAAGAGTGGTGGCAAATGACATTATTAATATATTCCTTTTTCTGGAGGGAAATTCCAAAGTGCTTTATAAATGTTATCTCAGATGTACTCCAAACACCAAGAGGAAAGTAGGAGCTAGAATATAGCTTTTAAGGGGGGAAAAACTCTCTTGGAAAAAAAATTGATGAAGCTAAATAGGGCCAGCCCAGAATCCCAAGTTCTCTTATCTTTATTTTTTCACCAGTCTAAGCAGCAAAGCATAATAAAACCTACAGAGAGAATTGAACCTACTTTAAAGGAGAGGAGTATTCTTTAATATGCTGATTTCTCTCCTGCATATACACCCACACACAGCACACGTGTGCACACACACCTCCATGCATTAAAAATGTACATTATTTGTTTTTCTCATTGGATCTAGCGTGTCTTGTCTTTCAGGAATGTTGCAAAATGTCGGCATTTTTAAATTTTAAAAAATTAGCCTTCAAATAGATGGAGTTTACTCAGTCTGTCATTTACTCAGCACATACTCTCTCTTTATATTTTTTTAAATGGTTGCATGGTTGCTTGGGAGTCTCCCGATACAACACTTCATGCTAAGCAAAGTTGACGGTTTAGTGATGTGGAAGCCATTATCTCACCTTTGTGCCTCCGTAGCTGAGGCCTCTTGTCTTTTCCTATTTCATAATAAATAACATTAGCATCAAATAATTTTTAACACCTATTGGAAGCATTAAATAACCAGGATTTCTTCAGACCTTTTAGGCAAGATATTTTAAAAATGAAAGCAGTCACATTTGGATTCCCTTAATTTTTTTCAAAGTTTATTATTTGCTTCAGCCTGACTAGAGAAAAACATTCATTCATTCCCAATAATGTTTTTGAGATGGGAAAATGTGTTTGTTGGAAACTGTTCTGTATTTGAGAATAAAGACTCCAGTGCCTTTTTCACCCCAGGGAGGAGTCTCAAGAACCTTCCTCATCTCATACTTGTCTTCCTGTGGTTCTAAAGCCAGACAGCAAGCTCTGAGTTATTTATTTATTTATTTTTGTCCAGACATCAGCTTTTAAATAGAGGTGAGACTTAAAAATATTCTTTCTGCCTTTGGCTGGAATAAATGATGGAGATGGAGGAGCTTCTTCAGATGTGGTACCACAAGGGAAATGGCTGGATACAGGGATTTTCACACAACTGCTAAGGCACAAAGCCCAGGGCAGGCATTAGTGCTCAGGAATGTGATGTGGATTTGGGATGAACTTTACTGAATTTTGGCCGGTTAGGACAAATATTATCATGCTCCCATACGTTTTTTCAGAATTTTGAAAGGAAAGTGTGCACATTTGGTTGATATGTTGGGGCATTTCTCCTCCTTTCCATCCCCATCCCCTCTCCTCTCCTCCCCTATCCTTAACTTTTCTTTTTCAGATTCACATATAATAAAATCTGGCTGGACAGGTAGGAATTGTGAAAATCCACGAATCTGGTGAACTTAATTTTTTCTCTGGCCTTACTATTTTAAAGTCTTTTGCCATAAAAGGGATCATTTGTTGACTTCAAATCAGTTAAGATTTCAGGAAACCTCTCATGTACTGCCTTCCATTCTATCCCACTCAATTTGTTAGTACCTTTCCTTAGTTGAACATATTTGTTACAGGTGGTTTGTCTAATGATTATGTTGTGAGGAAAACATCCTCATGATTCTTAAAATTTTTTATGTCTTCTCCAAGTTAGGAAGGAATCCAAAGGAAGCTTTTTTCCCTTTGATTGTCAACTTTGTACTTAAATGAAAACTATTAATTAAACAAGCTCTAAGCTGTTTCTCCCATCTCCACAAAGAGGTTCAAATGGAGATAGGACTTAATTTAGGCTCATGTTGATTACACTCTATCACAGGGTGAAACCTATAGAATTGAAGAGTGAAGGAAAATGACAGTCCCAAATTTACCTCATTGTTAAAGACATGAAGTAATCTGCTGTAACCTTTGTTTTTCTACCAAGATATTGTTATAAGGTACCAGAGGGAAAAGGCACTAATAGGAGTGAAAGCCAGATCTATAATAGATACATAATTGGGCATTCAATTACCCTCAGTAATAATGAGTACCCCTTTGTATTGTGGTGTGGAAGTTACAATAGTTATTAGAAGATACATACTGTTTGTTTCTGAGAATTAGAGATAATAGCAAGATTTTGAATGTAAAAATGAATAAAAAAGAAAGCCATTAGACATATATGATAAAGTATAAACAAGGAACAGATTAAACAGAAAGATAGTAAATTCAGCTTTGGACATTCTGAGTTTGAGATGTCAGTGGGAGATCTAATTGGAGATATGCTTTTGGAGAGAAAGGTGGTATTTCTCACTGTTATTATCCACATTACTTTTCTTTTCTTTTCTTTCTTTCTTTCTTTTTTTTTTTTTTTGGCTTTTTGTTGAGGCAGTTGAGGTTAAGTGACTTGCCTAGGGTCACACAGCCAGGAAGTATTAAGTGTCTGAGACTAGATTTGACCTCAGGTCTTCCTGACTTCAGGGCTGGTGCTCTATCCACTGCACCACCTAGCTGCCCCCACATTACTTTTCATACCAAAAATCATCACTAAGTAACAGATATATACCTAATATGGAAAATGGCTACCGTTCTTTAAAAATTAGTGCTATTTTTTTTTGTGAAACACTCCAAAAAAGAATATTTCCATATTTATTGAACACAAAAAGTACTCATAAAACTGGATTTCCATTTCAAGCCACTTGCTTTTAAGATCTATCCATCTCTCTCTCTCTCTCTCTCTCTCTCTCTCTCTCTCTCTCACGCACACACACACACACACACACACACACATGCACATACACACACATTCTTTCAGAAGTATCTGCTTCTGATGCATCCTTCACATACTTTTAGAAGTATTCTACTTGTTTCTACTTCCTTCTGAATTTATTTAATATGTGCATTTAAAAAAATGTTTCAATGACCCTCTTTTTTTGGGGGAGTCACATTGGGGTGGGAATGGGGATTATTGTTGCTAACCACCTTCTCCCTTTTTTTTTTTTTTTTTTTTTTTTTTTTTTGGGAAAGGGGGGGTTAAGTGACTTGCCCAGGGCCACACAGCTAGGAAGTGTCTGAGATCAGATTTGAACTCAGGTCCTCCTGACTTCAGGGCTGGTGCTCTAACCACTGCGCCACCTAGCTGCCCTCCACCTTCTCTTTTGAAACATACCCTCTCTGTGTGTAAAAATCCATGTAGTGGTCATGGTAAAAAATATATCTCTTTTGTCAGGAAGTGGGTAACATTGTAGGTCCTGTAACCCTTGGAACTTTTCAGCTGTAGACTAATCTGGAGGACAAGATCAAGATCCTGGTGGCCTAACTGAGCATCCTTTGCTGAATTCTCTTCTTCCAGACCCATTTATGTTCTTCAAGGATTCCTTAAGATTCCATCTTTGTTTCTCTTGACTTTTCATCCTAAATTCTTCTTTGGAAATCTCATTCACATGTTTTCATAGGATAAATCATTACATTATCAGAGTTTAAATCTTTCAAAGCTACTTTTCTTTTTTCTTTAAAAAACCATTTATTTATTTTTTCCAATTAGTATTTTATTTTTCCAAATACATATAACTATAGTTTTCTGCATTCATTTTTATAAAACTTTGTGTTTTAAATTTTTGTCCCCACCCATCCACAGCCATCCTTCCCAAGAAAGCAAGCAATCTCACATAGGTTAAATATGTGTCAACCTTCTAAACATATTTTTGTCTTTGTCATATTGTGCGGGAAAGTGACTAAAAGGGGAGGGAAGAAAACTAAGAGAAAGAAAAAAACAAACAAAAAGGTGATGCTTCTATCCACATTGAGTCTCCATAGTTGTGTCTGAATGCAATTGGCATTTTCTATCCCAAGTCTTTTGGAATTGCTTTGAATCACCCCATTGTTGAGAAGAGCCAAATCCATTACAGTTACCAGCACATAGTTGTTACTATGTACCATGTTCTCCTGGTTTGACTCACTTCACTCAAAGCTTCTTTTCTTCACATTTTTCCTGTCCTTATTTAAAGTGTCCTTCTGATTTTGCTCTCTTCACTGTGCCTCAGTTTATCCTACCCAGGATTTTCTGACATTTTGTCATTTCTTAAAATACAAATTTTCTATTACATTTATGTAGCATGCTTTTTTCATCCATTCTCAATGCCTGAGACAATTTAAAGTAACACTTTTAGAGTCTCCTTTGTTTCTCGTCTCTCCTCTCTTTAATCCTCCTTCAGAATCAAAAAGTTTATTTTGCTGGTAACTTTTCCCTCCCCTATTATCCTCCCTTAAACTCTTCCCCATGCTATTCTTGCTTGTTTGCCTGTTATGTTTCATTTCCACATCAAACTCTGTATGTGTCTAACCTTGCTTAATTCATTTAAGATAAGAGTAAGGCTCATCAGATGCCTACTTCCCCTCCCCCTTTTTCCATATTCTTCTCATTTACCTCACTTGTGAGAAATAGAGAGTTTCATTTTTTCTTTCTCCTTTCTGTATTAGTTTATTCCTTTTACTCATTTCTAGTACCTTAGAACAGAATCTATACACCTTATAGATTATTATTATTCTATTATTATTAACTTCCTTAGTAACCTTTGAAGACAAGGTTTTGAAGGATCACTTGTTCTTCTCACCTTATTAGAATATTAGCACTAGTTTATCATAGCTCTTCCAGTTATTCCAATTAATTTATTTGTTTCGTTTTCTTTGGACTCGTGTTTATATTTTTGCTTTTCTGGTCAGCTTCAGTCTCTTCATCAGAAATAATTGAAAGTTCATTCTTCTTTTCAATGAACCTTGAAAAAAGTTTCTTTTTTTTTTTTAAGGTTTACAGGATAAATTATTTTTGGTTATCATTTGATATTTTTCTTTTTTTATTAAAGCTTTTTATTTACAAAACATGTGTATGGGTAATTTTTCAACATTGACCCTTGCAAAGCTTTCTGTTACAAATTTTTCCCTCCTTCCCCCCACCCCCTTTCCTAGATGGCAGGAAGTCTAATACATGTTAATTATGTTAAAATACTTAACAAATCGTAATTCAATATTTTTCTTTGAAATTTTATATTCCCAAGATCTTTCATTGATGTATTATATATAGGTAGATATATTATAAAAACAACAAAAACAATATCTAACATTTATATAGCACTTACTCTGTGCCAGGCACTGTACTAAACACTTTACAGGTATTATTGCAGTTGATCCCATAACCACCTGGGAGATAGGTGCTATTATCAGATTGAGATTAAGGGTCTAGCCCAAGGGACTAGTAAGTGCCTGAGGCAGGATTGAACTTTATCCACTGCACTACTTCCAGTTTATATGCTCTGCTACTTTAACTAGGCATAGAGTGGATAGTGTGCTGGGCCTGGAGTCAGGAAGACCTGAGTTCAAATGTGACCTCAGACACTTACTGTGTAACCCTGGACAAGTCACTTAACCCTGCTTACCTCAGTTTCTCATCTATAAAATGAACTGGGAAACCATTCCAGGATTCTTACCACAAGAACTCCAAATATGATGTCCAGAAGAGTTGGACAGGATTGAAAAGACTGAACAATACTTCCCTTCCCTTGGTAATCCCATCAACTTCCATGGATTTAATTACCATGCTGGTGATTCCCAGATTTATTTATCCATCCCTAATCTTGCTGCTGACTTCCAATCTTATATCTTTAGCTACCTTTCAGATATCTTTAAATGGAAGTCCAGTAGACATTTTGAATTCAATGTCCAAGACTGAACCCATTATCCCTCCATTATTCCCCTCATTTATCTCCCCCCATCTGTCCTGCTGACACTGAGGGCGACCTGATCCTCCTCCCAGTCCTCCAGGCTCACAAGCTCAGAGTCATCCTGGACTCCTCACTATTTCCCCTCCCTCCTTCCAGCCAGGCCTTCCCCCAGGCCTGCTGATTTCACTTTGGAGACTGACTCTGACCCGGCTTTTGCGACCCCTCATTCCCTGGTGTCCAGACCATTGCAGCAGCTGCTGGTGGGTCTGCCTGCCCCAAGCCTCTCCCCACCCCAGGCTGTCCTCCTGCCACCATATTCACTGTCAGCTCATGTTGTTCCTGTTCAGTAACACCCAGGGACTCTCTTCTGGGTGCCATCTAAACCGCCTACCTCTCTTCCAGTCCTCTTCAACTCTGCTCCCCCCACGGGCCCTTGGGTCCAGGAGCTGGCCTCTTGCTGCTCCTGGGTCAGCCCCTTTCTCATGTGCCTGGGCTGTCACAAAGTGAGCATTATAGTAACAAGAAGGTTGCTACTTGTTCTCAGGAGAACCAGCCAGTGTGTCTGGTTTCTTTACTTTCTACTCTCCACTTACTCTTAAGATCCCTTGCTGTTCCTCCCAGAAAACATGTTTATTCCATGATGTTTATTGCATGATGTCGCATGATGTGAGCTGCTTGACAACACAAGAACTATTTCTGCCTTTTGGGGGGGGGCCAGTATTTAGCATAGTAACATGTAACGTCGTTAAGTTATAACTCTTGATTTGATTTGTCTTGACTTGCTCCCTCTGCATAAGACCCTTGGTGGGCTATCCTGGTCCCAGAACAGGCTCTAATCTCACTGGGAATTAGCACTACCCTTTGCAGATTCTGGCTTCGTTAGTGGATCCTGGTCGGTACCACTGGGGTAAAGAGAATGTCACCATATTTTCTCTTTGTATTTCTCACTTATTATTTGAAGTTTTGCTGTAGGATGTATGTGGGAGCCAGGTAGTCACTCTTCCATTCGTGGAGTCATTTTGGCTAGAAGTTGACTGAAAGCCATTTTAGGATTGTCATGGAAAGATCTGGGGAATGTTTCCTCACTTGGCCAAGGGAGAAGAAGCCCTTATTCCTTCTCACAGTGAAATCTTTTACAATTTGCTTATGTACTTTGTCTATTATCAGTGGTAAAGTTTTCATTCCATTCTGGCTTTTCCCCAGGACCAGTGCCTAGTACAAGACCTTACATTCAGAAAGCATCAAATAAATGTTTATTGGACAAATGAATATTTCTGAGTGACCTAAGTTGTTTTGTTTTGTTTTTGTTTGTTTTTTTTGCTGGGGCAATTGGGGTTAAGTGACTTGCCCAGGGTCACACAGCTAGGAAGTGTTTAGTGTCTAAGGCCAGATTTGATCTCAGGTCCTCCTGACTTCAGGGTCTGTGTTCTATCCACTGTGCTACCTAGCTGCCCCATGACCTTAGTTCTTATATGCCCTGAGAATCCAAGCTAACTTGAATATTATACTAGTCAAAACATAATTAGGGAGTAAATTTGTTGCTGCTTCTATTTCAGTTCTATATTATATTCCTAAACCAAATAAAAACTAATTTCATATTTCTGCCATCTCATTTCTCTGTGCCTATAATTGAAAATTAATTGCTTTTTAAACCTTGATCATCCATGAGTAAATATTACTTCATACTCTTGAAACACTTTCACTGTGTGTATGTGTGTGTGTGTATGCCTGCTAATAAAAAGACTGACACAATTAATCCTTTTTAAAAATTCACTTAAAAAATGTAATTCTAAATACTATCTTATCTCTTTTTGCCCACCTATTGAGAAAGCAAGAAAAACCAATCCTTTGCAGATATGTATAATGGCATAAAAAAATACCCATATTAGTCATATCCAAAAGAATATATGTTCTGTCCTCTAGAATTGTGTTGGTCATTGTGTTGATTACAAATTTTTTTTTAAACAGTTTCTGATTCTTTCAGAATTGTCTTTACAACACTGTTGTTACTATATAAATCTTGTGGTACTGCTCACTTCATTTTGCATCTGTTCATATAAGTCTTCCCAAGTGTCCTAAAACCATCCCCTTCATCTTTTCTTACAGTACAGCAGTATTCCATCCATTCATATTCCGTAACTTGTTCAGCCATTCCACAATTGATAGGTACCCTTTCAATTTTCAACTCTTTGCCACCATGAAAAGAGCTGCTACAAAAATATTTGAACATGTGATTCCTTTGCCTTTTCTTTGATCTCTTTGGGGTATAGACCTAATAACAGTGTCACTGAGTCAAAGGGTATGTACAGTTTAATAGCTTTTTGGACAAATTTCCAAATTGCTTTCCAGAACAGCTAGACCAGTTCACAACTCTGTCCACAGTGCATTAATGTCCCTGTTTTCTCACAATCCTTCCAGTATTCTAACAATTATTAATTTTAAGTGAATCATTTTTTCTCTGTACTTTTTAATTATATGTGTTATTCTTTCCTGTAATCTAGAGCTTAAAAGTAGGTGGATAATTGTATGCTCATGGACCATTACCTATTTGTTTCCCTGAATTCTGAAAGATCTAGTGTCCCTATAACCCCATGTAGGGAATTTGGAATGACCAGTGTTGGGAAAGACAAGTTAGTCTTTCTGGCATAAAAGAAGCTGAGTGATGGATCTTTCAAGGATTTCTATTCTATTCTAAAAGGAATTAAATGGAGACTGCTGACTCCAGGGTTTGTTGCCATATGTGAATATTGTGTCTCCCACTTGAATATAAATTGAGGCTCTGGAGAAAGGCCTGGATCTTGCCATTTGTATGTAAAGATTACCTCTCACATTTTTTCCTTTTGCAGGGATTTCAGGGAAAGGGGACAATCAATGGCAATTCTTAGAAAGCATTTAGAGAAAAGTAGGAAATTTCAGGTCTCTATCCCATGTGTCAAAGTGGTAGAGGGAAAGCAATCTGGATTTTAATATTACTGGAAAATAAAAGCTGAGGCAGAGCCAGTGAGAAATCTCTGAACATGGGCTGAACTGGAAGATCTTTGAGTACTGTAGAAGTAACATCTTGCCTCGTTACTTGGATTTCCTTCTCTAGTTTGCTGCTGGTTTGATGACAGTGACACAGTCATGAGTGGTTTTCTGGTTTCATTGCTAGAAAATTACCACCACCCACCCCTTCCACACCTAGACTGTATGTATACAAGTGAGGAACAAGCAATAACTGGAGCTCTGAACCAGATTCTTTCTAAGATATTTAAGTATAGTTAAAGAAGAATTTGCTTCCAGTTCCCAAAGTCAAAGTGAGTAACTTTAGTCAATAGGAGGCAAGCTATGATGTGGGGAGAATACTGGGCAACCTGATAAGCTTCTTGAAAGTAGAGGCTATTTAGCTGTTGGAGGGGATGTGGGAAAACTGGGACACTGATACATTGTTGGTGGAACTGTGAACGGATCCAACCATTCTGGAGAGCAATTTGGAGCTATGCTCAAAGAGTTATCAAACAGTGCATACCCTTTGACCCAGCAGTGTTTCTACTGGGCCTATATCCCAAAGAGATTTTTAAGGAGGGAAAGGGACCCACATGTGCAAAAATGTTTGTGGCAGCCCTTTTTGTAGTGGCAAGAAACTGGAAATTGAAAAGATGCCCATCAATTGGAGAATGGCTGAATAAATTATGGTATATGAATGTTATGGAATATTATTGTTCTGTAAGAAATGACCAACAGGAGGATTTCAGAGAGGATTGGAGAGACTTGCATGAACTGATGCTGAGTGAAATCAGCAGAACCAGGAGAACATTATACACAGCAACAAGACTATACGATGATCAATTTTGATGGACATGGTTCTCTTCAACAATGATGTGATTCAAACCAGTTGTTCTGCGATGAAGATAGTCATATACATCCAGAGAGAGGCCTGTGGGAACTGAGAGTGAACCACAACACAGCATTTTAACGCTTTCTGTGAATATTTCCATGCATTCTGTTTTCCTTCTTAGGTTGTTTTTTTTCTTCTTCTCTTTCTAGATCTGATGTTTCTTGTGCAGTAAGATAACTGTATAGATATGTATACATGTATTGTACTTGTCATATAATTTATCCTATCTAGCATGTATTAGATTACCTGTCATCTAGGGGTAGGGGGTGGGGGGAGGGAAAGGAAAAGCTTGGGAAAAAAAAGTTTTTTTGCAAAGGTCAAAAAAAAAAAAAAAAAGAAAGTAGAGGCTATTTCTTCTTGTTTGGTCTTTTCCCTCAGCATTCTCCCAAAATACCTCTACAGGGTTTATTGAACAGTGGGCACTCAAAAAATTTGACTGGCTAGATTCCCTCTCCTCATGCTATGTTTTTTTGTCTCCTATTTTTCTAATTTCCATAGAATCTTAGCATGTGAAAATAATCCCAAGAAGTGAAATGACTTTGTCCAAGATTATACTGTGTCCAAGCATCCTTTGTATCACCAGTTTAGAGCTGGAATAAATTTTAGCAGTGATCTGGCCCAAGCTCTTCCTTTACAGATAAGGCCATTTGAGAAGTAAGTGGCTTAGCTACAATTTAAATTCAGGTCCTTTGATTAAAAATCCATCACTCTTCCAAAAATTCAATCAATCAAGAAGTATTTAGTCAGTGCCTTTTATGTGCCAGGCACTAGGGATGCAAAAGACAGCCCCTGGCCTCAGGGAGTTTGAGACCATGCTGCTGAGATATATGGTCACTACAGACCTTCTATAAATGCAGAAGTATTAACACCTATAAAAGCTAGCTTGCCTGAACATGTTTGTTTGTTGTACAGTTGATGTCACAGAGCATAGTATACATCTCACATTTGGTAGCTTTCTAAGTACTAAGGAAGCTTTGGGGATTCATCTTATACAAATTAAAAGTGACTTTTGCTATTCTAGATTTTATTTATTTTTTAATTTTGGGGGAGAGGAGGCTACTAAGTAATATTTAAGACCCAGTGTCCTATCCTTTTCCCAAGATCATGAAATGTTTATTATCTCCTAAGTTCTGAAGGAATTCTTCTTTATCTACCATTGTGCCATCTTCCTCCAGCACTAAAGAAAGCATCCCTAGAGCACCAGCCCTGAAGTCAGGAGGACCTGAGTTCAAATCTGGTCTCAGACATGTAACACTCCCTAGCTATGTGACCCTGGGCAAATCACTTAACCCCAGTTGCCTCAGCAAAAAGCAAAAACAAAAAAAGCATCCTGATATTAATATATATGTGTATATATGTAGGTGTGTGTGTGTGTGTGTGTGTGTGTGTGTGTGTGGTTTGATAGTTTGGGAAAGGAGGACCCTGGCTGCTGAGGGTTAAGGAGGGCAGGGATCTAAAAAGGTTCCATGCTAAAGTACTATATTTAAAAATATAGTCTTTAAGAGACACTCTTAAAGGGAGAGAGGTAAGGATGGAGTGCATTTCAAGAATGGGGGTGCAAGGCAGTAGCCTGGGAGATGGAGTGGCTTGTTTGAGGAAGAAAAATCTTGATCACATAGTATATGAAGACTACTAATATCTAATGAAGCTGGAAATTTAGGTTGGGGCTTCAAAATCTATACAGAGAAATTTATATTTTAACCCAGTAGCAATAGAAAATTTCTGCAATTGATTGAATAGAGACATTTTAAAGTCATATTTGTAAATTACTTTGGCAGCAGTGTATCAGATGGACTGGAGTGGCTATTGTAATAATCTAGCAAGAGGTAGGGGTGTGCTGGTATATGTTTAAAAACTGGCTCTCAAAAAAACACTGTGCCTGCACACTGAAATTTATTGCTTTGTTAACAGTTTCTCCATCACTGTCTTCAAACAATAAATCAAGCTCTGATGTCTGTCATTTGCCAAATTTCCTGACAGAAATAAATGCTCACGCTGAAAATTTAACATCATCTCTCACAGGGGTTCCAGCACACCCCTGAGTAATGAATTGGAATTAAGGTGGTTAGAAATGTTAAGACAGAAATGGGAAGATTTAGCAACTGGTTGGATACATGGGGTGAGGAATAATGAGAAGTTAAGGATAATGCTGAGGTTATGAACCTAGGATTCTAGAAAGGTGCTAATACTTTAGGGAAAGTGGTGAGGTTCAACTTCATTTTGTACATGTTGAGTTTGAGATGTCTCTGGTACATTGATTTTGAGATATTAAAATAGATAATTGGTCATATGAGATTGAATACAAATATCCACATTTATCTGTGAGTTATTTAGGTGGAGATCATAGTTAGACATAGTTAAGAGGTACTAAGAGAGTGTAGAGGGAAAAGAGAAAAGGGTAGAAGGCCTGAAACAAAAGAAGCTAGCAAAGGAGATGGAGGAGTAGTCAGACGGGTAGAAGAAGAGCCAAGAGAAAAGAGTGCCCTCCAGTAGAACCAGGGTTTGGTCCCAGTTCCTTTAATTCTCGAAATTTCTGCTGAGCACCTTACCCAGGTTCCCTCAATTGTTATGTCTTTTACTGATATCACCTCCAATTTATTCCTAACATATTTGGTATTTACAGTTGCTTGCCCATTGTCTCTCCTGTTAAACTGTTTGCTGCCAGAGGGCAAGAACTTAATAAATACTTGTTGACTTGATTTGTCTCTAACACTCTTTGACTTACAATCAATCAACAGAAATTTATTAAGCCTCTGGTGTACACCAGACATTGTTCACATACTTCACTAACTCACATACCTGGACCATATCTTCTCTGACAAATGCTTCCTAATTTATAGTCTAGCCTTTTAATTTACCTCCTTTCACTGCTTGTAATGTGTTAGATCTTCATTATGGTTTGGATACGAGTTGGTAATCTGAAAGGGCACATGGGTCATTCTTCATTGGCATTTAGGCTAATTCCTTCCAGCCTATTGCCCTCAATACTGGTACTTTGAACTCCTGCTTCTAACCTGGTTTGTAGAGTCAAAGTGTAGTCTTTCTTAGTTTATCATCTCCCCTAGACATAAAGAGGGATTTAGGCAAGGGTTTCAGAGCCCTGTGTATTATATTTCCATATTCTGCCAATTGTCACCTTTGATTTGTTCTAAGGAAACATCAAATCACTCCTTAGGTTCTTTTCTCTTCTGTCACATATTTTCCATGAGAACAAATGTTGCTAAAAAATCTGTAGACCTTTATGCTTTTTTTTTTTTTGCCCAAATACTATTTACTCCATTATTTCCATATTTGTTTATTTACCGTTGATCACTTGCTGTTAGACTGGTTAACTTGGAAATCATATCCACATATTCACAATGAAGCTGGGCTTGAGTTTTTTCTTAGTAACAGCATCTGAGAAACATGGGGAGGCAGTGTGCTCTAGGAGATGGAAAACTTTAAACTGAAAGACAGGAAGTTGTCTTTGATCCATTTCCTGGTTCCTCCCTTAGGAACTGTAGACACTTCCTTATTGTATCTGTGCCTCAGTTTCTCTATCAACAAAATATGGAGTGCAATATACTATATGAGATCTTTTAAAAGCCAGAGGCATAAACTGCAGCAAATAGAAATAGTTTTTAATGTGTGTGGAGGTGGCAGCCTACCTAGAATTAGAAATCTGTCAGATGAGGGCTTTTTTTCTAAGAGAAAGTGTATACTTCACAGATGAGAAGGGACAGTCTCAGAACTGCTAATGGCCATTAAATTACTTCGAGGAAGGGTGACATAAAATGTTTATCATTGATGCTATTTTATATATATATATGTATATATATATTTTTAAGAAAAAATTTAAATATAAAGCCAAAGGATACTTGGTAAAGCTGAATGGTTTATATAATGCAAGAATGTCTTTTCTGTTTAAACATAATGGGAGATTTGCAATCCTTTGAAAAATTGGTTATAGTCCACTTGCCATATAGTGCTCCACATTTCTGAGCTGCCTGCCAAATGATCCCAGGTGTGGGATTGCAGCAGGTAATTTCCTGAGCTGTATTTGTACAGATGATTTTTTGTGTTAGAAGATGATATCTGCTCACCTGGCCTCTTAGTGACAGAGAAATCCTTTGTTTATTCATTTAGTAGGCAGATTAACCCTAATGAATATTGGTTTCCTGGAAATAGATACAGGTGACAATAGCAAAGTGAGGACTGGGGAGAAGCAAGACAAATTCCCTTTTCTTTCTTCACTTTTAAATAAAGGTTACTTTCATAGGAGAGTGTCTTAAATAAGAAAAAAAGTAAAATATTTCAGCTATAAATCTGGATTTTAAGTAAGCATTTTTTTTTTACATTTCAGATAGAAGAGTATTATATGTTTGATAACTCTTCCAAAAAACCCTCTAAATTTTATCCATTTTATTTTCAATAACTGAAATGTTTTCTCTTTCTCAAAAGAGTTAAATGACAAGATGTGATTGAAAACTATGTTGGTTTGGGTTAGATGGGCAGAGCCAGCTAGCTGAACAAGAAAATAATGTTCCCCAAGAGTCCCTCCCACTATGCTCAGCAATAATTTTGTGAGTTAGCAATTAACCACATAAACCCTCAACTTAAATGTCTGTGCTGTGGGTTGATCATGCATCATCTGTCCTCTGTAGCAGATTAAAAGAAAATGTGCATTTGGCTACATTCCTTCTCTCCCTACCTCCACTGCCTATCTTCCATTCGTGCTGTCTCAGTGAAACATTTATTTGCTTTCTTAGTCATTGAGGATGAGAAACTCATTACTTTTACTTGAGAAATTATTAAAGGAGTCATCAAGTTATAAGTTTAAAAATATGCCAGAATGAAAAAGATGCCTGGAGGGATTAGTAGTGATTTGTAGTAGTGAGAGATTAGTAGTGAGAGAAATAGCAAATTTGGGGTCAGTCTTATTTTAGAGGTGTGCAGAATTTATTCCAAACAGCATACTTGAAGAAAGAACTGTTTGAAGTTTTTGCTCACAGTCCTCCCTATAAACCAGACTTTAGTTGTCAGTATCAGGAATGTTTTTGCAACAATGAAAGAAGGAGCACTTTCTCACATTTTTCTGTGAATGGTCTGGAGATACATTATTCCCAAGGCATGAATGTGTAGACACAGATGTGAAAATCTCTTAACTTCCAGGCCAACTTTTCCAGATCTTATCACCATAATTTATTCTATATTCTCCAAAGACCCAAAAAATGTCTTCTTTTGCATAACTTTATGCATTGGAGGAAAAGTTGAAGCTCACTTGGAGCACATGCTAAGTGCTGAAGATAGGATTTTGTTGGCTTTTGCATGCTGCCTTTTGTAGTTGCCTATAAAAGCTAGAATTTCAAGAGGGAAGTGAAAAAACAGAGTTTACCTTTCCATGAAGAGGTAAAATTTATGATGTCTCCTTGTTATATGGTTTGAGAATGTACCGGGACTATGATTTTGAACATTGTGAAATACATATGAATTGGAGACAGTAATAAATTCTGAATGAATTTGTTTGGTTTTTATTTAGATTATTTTATCCTTCTTAAAACTAATATTTATATAACCTCTGACCAAGCAGAGAGGTCCAAAATCTCTCCAAGGATGAGATGGTTTCCCTAGCTGGTTTGGGTAGCTTAACTCCTTCATATTGTGTGGCGTAGCCCAGCCTATGTTGTTCTGCCCAGTCCAACCTAGTTCAGCTCACCAGTGAATTGGATGGTTATTCATCACATTGACATGCTAACCATTTGACAGAGCTATTCTGAATTTCCTTAATATCATCATCTCAATAGGCACACACTTAAGTTTATTAAAATATAGAAAATATTTCTTTAGTAGAGACTTTTAGTCATATTTAATGACTTTCAAAGATGTTGGAAAAGCTGAAAATGACATAGATGTGGAATATTGTCTTTGAAGGCAGTCCTGCCAGCCTATATTCAGGCTGTATTCAGTGAATTTTGCCCCCTTTCCATTTAAAGAAAACTGTAAGGACAACAGTCATTATATGATTTTGTATTTTAAGTATTTTCATAATCCAACATAAATTGGCCCACCCAAGGATTATGTCTGTCTTATAAAGATGTGTTTATATAGTCACTGGGTGAAAGATTGCAGAAGTTGAACCACTAGTTTTGAAAGTTGAGCCAGACCAGGAAAAATCAGGATACAATTTGGCACTTATGGAGACGAAATGATTTCCTTTTTAGCTGCTGATTTCTACTGGGAAATGTATCCTTGGACTGAAAATTGCATCCGGAAAAATGTTTATGTAGTGTTTTTTCAAATGACTGATTATTCTTCTAACCTTTAACACGTACTGTGTCTAATTTTGTTCCTTTTAACTCCTTCATGACTAGAGAGTTTTTGTCCCTGCAGGGAAAAAAGAGTAGTAACAGAGTTCTTTGCTGCTTTGTCTACAGGAGCATCTTGTTTTCGTATTAGTGGGGATTGGGGAGACAGATTCCTTGCTGATTTATCCCCATACGCCCTCTCTCTTGGACATTTTTTTTTAATGGGTCTGTTTCATGGTGGTGGAAACATCTCTTTGGGAGATCACTTAATTGTGATCGATTAGATGTGTTCCTTTCTCCCAAGAATAGGAGATTCCTACCTACATTTTTAGAAATTATATATGAGTCTTTTAAAGGGCCAACATTTTTGCCCCAATTTCTCTCTTGTGCATTCAGAGGCAGTTCTAGGCACAGGCGGCTAAAAAGCATACACTAGATCCCACCAGAGGAAGATAGCAAAAAGAAAGCAAGCCCCATCATCACTGCTGGGAAAATGGGTGATTTAAAAATACTTGTTTGAGTGTCTTTGAAAGCACAATTCTTCAGTTCAGTGGCAGAAATCTCTTCTTAAGGATAAATTTGAAGCTGTCCTTTTGCCGGATGACCCAGGCAACTCTTATTTTATATACTTCTTTGGAGAGATGGTTGGGGATTGACCCTGGACCCATGTAACTGTACAGAAGATGCCTAAGGAAGGAACATCATGACTCATTCCCATGGAGCCCAGTAAATACAATTAGGAAATTTGAATGCAATTACTGCAAATTTGGAGTTTACTTTAAAGAACACATTAATTTTTGTGATTTCTTCTTACTATAAATCTGACAACTAAATTTGCTTTTCTTTTGGAAGCCTTCCACCAGCAACAGTTCCTGAGTCAAGGATGAGAGTGTAAAAAAAGGAGGCAGCCTGAACAAAGTTATATTTTGACTGAAATTGGATTTTATCTTCAGCTTTGATGCAGAAAAGATTTATATCTGAGGGTGCAGAACTCCAGTCCAAGTTCATATTTTATTTGATTGACGCACAAACTTTATTTAAAGGGAAAGTTAGAGAAATGGCAAATGCTCTCTATATAAAGACAGTATGCTGTAGCTGTTGCTGAACACTGGGATAATAATAGATTTGGAAAGTTCTCTGAATGTTGAGACAAAGTTTTGGTTTTTTTTTAATCAATTGATGTATTAAATTGATGGAGTTTGGTTAGTGATACACAAAACTTCAGCTATCTTATATTCTAAATATTTGACAGCTGTGTAAAATCCTCAGTACATGTAATAACTGGGAGAGAGGGGGAGAGGGAAAATGGGAGAGAGTGTACAAGAGAAGGAGAATGGGGGGGTGGAAAGGAGGCAGAGAAAGAGAGAGACAAATAGGGAGAGAGAGAGAGAGAGAGAGAGAGAGAGAGAGAGAGAGAGAGAGAGAGAGATGGAATCCAGTTGAGCCTGTGACGGAAACTGTTGACCCTTCTTTGTGTTGATTCTGCACTGTCTCGTCAAACATCTGGAAATCAGCATGTTTGCAGTCGTCTCACAACATGATTTTGCATTTACATCATTGTGCTAGCTGGTAAAAGTTTTCTTACTTTCAGGAAAAAAGAAAAATCAGCAACTCTTATGCTGTCACAAGGTCAAGTGGTGATTGGTGATGCTGCCTCTTCTAAACACATGTTTAGCCCAGAGAAGCTCAAGCCATTCCCAAAAATTTGGTAACCATTAGAGTACTTCCTAAGTCAGTTCCGGATGTCAGACCCAAGGTGGAAGGGGGACGGGGCCACATTGAGTTCTCTGCAGCTTTCCACCAAAGGGATTTAATCTGGCAGCTGATTGAGCCAAGGAGCGACTCACGCAAGGGCAGACCTAGACAGGAAACACTTCTGAAAGCAATGTTTTGATAGAGGATCATGAGATCAGGCAAGGAGCTGTGAACTTTACATGTAGCCAAGGCCAGATAGCACTGAGGTAGCCACCTGAGGGTTTACAATAAGAAAGGAAATTAAAGGATCATTTAAGTGGCGAGGGACCAGACAACTTAAATACAAGTTTCTTTCCTTTTTTTTTTCTTTTCAAAAGAGAAAACTAAAACAAATCACATTCTTTAGAGGAAAGGGACATAATGGATGTGCTGCTTTTTTTTTTCTTAAAACATTCCAACCTCATTATTCAATATTACATTTTAAACCTGATAACTAATATAAAATGTTGGAGTTAAATTCATCATTTCCAATCACCTTTTTAATAGTGTTCAAAAGAGCTGTCTTGAGCAGAAGTTGTACTTTTGGAAGATAGACATTTTATAATGATAAACATTGGTCCCTATGTGTCTCTTAGGCCTGCTGGTGGATGAGTGGGTAGGTATCCGGGAGGGGCAGTCAGTGTATCTGGTAAGAGGTCTCAGGTTTGATTTTCCTTCTCCAGAATTCTAGTCGACCTGTTAGCATTGCAGAAACAAAGTCACTGGGCTCTGCTGCTTATGTTCAAATACATTATGTTCAGTATGCCAGCCATTGGAAAAGATGAAGTGTATATTCCCAGATTTAGGATCTGACTTTGGCACTTTGATTTCTTTGCTAGTCCCAGAACCCATATACTAAGCTGCCACCTTAAGCACCACAATATTATTTATTTCATTAGTACAACCACATGCCAGTGATGGGAGCAGTAACCAATATAAATTTGGTTTGGTTACTGAGGAGGAATTATAAAATTTCTTAAGTTTTCCATAGTTGTAATTTACCTATTTTTTAAAATAAAGGTTGAAAAATATATATCCTTAAAAGAAATGTGTCTGATCACAGGATTTAAAGTTGAAGGGGTCCTCAGAGATCATCCTAACTCTTTCTTTTACAGATGATGTAACTGAATGCCACAGGTTAAGTGACTTGTCCATGGTCATTCAGTAAGTGGCAAAAAACCAGGATTCCAACCCAGGTCAGCTGATATAAAAAAACTATTGGGTTTTTTTTTCCTGATTTAGGATTAATATTCATATGAATTTTTAATACAGTGTTGATAGATAGTATGACTCATACTCCTCAGAATAATGGCATAGTACATTACTGATTCCTTCTTTTGCTTCTTTCCAGCTACTGTATCTTCTTCTATTTGTAAGACACTAAGGATTCCTCCCTCCATTGTAGCTATTGTCATTAATTTCATATTTTATGTTAGTATTTTCTACATGATATACTTTTAGATACAAGTTAGTATTGATGTAGTAACTAATGTTGACTTGACAAGTAACACTCATTCTCCAGCCAATTTTAATATTAATTAAATTAAATTTTTTTTTTAATTGCTGGAATTCTTCAGAAACCCTAAAGGTTTCCCAGTTGTTATCATTGATTACCTATTCATAATTTCCTTCCTTTTTTTCTAGGTATTATTTCTATTCCCTTATTGCAATCTGACAGTAAGAGACAGAGCTGTCTTTAACAGCCTCACCTTGGGGAAGGAGTCATTTTGAGTGGAGAAGTAGTTCAGTTCTTTATTAACTTATGCCTGACCAACTGTAATGGCCTTTAAAATGGTGTCCTTCCCTTCTTTTTGGCCTTTTCTATTCAAGTTATCTTTGCTTAAAAAAAAATCAAAAACAAAACCCAAAACTTTGTAGTCATCTTATGGGCTCTAGGACAGAACACAAATGCCTTAGCTTGTCACTTAAGATCCTCCATGTGTAAACCGTACCTGCATCAAGCCTATCTACTTACTGACTTTGGAAAATACACCTTAGGATTTAAGACTTCTGAGCTCTGTGGATGGATCAAGGAAATTCAGATTTTGTTCACGATAATCTATTGAACAACATTTTTCTCTTGTGATTGTATAGCTTTGTCCCCCAGCTGGTAGATTTTGGTTAGACTTCTGGGTTAGACTGATGTAGTTGAAAGTAGACTGGGTTATCCCTAAATATGTCCCCTGGCATCAAGTTGTTTAAATTCCTGAAATTCCTTTTTCTTGGAACAGATCTTCCCTCACATGACCATTGTGAGGATCAAATGTGTTCAAAGTGCTTTTTAAACCTTAAAAAAGATATCTGAATGGGAATTGAATGGATTTGGCTATAAGCAGACTGTCCTGTAGCTACTGACCTGGGTTCAAGTCTCCCCCATCCCTTCTTCCCTCCCTCCTCCCCCATCCCTTCTTCCGTCCCTCCTCCCCCATTCTCCATTTCCTCCTTACCTCACCAAATGGGAGCTAAAAAATTTCAGGAAACTGTTTCATATAAGCTTTCCCATCAAGGAGCATGTTGTACTTTGATAGATATTAACTCCAAGGAATAATAATATAGTCTTTTAATGTGATGGAACTGTAGGAGTAGGCTACTGTTGGCTCCCAAATGGGGCGAATTGCCATTACTGTAACACAATGCCCTGTGCTTGTGGCCGAGTGCCACCTCCCATTTCTTCCTAGAATCTGTACCACGTGCAGGCTGTCACAGGCAGACAGATGTGGGAAGGTTTTAGGTTTGGCTTTGGAAAAGTTTGCCTCACTTTTGAAAACCATGGGGACAGGATTGCTTAGTATGTTCACTCCCAAGCCAGGTCATGGTCTGGTTTTGCAGCTTGCAGTGATCTCACTTCAGCCCTAGGATCCAAGAGACTTGGAAACAACCTCCATAGGCTAGCTCTGTCTTCTTCAGAAGAGTATTTTTTCGGGATTTGTGTAAGATCACGATTCCTTGGAAAAAACAGTGATTTGGAGCCAGAGAATCCGGATTCAAATTCTGCCTCAGCCTCTTTGTACCTATTTGACCAACTTGGATACTTCTCCCCTCTTTTGGCCTTTGTGTTCTCATCTGTAAAATGAACTGGTTGAATTACTTGAATTCTAAGGTCCCTTTAGTCATACATCTGTGATGATTTTAATACATTTGTATAGCCCTTTACAAGGTCTCAAGAAGTCTTTTCACTTGTATAACTTTGTTCAAGTCTTACAAGTGTTCCTAACCCCATTTTATGGTTTAGGATGACCACCCTCAGTCTCAAAAGGACGGGGCCATGAAGTGCTGGAACTACTCTACATATCTTTGGATTCCTCATACCACATGCTCTCAACTCCATCATATTTCTATAAAATGATGCCCTTTTCCTCATTTGGCCTATAACATGGTACCTATTATTATATAATATACATATGTACATATGTATATGTACATATACATATATACATATATAAAATTAAAAAGGAATCAGAATGTAATATAGCTAGCCTTGGTTCAGGAGTCATGAAACATGAATCCTAGTCCAAATTTTTCCATTAACTGTCTATGGGATTTTGGGCAGATCACCTAATCTCTCGGAGCTCCAGATGATCTCTTAGGAGTCTTCCAATTCCCAGATTTCTGTAAATCAACAATTCTATGACTGTAATTGCTTATAAGTAAAGCAACAGCTAGAGGTGTGGCAGGAGGAAGCATTCCATTTCAGAAGGTGTTGACTTATTGCTGAAATCAGGTGAGAAGTGGGGCTCCTGATTTTGGATAAAATAAGACATGAGACAACCCTCCACACACACACAGAGTGTGAGCAATTTTTTTTTTTTTAATGAGGTTTCAGAAGAATTTCTAAGAATGGGAACCATATTGGTCATGGAAGGTTGTGCTGGTTCCCTGTCTTAGTCTCTTTCTATAAAAGCTTTTCAACAAGGCTTCCACACAGCCAGGTCTCTCTCAGCATTTAGTGGTCTGCACTCACTGTTTTTCTTTCCCTGAGACTTGCTGATTAGTGACTTGCGGTGTGGAAGCTGATTTATCACAGCCCAGAGTTGCCCCTAAGGGGCTGAGCAGAAACACTCATGAAGGAGTCCTGATTAAAAAGAGTGGTAATGAAGACAAATGTTTCAGAGGGAGTAGAGAGCAAACCAGGCCTTGGCGTTCCCTGCCTCTCTGTTGAGCTTTTGGAGAGAAGGTAACAGTGGCCAAAGGAAATAGCCTTTTCTCTCCCCCCTCCCAACCCCCACTTTGTTGTTTATTTCTCATGGCACTGGAAACATTTTTCTTGTCCTCTTGGGTGTTCTAACTCTCACTTGTTAACTGCTTTTCAGCCAGGACTGCAATTAGCCCCTTGCAGATACCTCACCAAGTTACCCTTATATCCATTTTGTCCCAAAGAAGTTCCAAGAAAGTTTTGACACTTTGACCTCTAGTTATTTTCAAATTCTTTAGACTTGACAGTTTTGCCTAATTTCTCAAGTCATTAAAACTCACAACTGTTTTTCTAATGATCTATATTAGATTTGATGTTGAGGTCTATAATCACCTGCTTCATTCCTAAACAACCTAGAATTTGTTCAGAGACAAACTCCTGTTTGTTTACAAGATTGTATACAGTTTACACACTGTTTACAAGATTGTCCTAATTCACACCTATGTGAAAGAAAAAAATCATATCTGAGACCAGGCACAGAATTGCTTTTTGGGGAATTAAGATTCCTCTTTGATTTCCATGCTTACTTCCTCCCAGAAAATTTCTTTATAGAGGAAATGTAAGGAACATCAAGCTTTTGTGTCAGGTTGTTCTCAGAGAAACTGAGCTAACTGAGAAATCAAAGTACCATCTCCAGCTCCCTGAGAGCTTTGAAGGGGGCCTCCTCAGATTCCAAAATGCTCATTGTCCCTATACTCAGTGATAGGGCATCATTGTGTTATGTGCTTGGGGGGATGGAGAGGATATGGAAAATGTCCAAGAGGACAAAGTCAGGATTTGAACCTGGTTCTCTTACTGCCTTTTCCCATGTATTTTACATATTGCCACAGTGCCCTGCAATGTCAACCATAAATGCTTGCTGAAATGAATTGAATCATTAAAAAGTATATATAGTATGCACAGGGACTAAAAGAACAAAGCCATTGAGGTTAAATCAAAGCAGATCTTGAAGGACGTGGGTTTTGAGACAGATTGAGGAGATGTCAGACATTTGACTATCTGAGAAGGAAAAAAAGAGTTTTTAGTGGAGGGCCTGCCATACAAACCCAAAGCAAGAATGAGCAAACTGTTTAGTTTAGCTAGAGTGGATAGTTTGAATAAGGGAATACATGAGGTTCACAGATTTGGTCTAGTGGTGGTTGGAATTAAAAAAATGATACTGTCCTGGCCTGACTTAGGACAATTTTGCTAAAAAGATTTATTTTTTGTTAGGAGGTGGGTGGGGGTTTCGTCCAATCAGAAAATCTCTCATCTCATGGGGAAAGAGGAACTTAAGAGGGCTATGTTAGATTCAGAGATCTTATAAACTACCCAGGGCTGGAGAAGAATTCAAGCCTAGGCTATTCAGATGGCCAAAGCTGATAAGCAGGAAAAGAGATTTGATCATTCCTCTGAGAGGCCCATGTAAAAGTTGTCCTTGTGGCTCATCTGAAACTCTGACTCGTCCTACCTTAAGGGGGAACAAAAAAGTCGTGAGCTTAATGTTTCCCAAGAGAGCAAATTTGAAGTCACCCTGTTCTGGTGAAGAGCCAAGGTTAAAGATCAACATTAAAGGTTGAGAAGTACAGATAAAAACAAAGGTTTGATAAGGCATTTAACACTTTAAGTTGTCCAGGCTGAAGATAGGTCCTACTTGAAAAGGTTAAAGCCCTTTCCTTATTGGGAAAGCAAGGTCAGAATCTGAGCCTGGACTAAATGGTGTCAAGTATAAGATCTGTAGGAAAGGCCAAAAGTTGCTTCAATTCATCTGGCAGGAGATGAAGGATTTAGGATGCTAGACTGATTGCCAAAATTTAGAAGATGACTTCAGGGGTATACAGCAGGGCAGTGGAATTCTATACAAAGTCAAGCCACTTGGATTGATTTGATGTTAACAGTTCAGTTGCAAGGAGGAGTATTAAAAAAAAAAAATCTGTCTTTTAGTGATCTGTAAGAATGGACCAAATTTTGCCCTCAGCTGCTGCTAAGTTGTTCCAGGTCCCAAATACTGGCGCCCTACTCTATTTTTCCTGGCGAAAAATGGGCGTATTAAGATTTCACGGGTATCTTGATACTTCTTTGATGATCTGGGAACACATCAGAAAAACCAGATAAAAAGAGGAAAAGGAAATAACTTATTTCCTTAGCCTCTTATAGAAAATGCGTGGAACTGTGCCTTCTGTGACGTATATTGGCCCACATAACCAGATTACCTGGAGTCCTTGTGAACTTTGCTCATTGTTACTGTGGTTGTTTCTTGCTTTGTAGACTGATAAATTGCTATTCAGAGACATGTTTGACACATGGTTTGATCACATGAATATTGAGGACTGGCTGGAGGCATTAGAGGGCATTAGTTAGGTAGGAAGTGAGTAGTGAACATACTAGAAAGGAAATGAGACAGAAAAGGGTGAATGTTATAAACTGTGCTGGAAAATATGTCTAACAAACTAGCTACAGCAGCCTAGGAAGTATAGCCTAGAGAAAGCAAATGTTCAAGACAAACATGCAGGCAGTGTGTATGTGTATAATGTGTGTGTGTTTACATACATATTTATATATCTTTTGAAAAGATAGAGGTAATCAGACCTGTGGAGAAGGAATAAATTTGTGTCCAAAGAAGAAATGGAACTCTTAATTGAACACCAGATAGATAATTTTGACTATATTAAGTTAAGTTTTTGTACAAACAAAACTAATGCAGACAAGATTAGGGGGGAAGCAATAAATTGGGAAATCATGTTTACATTTAAGGGTTCTGATAAAGGCCTCATTTCTAAAATATATAGAGAATTGTCTCATATTTATAAGAATTCAAGCCACTAAATGCTCATGGGTAGGCCGAGTGAATATAATAAAAATGACAATACTACCCAAACTAATTTACTTATTTAGTGCTATACCAATCAAACTCCCAAGAAATTATTTTACAGATCTAAAAAAAAAATAGTAGCAAAGTTCATCTGGAAGAACAAAAGGTCAAGAATTTCAAGGGAATTAATGAAAAAAAAAAGGCTGATGAAGGTGGCTTTGCTGTACCAGTTCTAAAACTATATTATAAAGCAGCAGTCATCAAAACCATTTGGTACTGGCTAAGAAATAGAGTAGTCGATCAGTGGAATAGGATAGAATCACAGGACAAACTAGGCAATAACTATAGCAATTTAGTGTTTGATAAACCCAAAGACCCCAGCTTTCTGGGATAAGTACTCACTATTTGACAAAAACTGCTGGGAAAATTGGAAACTAGTATGGAAGAAATTAGGGCTTCACCCACACCTAATACCACATATCAAGATAAGATCTAAATGGGTTCATGATTTGGATATAAAGGATGATATTATAAGTAAATTAGAGGAATGTAGTATAGTTTACCTCTCAGACCTGTGGAGATGGAATAAATTTATGTCCAAAGAAGAACTGGAACTCTTAATTGAACACCAGATAGATAATTTTGACTACATTAAGTTAAAAAATTTTTGTACAAACAAAACTAATGCAGACAAGATTAGGAGGGAAGCAATAAATTGGGAAATCATCTTCACATTTAATGGTTCTGATAAAGGCCTCATTTCTAAAATATATAGAGAATTGTTTCATATTTATAAGAATTCAAGCCACTTTCCAGTCGATAAATGGTCAAAGGATATGAACAGACAATTTTCAGATGATGAAATTAAAACTATTTGTAGAAAAAAAAAAGTTTTTCTGATCATGGTTACCCCAGCTGGTGAATCTGAAACTCTGCTTTGCTTTTATATCAAAATATTTGTCCAGTGGGTCTTTAAACATAAAAAGAAAAGCATTTCTTGAAGTTTCACTGTTTAAGGTCTGGATCAGAGGATGCCTCTCCATGAGTTCTTCTCTAATTGCTCTTCCCTCATCCAGTAATGATCCTTCTTTGAACTTTCTTGACACTTGCTTTTTATTTTACTTTCACACTTGTATTGTATGAGCTATACCTTATATCAAAACATTTGCATATCTTTTTCCCCTTTGAGGATCATAAACCTTGTGAGGGGCTCTTCTTGGGTCTCTAATCCTTGTAGGTAACAGGTACTCTGTTCTAATCCAGTTAGCATTTATGAAGTGCATACTATGTATAAGGCTCTGGGAATGCAAAAACAGAAAAATAAATCCCTTATCTCAAGGAGCTTACATTCTACTAGGGGCATATTGTATAAGCTATAAATTGTATTTTTACAAATGTAAAATTTTTACAAGTATATTTGTAATAACTTGAAGAGGAGGACAAGAAGACTAACACTGAAGGGACTAAAGAAAGACTTTCTTTAGGAGAAACTTGAGGTTCTAAGAGGAGATGGTAAGGAGGCAGAGCATTCCAGGTAGGGGAACAATCAGCAGAGGACAGTGAGTAGAGATGGGATATCATATATGAGGAACAGGAAACAGGCCAGTTTGACTTGAGATAGAATATGCCCCAGCTTCTTAAACTATGGTTCGTAACCTCATATGATGCCTCATAACTTGATTTATTAGCAGTAAATATTTTATTTGTATATACTTATATACCTGAGGGCATATAAAATATAAAAATTTCTCAGGCAAAAAAGAGATCACAGGTGGAAAATAAACAAGGAAAGAATGTGTTCTTGGTTGAAGTAAGCTGAATGTATTTTCACACTATGCTAAAACTTTCCCAGAAAATAGTTGCAGACAAACCTGTGAAGTTCCAAGGAACCCAAAATGACAAGGTCCAAATGACCTTGACACTTTTGATCACCATCTTCTCCTAGATGTCTCTCTCTAGGTTTTCATGACCACTCCTTCTTAGCGTCCTTTGGTACATTTTCATCTAAGTCACAGTCACCAATCCTGGGTGTTTCCAGTGGTAACATCCTTAGCCCCACCTCATCTTTTCTCCCCCTCTATTATTTCCCTCGGTGATCTCATCAGCTCCATAGATTCCATTATTCTTTTTGTCCATTTCTAACCTCTCTCCTGATCTTCTGTCTTAGCTCCAACTGCTTTTTAGATATCTCAGACTTCATGTCTCATATATAGCTTAAACTTGAACATCTCCAAAAGATAACTAATTACTTTTCCCCCAACATTTTGCCCTCTTCCCAGCTTCCCTCTTCCCTTACCATTGAGGACATCAGTATCTTCTTACCATTCAAGCCTGCAACTCTAGTACCTTTTATCCTCTACTCCTTTCTTTTTCTCAACTACCATGGCCTCTTAATTGCCAGATCTTGTCATTTCTGACTTCACAGAATTTCTCACACACATATCTTCCTCTTTTTTGAAGCTGCTATCAGATTATGAGCTCCTTCTGAGCAGGGGCACTGTGCCTGAAGTCAGGAAGATTTAAATGCAAATCAGGCCTCAGTCACTTAGGAGTTGGGTGACCTTGACAAGTCACTTAATATGGCTCTACCTTAGCTTTTCTCATCTGTAAAGTGGAGATA
The DNA here is from genome assembly GCA_023553655.1 of Myrmecobius fasciatus. Taxonomy (NCBI): domain Eukaryota; kingdom Metazoa; phylum Chordata; class Mammalia; order Dasyuromorphia; family Myrmecobiidae; genus Myrmecobius; species Myrmecobius fasciatus. Next base: position 155,943 of record JAJPUD010002015.1, on the reverse strand, counting down.
ATAATAACTTCCTATGATTCCTATGATGATCGAATGAGATAAAAGTTTTGCAAAGTGCTTTGCAAACTTTACAATGCTCTATAAACGTTAACTATTTTATTTGTAGCCCCTGCACTTAATGCAATGCCTACAAATAGTTAGAACTTATTACCTGTTTCTTGATATGATTTGATTTGAAATCAGGATTGTTTTGGATATAGAGCTGATAATTCTTAAGCAGTGACTGCTAGATCCTTCAATTTTTGTGCTGTTCAGAATTTGAAAACAGACTTTGTGGGTGTCATAGAGCTAGTTTAAAGTTGACTTTTACTACATGAGTCAGATTACATCACTATCAAATACCCGGTAATTATCAAGGAATTCATAGCTGCATTAGCTAAATGTCACTTCACTGCAGTAGCCTGGAATAAGACTGCTTTTTCCTCAGAATTAATACCATCGGCATATCTCATTGTGAGCTCGTGCAAACACACTACCAAAGTTGATTTATGTAGGGACATATTTGTATTTTTAAAGGCAGCAGCTACAGATAATGTCTTACTTCTTGAACCATTGCATATCTGGAGCTAGCATGCACATTGGTGGTTATGGCAAATAAAACTTTTTTTTAAGTCTTGGCTTATTCATTTTGCAACAGTTACCTCTCATAAGATAGATTGACTCTACTATATACCTGTGAATAATAATTCAAATTAATCAGTTTCAAAAAAAACATTTATTAAATATCTCAAGTGCAGCTGCCCTTGATTGTAATTGAAATTAACAGATTCTTTCTTTGTTTGGAGCACAACAAAGTTGGTTATATGTCCCAAATGGTTTTCTCTCTCTGACCACTGTGTACTACTGTTAGGGGAAAGAGCAGAACTACTTGTGAAGGATGGGATTATAATCTGCGAGCAAACCAAATACAAATACTCTTTTAGTAGAGTATCCTAGGATGAGGGTTCTGACATCTTCTTTGCCCTAAGCTTTTGATATGTCTTTTTTTTAAGATAATGAAAAATCTATGTTTGAAGCTAGAGGAAAAAAGAAAACCTTTCCATTTTAAAAAGTAAAAATTCCTACTTCAATTTATAAGACCAACTCCATCTTTTCCTCATATTACTAGACTTTGGCATAGTAAATATAGCTGGTAAGATTATTTACTGTTTGGAGGTCTTTATTTGACCAAAAATTGTAAATGCAACTCTAAGGACTTCAGGAACTAGAGTGGCCAATTTTCTGTTGAAGTACACTTATTGAGTAAGTCTGGAGCATGGCATCCAGTCTGCTTAGGAATACAAAAGAGGACCACACCATTTTGTTTGTGGAAGCCACAGAAAGACCATGAAGGTTGGCATTCCAAAAGTCATTTATAAATTTACCAATTGCTTTTAGTTTGTACTTTAAAAGTGAAAAGGGGACTAAGTTTTTCATTTGAAAGAGACAAGAGACATATGGGAGTAAAAGTGTATTCTGCAGGTTGATTTTATAAGGTTTTCCTGAAATGTTGATTAGAATTAAGGGACCCTGCTCTTTTGAAATTGACCTATATCTAAGTGGGGCATTTGTTTTTGATTCTTTGGCCTCCCTCCCCAGGAATTAAATATCTAGATGATATCAAATCCTCATAGAATATTTTGTCAAACAATCAATCAGTATTTATCAAAGACACAATACATGCCAGAGCATGCTGCTGAATATTGGTTATTCAAAGGCAAAAGTGAACTTTGCCTGCTCACAAAGAGCTTCCATTTGAGTAGGGGTAACAATACATACATATTTAAGCATTTATAAAATATATAGAAAAGGACTAAATACAAGATAGTTATGAAAGAGGAAGACATTAGGAGGCAGCTGGAGGGATTAGGAAAGGCTTGAGCCATGTTTAGAAGGAAATGAGGGATTTCAAAAGATGGGGAGGAAGAGAAAGTACATTCTAGGACATGGCCTGTATGGAGGAGAGTGGTGGAATGTCATTTATGAAGAGCAGCAAAGAAGCAATCATGGCTGAACTATGGAAGTTTTGTAGAGAGGAGTAATGCATAAGAAAGCTGGAAAGGTAGGAATAAGGCCTGGTTTTAAAAAGCTTTAAATTCCTAACAGAGGAGTTTGTATTTGATCCCAGAGGTAACAGGGAGCAACTTGAGAGTTTACTGAAGAGGTTGTCATATCTAACATGGCCAGACATATGCTTTAGGAAAATCTCTTTATTGACTCCATAGATGCTATGTTGGACAGGATGGAGACCAACCAAATAGGAGGTACTATAATAGTCCAGAAGAGAGCAGAAAAACGGTAGTAGTATAAGAGAAGGGAATGTTAATGAGAAACATTGTAGAGATAGAAGCAGCAGGATTCTGGTGACTGATTGAATATGTGGGGTGAGAGATGACTCTGAGGTTGGGATCCTGGGTAACTAGAATGTTCGTGGTCTCTCTAGCAAGTTTGGAAGATGAGTGAGTTTTAAGAAAATAATCATGTATTTTGGATTGGACAAATGTAATCTGAAGCTTCTATAGGACATGCAGTTCAAAATGTGCAATAGGCAGTCAGTGATATGTTTCACAGCTTCCCTTGAAGCTTCAGGGAAAAGTTGGACTGGGTAGCTAACTCTGAGAACCGTCTACTTATAGATGAAAACTCAGCCACAGGAGTTGATAAGGTCACTAAGTATGAATATAAAGTGAAGAGCACCAAGGACTTGAAGTTAGTGGGTATGATGTGGATGATGTCAGCCCAAGAGACTAAAAAAAGAGTCTCACAGGTAGGAGGGAAACCAAAAGCATGTATGAAGAAGAGAGCAATCGATAGCGGCAGATGTTCAGGGAAGATGAAGACTGAGAGAAGTCATTATATTTGGTAATTGTTGAGTGAGGAAGAACTGGGAAGTCAGATTCCAGAAAATTTAGAAGAAAGAAGAAAGGAAGTGGAGGCACCAAGTAAAGATGACTTTTCTGGGGAGTCTGGCCAAGCAAGCACAAAGATGTTTTTACAATATTTAAAAATTTCTTTGTACTTGTTTTCATTTCTGAAGCCAGCAAATGTTACCAGCATTAAAAAATTGAAATAATTAGTCATAGTCAGGATCTGCAACACTTGTCCTCAGAAAGTCTTGTCTTTTTTAGAACTGTTTGTTTTTAATAGCTCATTTTAAGAATTATATTTAGTCATTGTTACATTGAATTTTCATATGACCCTAGGTCTTTATAGTTAGTAACTGAAATTGTTGTACTTCAGGGAATCATTCAGATAATTGATTGATGTCATCTTTTTTACACCTGAAAACCATAGATGATGGGAGCTTGAAATGAAATTTTCTGATATATGTAAATGTAGCTTCTCAACATTTCCATAGCCCTAAATGATTTCCAGATTTGTCACTAGTTAACCACTATCAATGTGGCTGTGTCCCATTTGAAAACAGGTAGAAATATTTTTTGGTCACTGATTTTTGTTGTGTTCCTAACTCAACTTGGTCCTCACAATGTTGAGAGAATTGGTTCTTCCCTTCAAAGTCTTTGCATCAGCATCAAACCTCTGAGCCATGTCCCAGTTGACAAATGATCAAAAGATATAATCTATGCCCAAATGGCTATAAATTAATACATATTCTTTGACCTAACAATACTACTATTAAGCATGAATATCAAAAGAAAATTTTAAAAAAGGAAAAGGACATATATGTACAAAAATATTTGTAGCAATTCTCTTCTCGTGGCAAAAAATCAGAAATTGAAGGGATACCCATCAATTGGAGAAGGCTTAATAAATTGTGATATGTGATTGTCAGAGAACATTATTCTTTTGTGGGAAATCATAAGCAGGATGCTGTCAGAAAAAACCTGGAAAATCCTCCATAAACTCAAACAAAAGGAAATGCACTGTATACAAATAATAGCAATGTTCTGGAATCATCATCTGTAAATGACTTTGCTATTCTGAGCAGTACAATGATCCATTACTACTCTGAAGAACTTATGATGAAAAATCCTATCCATACCCAGAGATTGTATCTGAATACAAATGGAAATTCTCTCTCTATCTCTCTCTCACTTGGTTTTTTTGAGGGTTTTTTTTAAAAATTAGGCAGGAGATTTATGTTTTCTTTCACAACATGACTTTTATGGAAATGTTTAAAAAAAAAAAACAACAGGCTCTGAGCATCTTCCACCTACTTTGGAACTTAGAATGCCTAGTGAGGTGAATCAGTTAGGAAATGTCTTATAAAACATTCCCTCAAGAGATTCCTTCTCAGAAAAAATATGGGTGAAATCAAATCCAGTTTTCTAGAAGTTAAATGCAAAGGACACCTTGGGAATCATGGGCACTGAGACTGGCTTACCTCCACATGGATTATTAATGTTTGAAGAATTTTTTTTCAGGAAACATATCACTTTCAACAATATTGTTTGTATCATCTCCATGTAGTTTTTGTTTAACTTTGAAATGCAGAAATAGGCTGCACATGTGTTCCAAACAATCAGTGAAGAGCTCCTCATTTATGATTGTAAATTAATAAATAGGCAGACAGTCCCTGCATAAAAGTTTTATACTGGTACTTTTCCTTGAGAAATGACCATTTGTAATTGGACCCATTATAGTAGTGTACATTTATCATAAATACAAATGTAATAATATAGCATTTTGATACAGCATGATTTAAAAATACATTATGTTGAAGTAGATGAGTGTCCTGACAAATGCTGAGTGAGCAGAAGGCATTTCACCCCTGCTTTCTAATCCAAACAATCACTTCAAAAGCATATGACAAATTTGCCACAAATCTGAAATTTTTTTTAACTTTTATTAAAGCTTTTTTATTTACAGAACACATGAGTAATTTTTCTACATTGATCCTTGCAAAATTTTCTGTTTCAAATTTTTCCCTCCTTCCTCCACTCCCTCCCCTAGATGGCAAGTAGTCTAATACATGTTAAATATGTTAAAATATATGATAAATCCAATATGTGTATACATATCTGTACAGTTATCTTGCTGCACAAGAAAAATCAGATCTAGAAAGAGGAAAAAAAAACAACCTAAGAAGGAAAACAAAATGCAAGCAAACATTCACAGAAAGCATTAAAATGCTATGTTGTGGTCCACACTCAGTTCCCACAGGCCTCTCTCTGGATATATATGACTTTCTTCATCACTGAACAATAGGAACTGGTTTGAATCACCTCATTGTTTTTTGTTGTTTTTTTTTTTTATTAAAAGCTTTTTATTTACAAAACATATGAGTGATTTTTCTACATTGACCTTTGCAAAAACTTTTTTTCCCCAAGCTTTTCCCCTTCTTCCCCCCACCCCCCACCCCTAGATGACAGGTAATCTAATACATGCTAAATAGGATAAATTATATGACAAATCCAATACATGTATACATATCTATACAGTTATCTTACTGCACAAGAAACATCAGATCTAGAAAGAGAAGAAGAAAAAAACAACCTAAGAAGGAAAACAAAATGCATGGAAATATTCACAGAAAGCGTTAAAATGCTGTGTTGTGGTTCACACTCAGTTCCCACAGGCCTCTCTCTGGATGTATATGACTCTCTTCATCGCTGAACAATAGGAACTGGTTTGAATCACATCATTGTTGAAGAGAACCATGTCCATCAGAATTGATCATCGTATAGTCTTGTTGCTGTGTATAATGTTTTTCTGGTTTTGCTGATTTCACTTAGCATCAGTTCATGCAAGTCTCTCAAGGCCTCTCTAAAATCATCCTGCTGGCCGTTTCTTACAGAACAATAATATTCCATAACATTCATATACCATAATTTATTCATCCATTCTCCAATTGATGGGCATCCTTTCAATTTTCAGTTTCTTGCCACTACAAAAAGGGCTGCCACAGACATTTTTGCACATGTGGGTCCCTTTCCCTCCTTTAAAATCTCTTTGGGATATAGGCCCAGTAGAAACACTGCTGGGTCAAATGGTATGCACAGTTTGATAACTTTTTGAGCATAGTTCCAAATTGCTCTCCAGAATGGCTGGATCCATTCACAGTTCCACCAACAATGTATCAGTGTCCCAGTTTTCCCACATCCCCTCCAACAGTTATCATTATCATTTCCTGTCATTTTAGCCAATCTGACAGGTGGAATCACCTCATTGTTGAAGAGAACCATGTCCATCAGAATTGATCATCGTGAAGTCACAAATATGAAATTTGAAGAGAGGCATAGTAAATAGGAAGCTGGCCTTGGAATAAGAAAAAACTGTTCAGCTCCTGCCTCTGGAAGATTGTTCCACATAAACAAAAATGTCTATAGCAGTACTTTTTGTAATAGCAAAGAACTTAAAAAAAAAAAAAGAGGGTATCCATCCATTGGTTGGGAAATGGCTGAATAAATAGTGTTATATGAATTAAATATGATATTATTGTGCTATAAGAAATGTAAAAAATTCAGAAACGGGGAAATATTTGTATGAATTGAAATGCAAAGGAAGCAGAAAAAATGGATAAAAGCATTTATTAAGTGCTTGCTGTATACATAGCATTAGTGCAGAGGAATACAAGTAGAAAAGTAAAACAGTTCCTTCTTTGCACTGTGATCATGACATAAAGGAAGAGCCTATTGATTTTTATTTCAGTGGACTGACAGGAAGCTTTCGTCCCCTGCCTCTTTTGCTAGAAAAGAAAGACACTATATAGTCAATGTATTAAATTGTTTTTGTTGATGTTACTTGTTTGTTACAATCAAGGATTCAGGGAAGGGGACAGGAAAAGAAAGTCATTGTGAAGTGGCAGTGATAATTAGAAGAAAAATAAGAACATCAAGAATTTTTTTTTTTCTTACCTTTAGAATTTAGAAGCTGTATGACTGGGCAATTCATGTAATCTCTCCTTACATTAGAAAACTCTTTGGATTTTCATTATTGGAGGGAATCCCTGAATTAGTTTTTCAGTGCAACAGAATATTACCAAGATACTATTGAGCTTATTTTTTTTAACCTGCCAATAAATTAAAATAAAGTGATGGTAAGAATTTTCATAAGAAAGGAAAATCATTTCCTCCCTAATCTCAATCCCCCTACCTCCATAATTAAACCTGTTGCTGTCCTTCTGTGTTTTCCACTTTGGTGAAGAGTAATGAAAGATTTGCTAAGAATGGTGGATATGATGAACCTGCCAACAAGATTGTCATAGATGGTGGATTTTGTTTTGCTTTGTTTTGTTTTAAATGATGTTACTTTTCAGTAAGAGAAGTGTAAGATTCAAGAACTGTGTAGATCATAAGAGCTCCTCTTTTAAAACATATACATCCCTGAGTTCGTTGCTTTCCATTAAATTTGGTTTTGTGTACATCACAATACTTTATGAGAGCAAATGCTTAGTTTTGGTCATGGGCATTAACATTAGGTAGTAGAATGTATTTTGTCTTTTAGTAGGCACTCAGTAAATGCTTAAATGCTTATTGAATTCAACTGGATTGTTGAATTTAAATGCTTAAATACCAAGGCCTATTTAGAGTATAAGCATGGTGACCCCCATCTGTAACAAGAAGAATCCTTTGTCATGTGAGATATCCTGAAACTTGGCACGGCTTTCTAGGCGGGAAGTAGAAGAATAAATCTGAGTTCTCTCAGATGACTAATGAATTTCTATCACTAACTAGATTCATCTTGTAAAAACATGAATGAAAGCAACATTTCCATTCTTTTGCAGTGGTTGGTTTCTGTATGTGTTTTTCTCTCCAAATGCCTATTGTTTTGGTTGATTTCCAGTTCTCTTCTGATACATGCTCCCTCTTTGAGTCTCCCTTACCACTTCCCCTCCCCCTTCATACACACACTTGTCTGATGACTAACAATTTGATCAGTTAACCTAATATTGATGTTAACAGTAGGCTACCAATCTAGCTATATAATATTTGCATGATTTATCTCATTTCTCTTATGAGTAACTCAGCTTTGACATTATACGCAAACTCAAAGGCTTGCTTGCATTGTTCTGGTTAGCAAAAAACATTGCTGGGATGTAGTTAGTAATTGGAGTCAGCTGCACTGAAGACTGCCTGGCCAGAATGTTATTTTAGCCTACACTAGTAGGATTTTTAATACCAGTTTGACCTTACTTTGAAACATTCTCAAAATACCATACTTTAATATCAATTCGTACACTTATATTAAAGACAAGGTATACTCCCTAGAGAAGAGAAAAGTTTAATGAAACACTTTCTTCACCCAAATACAGTAACAAAGGTAGATTTTTACCCTTCAACCCATTTGTGAATACCATCAAGAGGGCAAAAAAAAAACAAAAACAAAAACCCAACTTAAAAAATAAATGAGGGTGAAGTTTCTTCCTATCACAGCATGTCGCCTGCACGTGCTCAGGCTATATTGTAAGTAGTCACAGACTAAAGAAACACATTACCTGTGAATTAGTTACACTACTGAGTACAGGGAATAGAATGTCAGAGCTAAGATGTTCTTTATGAATGAAGGTGTAAGAACAGATAATTGCTAATGTTCATTGCAGCTCTAAATCTATGATCCTTTGACTCTTAAGTACATTGAAAATATTACCATTGTTTCAACAAGTTGGTGTTCATTGTGTATTGTCTTCTGGAACAATTGTCCAGAAGACCCGGCATAGAGACCAAGTTGACTGTGGTCTAATTCAAGCTATATGTTTTCCTCTCTGCACCATGCCCTAGATAATAACATGGTATAGCCAGGGACTGTGAACAACAAATCCATTTTTACATAATGTCACCAACCTTCTTTTCTAATGCAAGGAGAATGTTTGTGTGATCAGTTATTCACTGCCCTCCAAAATAATCTGATATATAGCCCCAAACATACCTTTTGCAAACAGAGCCCCATGAGTATAATGTTTAAGGGTTAATTAGTACAGGCTATCTTTATTACCTCTATTGGACTCTTGACCCATTATTCTTTATAAAATAATATAATCTGTAAAAGATTAAAATTTCATTATTGTTGTCCCTCAACAGCTTTAAATCTAGTAATTCAATAACACAATTGGTTTTTACTTGTTCTCAAGCCTAGACTGTGGGTTTGTTTTAATTAACCCTTTGCATTCTTGAGTCCTATTTCCCCTTCAAGTTAACTAGAAAAATTTATTTTAAGAGTCATTGAGGAAGCTAAAGGTTAAACGAATTTTCTTCTTAGTAAGTAGATTTATATGAAAGGTATACTTCACATAAGGATTAACTGAAATCCTCAAATTTGCTTGTCTTCCAATCCTGAGCAAGTTGTTTCCTCACTTGTTCATGAAACAGGGCAATTTCAGGTGAGCTCTGGGAAATGAGTTGTTCTAAATTGGTTTAACACAGGTTTCTGAAACTTAAAAATAAAAAACCCCCAAAAAATATTAATGTCCCAGTTTTTACTTTGTGATTTCTTATCAGAAAAGTTCATTTAGACTGTAACAACTCCTAGAACAAGATAACAACTTCAGGCCAGCTGTCAAATGTTTACCATTATTCAAACTCTCCCTGGGGGGAGATGCAACTTTGGCTCGCCTCCCCGGCAGTAATTTAATTTTTCCTTCATTCTGACTCGGAAATGGCAGCATTTTTCAAAGCTTCCTCCCACTGATGGCTGAAATTTTCCTTGTGAAATGATTTCCACCAGTCTTGAATCTTTCTTGTTTCTGCCGTCTTCACCTTTACTGATGGTTCTGCAACTCATCACCAGCTATGCAAACTGACAGTTCACATCCTGGGGCAGCGGCAGGGTCTGGCCTGCAGAAAGGAGCAGCCTGACCAAATTTACGCTCACAAGATCTCTTAATTCACAAAAGCATTTGCTCTAGTTCCTGTTCTCTGCTGCAGGGGCTGAGGGTGGTGTTGGGGGGGGAGGGTGTTTCAGGGAATGAAAAGAGGGGGAAGACAATTGGGAGACGGTATTGAGGAGAAGAGAGGCTCTCTTCACACTCTACTGAGTACACAGACTTTAGAGATGAAAAACAGACGGAGAGAGACATTTCCAACCATCTTGCTGATCTGTGTAAGAGTTCATTGAACTGTACAGCATAGCACCAGATCCTTGTGTCATTTAGTGTAAATTTTTTATCATTCTTTTTAAAAATAAAATGTATGGGAAGAATATATTACCATCCCTCTCCCCTTTATCATCAGGAGACCAAAAATAGAAAAAGTGAATAAACCAATATAAGTGGTCCAAAATGGCCAGTGCCAATCCCTCTCCTGTCTGGAGAGTTCTGTTTAACATGAAACCCCTCCTAATGAGAGTGGACAGAAGACATTTGATATTGGATTTGAACTGCATGTACATGACACACTTCATTTTCCCCCCTCACAAATTTCAACTTCAGCCATTTGATTGAAAAAAACTGCCAAATACCTTCCCTGGCTGGGGTTCAAGATTCTTCTGGAACCTAAGATTTCTCTTGATTCCCTATTTTGATAAGGAGATCACTCCCTCCCAGGATTCTCTCCTCAACTGTCAGCTTGAGGAGTTGACTATCTGGCTCTCATTCATGCCATCCCAGCTCATTATTTAGCAGAACTGTTGCCCAGTAGCAAGAGGTCACTCTTGTTCATTTGAGAAGTTGATTCTGAACACATTCCATTTTAAAGACTGCTGTATTCTATGTAAACTTACCAGCTAAGGCAGCTAGGTGGCTCAGTGGATAGAGTACTGAGACTGGACTCTGGAAGAACTGAGTTCAAAAGTAGCCTTAGGCACTTCCTAGCTGTGTGAGCCTAGGCAAGTCACTTAACCCTCTTTGTCCCAGTTCCCTCAACTGTAAAATGAGGATACTAACAGCACCTACCTCAAAAGTTAAGGAACAAAGTAGATATTTGTAAAGGGGCATGTAGTTAGTAATATGTAAATATTTATTCCCTTCTGTTTCCTCTTTCCTTCCATTAGCACCAAAATGTCTAGTATAATAAAGGAAGTGGTAAGATAGTTTTCCTTACAGATTCTGTGTCTCTTCTGTTATCTTTGAAATGTAAGCATTAAAACTGAATATTTAATCATAAGGGAATCATGATTTAGGGAATCTTTCTAGCCCAAGCCTTTAGGAGTCGGGAGTCTTTTGTTGTAGGCTTGCTGCTATGACTGACTCAGTTAACAAGTACTAATTAAAGACTCTAGATTTAGGGTCAGATAGATCTTAGATATCATCTTCATTTTATATGGGAAGAAACTGAGTACAAGTCAATTACTCAAGATCACACATATGTAAGTTATCATGTAGCTTCTCTTCTTCAACCACCCTCTGTAAAATGGAACTAATTTAATCTTCCAAACTATCATATATAAATGTATGAACATAATTCATACATAGTAAAAAATGGAGTCACTAATTTGGATGCCAATAATTCACAATTCATGATTTAAAAAAACATCTTTGCAGATAAAAAATTAAGCATTTTGAAAAAATTCATTGTGAGACTTTTTTTTAACCGACTGAAGCAAATAATATTCCAAGGATTTTTGAATAGGAATGTTTTACATTCATACGGTTTTTTCTCATAGAAGCTTAAAATTTTGGTGCTAGGCAGCATCAGGACCATCTGCCTTGCTGATTTACAGATAGAAAGTAAGACTCATGGCATCTAGGTGGCATATAGACAAGAGTGCCAGACCTGGAATTAGAAGACTCTTCTTCCTGAAGAAAGGGGAGATAAAATGGAGTAAATTATATCACATGAAGAAGTATAAAAGAGGGAAAGAAGGGAGGGGAATAAACATTGTTTGAACCTTATTCTCATTAGATTTGACTCAAAGAGGGAAGAACAAACATACTTAGTTTGGGAGAGAAATTTCTTTCACTCTAAAGGGAAGTAGGAGGGAAAAGAGGAAAGGAAAGGTGGAGGATAATAGAAGGGAGGACAGAAGTAGAAAAAGAAAGGGATAAGGAAGGGGTGTTGCTGAAAAAAAAAAGAGAGGGCAGATTGAGGGAGGAAGTGGTCATAAGAAGATTCTTCTTGAGTTCAAATCCAGCCTCAGACCCTTAAAAGCTGTGTGACCCTGGTCAAGTCACTTAGTGATGTTTGCTTTCATTTCCTCATTTGTAAAATGAGCTAAAGAAGGAAATGGCAAACCACTCCAATATCTTTGCCAAGAAAATCTCCCACACTGATGCATTGTTGGTGGAGCTGTGAACGGATCCAGCCATTCTGGAGAGCAATTTGGAGCTATGCTCAAAAAGTTATCAAACTGTGCATACCCTTTGACCCAGCAGCATTTCTTTTGGGCTTATATCCCAAAGAAATCATAAAGGAAGGAAAGGGCCCCACATATGCAAGAATGTTTGTGGTAGCCCTTTTTGTAGTGGCTAGAAACTGGAAACTGAATGGATGCCCATCAATTGGAGAGTGGCTGAATAAATTATGTTATATGAATGTTATAGAATATTATTGTTCTGTAAGAAACAACCAGCAGGATGATTTCAGAGAGGCCTGGAGAGACTTGCATGAAATGATGCTGAGTGAAATGAGCAGAACCAGGAAATCATTATACACAGCAACAAGACTTTATGATGATCAGTTCTGATGGACATGGCTCTCTGCAACAAAAAATTGTCTCAAACCCATTCCAATTGTTCAGTGAAGAAAGCCACATACACCCAGACAGAGGGATGTGAAATGTGGACCACAACATAACATTTTCATGCTCTCTACTGATGTTTGCTTGCATTGTGTTTCCTTTCTCTGATTTTTTTTTCTTGTAGATGCGATTTTTCTTGTACAACAATGATAAGTGTGGAAATACGTATACATATATTCAATTTGTCAAGTATTTTAACATAATTAACATGTAGTGGATATCCTGCCATCTGGGGGAGGGGTGGGGAGTAGGGAGGAAAAATTTGTAACAGAAAGCTTTCTAAGGGTTAATGTTGAAGAATTACCCATACATATGTTTTGCAAATAAAAAAAAACAAAAGAAAGAAAGAAAATCTCCCAAAAGAGGTCACAAAGAGTTGAGCATGGCTGAAATAACTAGACAACAGAAAATGAGACTCAGAGAGGGAAATGGATTTTTACACAGCTATTTAGTGACAGTGCTAAGACTAAAAAAAATGAAATATAGTCTTTCTTTTGACTATACATATCAAAGTGAACCTAATAGGATTGCCTAGCTGGTTGGTGTATTTTTTAAAAATTAACAAAATTATGTATCTTCATACGCATCTGTATTGAAAATTAACCACTTTATGAATTCAAATTAACTTTCTATCTAATTTGTCATCACCAACAAAATGTATGGAACTCTGCCATATCCAAAGTGCTGATAATAAAAAAGAGATATGTAATCCCAGACATTGCCCTCCCAGATCAATCCCTGTAGTTGCATTGACAGCATGAATGGGTAAAGTGACAACATAAAGCAAGAGTGGTAAAACTATAGAGCCAATGAAATGACATGGACAATAGCAGGACAGTTCAAAGGAGCATTTTGAACTGGAGCAGTGAGGGATGAGGCCTTCAAGGCAAGGCAGAAAGGAAGAAAGAAAGTGTTTCAGGAAGTTGTAGGGCAACAAGTATAGAAATCTAAGAACTTTTCATTTAGAATAGAATAATAAGGTCTGGTGGTGGAAAGGACCTTAGAGATCTCTGTTTTAATTTCCTCATTTCATAGATTGGAAACCGAGTTTGAAAGCAAAAACAATCTAATAGCTAGTGAATAGTAGAACTGAGATTTGAACTCATCTTATGCCAAATCCAGTACTTTGTCTACTATCCCAGGACTATAGCAAAAGCCTGATGGACTTGTATTTTTTTTTTGGGGGGGGGGGACGCCCTCCAAATGTATGTGTTTCAGAGGCTCTGAAATGTTGGATTTCACCTTGGTGGTTATGGTGAAGGCTCTGGCTGTTTTTTTCCCTTGTGTTGGTGTTATTAGTATTGTTCTGTCCTGTTCCATTGAACCGTACTATAGACTACAATTTCCTAAAGAACAGGAAACATGTATATCTGTATGTCCTGGACACAGTCTGGCAATAGCCCCAAGGTATGGACTAATTCATACAGAGCAAAGAAAAGAAAAACACATTTGTTTTTATTGATGGCCCCTCTTTATTCCTCCAGAAAAAAGAAAGTTAAGAATCTTGGAAGATTTATGAGAACAACACAATGTTGCCCACTCCAATCCTGTTAGCCATGGTGCACTTTGATGGGTTAAACTCATTTCTTTATGCAGTCACTAATAGTAATAATACCTCGTTTTGATAGCATTTAAAAGCTTATAAAACATTTGACTTAGAACAACCCAAAGGGATCAGTAATGCAAGTATTCTTATACCCATTTTGAAGATGAGGAAAGTTTGAGCAATCTTCCCAAATCACCCAACTAGAGAGTAATGAAATGTCAGCTATAGCCCATAAATGTCAAGATCAGGTCAACTGACTTCTAGTCCAGCCAGGTTTCCTCTGTGCTAGGATTTTAATCACCTCTGCTGGAGCTCTCAATGAAGCCTCTGTCTTGAAGGAGTTAACCTACCTTCATAAACCTGCCTCTGGCACCAAGATCAGGTCCATTATTATTATCATATACAGCTGTAAAAACCTGGATGCTTAGCATAAATTGCATTCAGACACTTAGACTTCAAGATTACTTGAGAAGAATTGTATTACTTGTTCGGTCATATATTTTGATCTTTATTGCTAGTAGTTCATTCTCCTGAGGGTTAAGGATTAGCCTTGCTTTTAATGTAAAATGTTTATCTGTAGCGGTAAAAGTTTAAAATGAAAATAGATTTTTAATGGCAACTTTAGTTCTCAGCATTAATTTTATATGCATCTTTCATCCTGAACTTTTAGACAGTCTCAAGAAGCAAAGGAGAGATTTGCGTCTAGGGGCAAGAAAGGGTCAAATGTATCAAATCTTTGGATTCCAGAAAATACAGGATTTCTGGAAGAGCAAAGCAATACACATGTGTCGGGAATGTACATTTTAATAAAACCCCACTTTGTGCAGACATCAAGAAGGGCACCAAGTTTTGGGCAGTATCCAAAGCATTTATCTTCTTAATAAATTAGCCAAATATTAAAATAAACAATCTTATCAGTCTACATTGGGGGGATTGTGGGGGGAGTAGGATGAAAGCAGTCCAGGAAAAATCATAAAAGAATCTATGGTAGCTCAGAAAGGTTAAACTCAACCGTTGTTTTCTTTGAAGTCACTGGCCACGAGGTTAATTGCCAAAACTGCTTGTGGAAAAGGTGGTAACAATTTAACAAGACTGTACAACTGCAGAGACCTAGATGAATATCAGGTGTTTGCAGATGTTTTTGCCTAACAGGAAGGGGAGGGGGGCAGGGGACTGGGCCGGGAAGTAGAACAGAATGAGAAACAGGGTGCAGAACAGTTAGAATAAAAGCCTAGCTAAACAGCCAATAATTCTTTGTTTGCTTAGTCAATCATCCTGTAATTGGCTGGGAGGCTAATAGAAGTCTATTGATTGGTCAGGAGGATTGCTTACTACTGCTAGATATGTGTGTGTAACAGTGTGCTACTAGACAGAAGACTAATTAATGGTATTCTCATTCCCACTTTTTAGGCTAGTTGCAGCTCTCATTTATGAAACTCAGTAAGTTTGCCTCTAGTCAAATATCTTATGTGGCAAGTGTTGCCTGCTTAAAGGGGTGTGCTGAAGCCAGCTCAAACCAGCTTTGGAGAGCCAGTTGTTAAATTTTTAGTATAAGCGTTTATGTTCCTGAAATGGGCAATTACAACAAATTTATTGTTTGTGGATTATCTAGAATTATGGAAGTTATGGGAAAATGTCAGTGATATAGATTAAACTTAAAAGTGTATCCTGGGTACATTTTGGGTTTTTGTTTTTTTTTTTTCTGCAGAGCCGATTGTTAACCGTTAACCAGTATATCCCTGCTGGATTTCTTCCTTCTTCTTGGTCAGTATGGTATTTTCTCATCATTTATTGTGGTCATCCAAATCAGTAAGCTTATTTATGACTTGCTGAAATAAGACTACATTAAAAATAACAGCCACCACCCACAAGGACAGAAAAGTGAAAACAACCAAATAAGGCTGTGTGGTAGAGCCTTGCTAGTTCCAGAAACAGATTTCCAGGCATCAGTGTTTGCAGGAGATCAAGAAACAAGCAAAACAATGAAGTCCTTAGATCTCTACTTCCCATCAGTTCTCTCTTGTGCTGGAGGCTTGCCTTAAAATAATCTTGCTTAATTCTTACCAGTGATGATTCTATGAAACAGGTTGGGATTATTATATCCCTAGTTTAAAGTTAAGAAAACTAAGATGCTGAGAACCTGAGCTGTCCAGGGTTACACCTAAGTCCCAGTGCTTTCTTCCTAAGATTATCTCCAAGTTTTCACTTGTTAGTTTGTCCTGTACTTATTCAATACATTTTCACAAGTTATGAGATTTATCTTGTACCTACCTTGTTTGTTCATAGTTGTTTGCATGTTGTTTCCCTTGTTAGAATATGAATGTGTTGAAACCAGGAACCATTTTTGCCTTTCTTTTTATCCCCTACTCTAAACACAGTGCCTGACTCATTGCTTAAGAAATGCTTGTTGTCTTGAACTGACATAAATCTACTCCTATAAGAATGACTTAAATTCAGCCAGACCATGCCTCTCATCATATTTGTAATGACAGCTTGGAGCAGATAATTTCCATCTTGACCTGTCCTGACCTAAGCACAACTAATATGCTTAATAATTTCCTTCCCAAGTTGCCAAACTTGACCATAGGCTTTTTCTTAGTATTGGGACTTTTAATGCTGTTTTTTCATCCCAGGTCAAGCCTGTCTTTGCAATGGAGGGCTCCCCAGGAGCCCAGTTGCTAAGGAGTAAATCTCTACCAGTGACAAGGCCCATGTTCCAGTCTTCAGTGTATCCACAGCCAGAAACCTGTGCATTCTTGCCTAATTCCACAGATAGGCTATTAGGTTGCTAAATCTTTCCAAAGTTTTTACTTTAAAATGTCAAGGATTTCCCTATATCTGTCTACTAATTTTGAAAGATGTGTTTTGTAGTTACAGTGCTAAGAAGCATCAGTGTTGTCCAGTTAGTATTAAAAATCCTGATGACTTTTGCAAAAGTTTTAGAATCACTTATGTAGTTGGCATCTGAGCCTTGATTTAGGGCAGGAATCATCATCTGACCCATCTTTCAGCTATGGTAATTATGACCTGAGTAATGAAGCAAGGTTGTTGGGTAGCCAATCACCTCATCCAGATTGAGAGGCTTTCACTTCTGTGTTTCTTACCTGTTAGAGTAGAAAGGAAACTTTGAGATCATGGAATCACAAAAATGTGAAGAGTTAAAAAGAATCTTAAAACTCATCTGGTCCAAACTGGATGAACTCTCCATTTTATAGATGAAGAAACTGAGACCCTGAGAGAAGATGTGATTTCTTTAAGGTCCAACAGCTTCTTACTCCAAGTCCAGTGCTCCTCCCATCCTAAGCCTCATGGCCATCCTCCATGCCAGATTCTGCAAAAAAGGGAATTGAGTCCCAAAATGGTTAAATGGTAAATTTGTCTGAGTTGTGGCAGGGCCAGGAGAAGAACTGGGGTCTCCTGTAAGCAGTTGGAATATGCATGCCACTAACTATTCTGCTTTGTTTGGAGCCTGGGCAACTAGAACTGTCTTCCCCTTAAGTATCTAATTTTTGGGGGTGGGGCAGTCTTTTCATTTTTTTATTTAGAATAATGGGAATGATGGAGGTAAATTGATGTAATTTGAATGTAGGATATATGTGCCAAGTGTGAAGTTCTCCACAGCATCCTCCTCCACTTTGCCAGAGTAGTAGTTTCCACTTAATTTAGTAATAAGTTTGAAGCTGACAGGAAAATTCACAGGGAGGTGCTCCTAAACAGAACACTACTTTCTTCTCCAGTCTGGTTTCCCCTCTGCTGCCCCAACAATGTCAAAAGGGGTGAAAAAAGAAAGGGAAAAAAAACCTAACCCAACAACAAAGAGAGAAGGTCCCCTCTAGAATGCACTCCTCTTTGCCTGTGTAATATTGCAAAGCGGTTTGTAATGGTGAGTCAGCTAGCAAGATTCCCCGCCTTCCCTTCCATTCCTTACCCTTTCCTTTTGTTTCATTATCTATCTAGAGTGTCAAAACCAAACAGCTTTTAGAACAAGGTCATTTAACAGCCTCATGACATCAGAACTTTTCTCTTTTCAGGGGTTTTCATTCATTTGGGAAAGAATCTATGCTTTCAGAAAAGCTTATTATTCTATTCTTTTTTTGGTGAGAAAAATGTCAGCAAGAAATGAGCCCCTCAAATTAGCACCATTTGTCTCAGGGCTCCATTTGTGTGATGAAGTTCTTCCCTGTTTGGGGAAAAAAAAAGTTAGGAGGAAGAAGAAAAGGAGGGAAGAGAGCTAGCTATTGCTATGATTATTCACTCTGCTGATAGCTAACTCAAGTGTAGTTCAGGTGTGGCACCTTTATTTCCCATGGCAATATTCCTCCACAGACCCTGCTGCTTCTTGTTTTCAAGAACCAGAATTTTCTTTACAGGACAAGACAAGGGTAGAAAAGACCCAGTTGCCTAGTAGAGAGGGGAGGGTGCCCTGGGAAACTGAGCAAATGCAAAATATGGAGATCTAACTCTATGAAAATGTAGTAGGACCTGACCTATTATTGACCCTTTTACCTTTATAGATTCCACAAGATATTTTGGCAGATTTCTATGGCTCTAAAATTCTCAGTGCAAAGATTTTTTAATAGCACAAGATTTCATATTCATTTAAAACTGAAGCATGACTTTTAATCACTTATAAGAATGATTATTAATAAGTTTTTAATGTAAAAAAGAAATAAAACCTCTCATAAGCCATGATACTGGCATGTAATCTCTTTTGGTTTAAAAAAATGTTTACTATTGAAGTGTTCCTTTAATCAGATTCAACTGCTGCTTCTTTTTTCTTTTGGCTTACAGAAGAAAGGCAAGAAGCTGTTTTGGAAATCTTTCTTTCCATAATTTTCCTTCAATTAGTCTTCTGGGTATGGATAAGTAACTAATAAACACTACAAAGAATTTTTAACAAGACACAAATCAGGCATCATGAGAAACTCCTGGTTCATGAGTGGGATAGTATGAACTCAAGCCACCAGTTTTATAGTATTTTGAAAAAACAATAGCAAGAAGTATGTATCCGATACAAATGTTTCTCCATGCCAGAGCATTTACAGCTTGGGATTTAGGGAAATTTGGCAAGAGTAGGAAAATAATAAATACTGTATTTGATATGAATTTCACTTAAAGTTATCACAGACCAATAGTAGGCAACTGGCTAAGATGATATATTTGTCCGAAGATTTGGTTTAGGGCAATAAATCTGTCTTGAGGCCTTGGTGACATCATAGTGCATTAATGCTTTATACTCTTGATTCATTACTGAATCAACAGAATGGAGCACTCTCTTGCCTTGAGCCTGGTCATTTACCTTCATAGCTGGTTTTTCTTTGATTTCATCATTTTCAGATTTGTTGCTATGATGGTTAGCTATGACAGTGAGCTTTGGCAAAAGTTGCCATCAGGAGCAAATACACTTTTCATGAGGGTCTTCATTTAGATTTGCCACCCAAGGCTGCATTTTGACATCTGTCTAAGGGTAAACCCTTCAGTGTTTGTCAATGGGCAAGAGGAAAATATTGGCTTTCAGATAATAGGCATTTGGCGAACTGGCGACAGGCATGCAAGCGAGAATGTTCGAATGACTTCAGCTCTTTCTGCCTTCATTATGTCAGGCTAGCAGATCACATATGGCATTATGGAAATCAGTAAATGAAAACCATATTGATCAGCATTGAGAACAAATGTAAAAAAGATGGTTTGAAGGAGAAGAAGAATGCTTTACTGGTCAACCTGATAGGCCCTTGTTAAGGCCTTTTAATCATTTATTAATGTAACCCTCCTCCTTCCCTTTCCACTCAGATTACCTCAGCCATCGAGCATCCTGCTCCATTTATCTTTTAATGTTTCCTTTATTTAATTTATTTTTAAGCTCTGAGTTATACTCTGTATTTCTGAATTGAGTTTTTCTTTCCATGGGACTGTTTTAAATGACTATTCTTGAGGTAGATTTTTTGATTAAGTTTGTGGGCCTTCAAGAATGAAAAGCTGTGGCAGAGATTAACCTGTCAGCAGGTAATATGCCTTGTGAGCAATATAACCAGAATCTGGGAAAAAGACCAAAAGAGAGATGTGAGTTCTTCTGGGGTTCTTTGGCACTTCTGCAATTCAGAGATGTGTCCAGAGTTGCCAACGTAAAACTCTGTTTACAGTGTTTGAAATTCAGGTTCCAAGAAAGTATGTCACCTTTTGCCTTCCTCCTGGCCCCGTCCATGTACTGAAGCAGAAAACTGGGATTTTTCTTTTTATTTTGATCTTTAAAAAAAAAAAAAAGTAAAACTATTCAGTCTGCCAAAATTAGAAGAAAAAAAAAGAAGCTAGTGGTTTTTGGAGGGCTCCTTGTTTTTCTAAGTGCTTCTACACCTGAAATTTAACTTTGGTTTTTGTCTGATACTGCTGTGATTTGGGATTCATTCAAAATTGGATTGGTGCCCTGGACTCTGGGAGTGTCTGTCCTGGTGCACCCTTTGGAAAGACATTTCAAAGGAGTTTTTATCATATGGACCGTGGCCCTTTGAGATTTATGAATAACCTGTAGATTGGAGTCCTAAAATATTGATTGACATATGAAACAATAATTCATCCTACCTTGGAATGGGGTAGGAGTTTCTTCTTAGAAAAGTAACAAAATGAGGTAAAAGAATCTGGACTTAGACTTAAGTTGTTGCTCTGAAACTGTTGCATAGGAACCTTTAAAGTTTATTCTAACAAGTGATGGGCTTTTTCTCAAGTTAATCTATAGTGGTGAAGTAATTAAGATTTTAAGTTAATTATTTCCAGGGACATCTTTCCTTTTTGAAACAATAATGCTAATTTTAAAAAATGAATACAAAATTCAGCCCCAAAGATGTATCCAATGATAGATCTATAAAACCTACATCTAAAATGGATTCTGCCTTTTTTTTTTCTTCTTGTACACTCATTCACTTCCAAGCTTTTCCTCTTTGACTCACATTACGATCCACTTTCCTTTCTCTGCTCTAAACATGAAGCAGTATATAAATTACGGCAGGAGGGAGTGCTCTCTGTGGCCGACTTACTCCTCTTGTTTGTTAGAGAAGAGCAGAACATTAAACAGTGAGTGGACTATGCAGACAGACCCGAGCTCTCTCCTCTCTCACTCTTCTCACTCTCCCTCCCCTCTATTGCTCCCTCCCTCCTTTCCTCTCCTCCGCTCTCCTTCTTCCTCTCTCCCTCTCTCTCCCTGTTCCCAGTGGGAGTGTTGTTTATAGAGCATTATAATTTATAACTGAAGAGAGTGGATTTAATTTCAGTGGAGAGGCTCGCCAGCAGGGCGCCAGCCTGCAATCATATGAATCAGCAAGCTGCAAACTCTATTGAATGGAAAGTATTATCGCTGGCCACAAACGGACACTGTTTCTCCTAAACAACTCCCTTGGTGCAGGAAGACCTTGTCTTCATTCATCTATTTTACATATCTACTTCTGTTTTAATTTTGCTGTTTCCTAAAAGTGTTTTCTCTTCAGTCGGCATCTTTTCTCTACCTTATTTCCTGATCCAACATTGGAAACTGATTATTGCATGAATGGAGCTGATTGGGTATTTCTTCCATCTCCCTGCTCCTTGTCTGTGTTGAGCTATGTTGAGCCTGCTATTCCTTTCTCTTTGCCTAAATGACCTCCATGAGTATTTTTATGGGAACCTAGGTTAAACATGCCAGGCAAGACTATGATGAGCCATTAGCATTAATATTGTAAAATGCTAGTCAGTTTCAATCATCCAAAATTTCATTTAATCATCAAGGTTTTGTTTATATTTATCCATTTCTCTTGCATTAATGAAAAATATTTTTTCCTCTTTCCTTTGGAGATGATGCTTCTTTATTCCTTAAGTGCCATATCAAATCCCTTGTAAAATTATTACTTGTAGTTACATGTCGGCTTTCTTTTCCTTTTCTTTTGTGTATTTTTAGGGAGGGTAGGGAAATGTGTATGTGGTTTTTGTTGTTGTTTTGCTTAAATTACAACCCCAACCACTTGAATACAATGCTATGGAATCTGGAGGGCCTCTGCGAAGTGCTATTAGGTCTGTGGATCTGCTACATATTGTTTTTATTTACTGCATTTATGCCGTGATTAGAATTCACTGGAAATCCTTAAAGTGAAGCTTTAGCTGAACTGAGCAGAGCAGCATCACGTCAAAGGTCAGTCTATGTATATTTGTGCCTTAAAAAAAACAAACAAACAAACAAACAATATTCATCACTAAGGTTTTAGCGATTAAGTTCAAGTATCAAGCAGGAATATCATGCAGGTTGACTATACAAATAGCACTTCAAGAATAGTTATAGGTCGTGAAACAGTAACCAAACTCCAGTTAAAAGAGTTCTGTTTAGACTTCTGTAGAAAAGTCAAGCCAGACCGCCTACATTTGTTTAAAATAAAGGCTTTTTTAAACCTTCTCCCAAAACTCCAGCAGAAACTCTGGAATACAAAACAAAAACATCCCCCAATCCAGGAAATTTAATCTTAAATTCACACCTCTTATTATCTAAGTTATTTCTTCTTGTTGTAAATATAAGGGGGAATTCTTAATACTTTGCCTTTGCTCTCTTCTGTCTCCAGCATCACATCAATATATCAACATATATGGCTCCATTCTTCTTCTTTCAGGCATACCTTTAGAGAGTAATGTTCTGCACTGCCATAGATAAGAATGGATTCTAGCTTTTGATTACCCAAAAGGAATTACATGGGAAGAAACACAAAATCAATATGTTAACTTTTTATTTTCAAAGTATAATTTTAAGACAGCTGGATGGTGGTGAAGACGACACTCCAGGAATTACTCAGAGACAAGGCTCATTTAGATTAGCCTTGAATTCCTTCCTTGAGTTTTTCCTCCCAACCTAGAAACATAGTTTGGCAGTATTAACATTTTAATCCAAGAAACCGTGGGGGGGGGGGGGGGGAGGATTTGGAGGAAAGAGTGTGATTTAATTTGTAGGTGAATTTCTAAAAACATGTTTCTGAGTCATTTCATTCCAAGGATGTAAAAACAAACAAACAAAAAACACAAGAAAATCAATCCACGTGCCTGATAGCCTAATGTTGAGGTTCTTGTAGAACTTCTAACAGTTAAGATTACAAAACTGTGGGCAGCTATGTAATGCATATCTTTGTGCCGAGCTCTTTTGCATTTTCAGCCCCCTCAGGGGAAAACAGTAGTAAAGCACGATCCTCTGGATCTTAGAATGCCTTACCGTAGTCCAGCAGCTCTTGGCTTCTCCCTGGCCCTCAAAAGGAACTTCAGGCATTGGGTCTGAGCTGTACTGAAGTCTGTCACAGGCCTTCTTCAAATCTTCCCCACCCTTTTTTTTTTTTTTTTTTCCTAAACCTTGTTCTTTAAATGTGGTTCCTCACCACCTGTAATTTGTTTGTCTAAAATGAATCTTATTTTCTGGCACTTCATTTTTAAAATTAAATTTATTTATTTTTCTTACTCTGATGAGACTTAATTGAGACTTTCTCACTTGAAGAAAAACAAAACAAAACACTACTGACCAGCATTCTCAAATGCCAGACCTAAATGAAGAGATCTCAGTTACAACTGGCTGGAGATTATTTACAACAAATGGATTTCTTTTTAGTAAGTACCTGCATCTTTCTATGATCAAGTTAAATGGATACACTTTGAGGATTTTCTACTTTTGATCCAGGGAAAACATTTCTGAAATATTTTCCTCCTTCCTTGGTTTTAAAACAAAAACATTAGAATTGCAAGATGAATTAGCTACAATTGCAGTTTTCTGTGATACACTCAGATTTAAATGAGACACAAGAAAGGAATTACAGTAGTGTAGAGGAGTGGACATCTTACTTTTTCAAGGAAAGAAAAAGAAAGTTAAGATGATCTCACTTTTTGACATATTATTTGATTACTCATTGAAAGAGGCAGAATAAATAAATAGAAAAAGGTCTTTTTTGGTAACTGAATATTTCTCTCCACATCCCTGTTCTCACCACATTCTTCAGATGTGCTGGAAAGTTTGCTGTTGGCCTTATTGACTTGCTGCCTAAGCCCTTTCTAGCATTAATCCTCTGTATGTGGTAGGAAATCATCTGTATTTTCTCCTCCTTTAGCTATATTCCACAGTGCTCTTGGCAGAGTTAACAAAGTGAACTGGTTTAGCTAAGATAAATGAAGCAGCCATATCACAAAAATAAATAAATCCATATCAAATAAATAAATAAATAACACTGTGATCATCTTGTTACCTTGAGAGTTATTGTTTTATATAAGCTTTTAATTGTGTGACATTTCTTTTTCAAATATAGGGGGCAAACCACAACAAATAAAGTGGAGTCCTTATCACAGATGAAAATGAATACCATTGTAGTAGGTTGAGTCAAATCTCTGACTTTGGTCCTGGGGACTAGGTGTTGTAGGGAACAAGGAGTCCTATTGCCTCCCAGGCTGGTGACTGCTTGCCTTACCTACTGAGGCTTTGATGTGTCCTTGCATCCAATCCCAATAGGAGGAAGTCAGAGAAAAGCAGCAGGCTGGCAGCTGAAAGACTAAAATATTTCTAACCCACAAAAGCAACCAAATGTCTATATTTCTTCATTTAGCATAATTAATACTTTAATTTTCCATTGACTTTGATAAAGTGGTCCTTTTTCCCACCTTTACCCCTCCTCTCTCTGATGACTTTGGTAATAATTGTAGAAGAGCTCAAGTCACCATGCATTACAGACAACAGAGAATAACATGCCGTTTAAAAGCTAACAGTAAAGTTTCGATTAGGTCACAACCTAGCAGGAAGCCTATAAGAGTAATTTCGTCTTCAGTATACTTGAAGTGTATATTATATAGTATATATCAAGGTGTATTCTGGTTGGACCAGCAAGCAAATCCAGACTATGACACCAGTGTAGGATTAAAGGAAATATATGAAAAAAAAACATAAAACATTTCTTCCTAATTATCAGCTCTAGAGAAATTCCACTTGCAATTTAAAAAATTCATGGGGAAAAAAGCCAGAGAAGGGTTTTGGGTCTCAATATGCAAATATGCTACACATATTTCATAAAGTCTATATGTTAAATTGCATTTAAAGTTACTGCAGAACAAGATGTAGCCTCCTCTGTCAAGTGGCCAAGGCTCTGAACAGGGAAGGAGTGGCCGTGTCGCCCTGCCTGCCTGACTGAATTGTGTATCACCAGTGGGGTTAGCCACCAGGGAATGAACCTTGTTGGCCACCAAAACTGACAAAGCCATCTGTGAAACACAGAGGAAGATTGCAGTCAATCCTAGCAGAAGGAAGGCCATACCTGGGAAATCAGTTTGTTTGAAGTCTTAAAGAAGTCTTTATTTCATTAACACAGGAGCACAGTGTTTTTCAATTTGTCTTTTCCAGGAGAAGAGTGCCATGAAATTTGCCTGCAGGTCAAAACAATATTTGATTGATCAGGTGATCATATCAGTAGCTGTTCTTTCCCTCATTTTGCACCTGAGTGTGCACATCTCTGGGCAGGAATGACAGATGATGTCTTTATTTAAAACAATCACATAATGGCTCAGTGAGCCATCTGGAAAAGGTGATGTCAGCTGAGGGCATGAGGCTGGTAATGGTGATTGGGTCTCTGTGTGTCTGTGTGTGTGTCTGTGTGTTGTTTTGCCTTTTTTATTACAGAGTCATGGTGCTGAATCATTGTCCAAGTGGCTGAATGCCACACACTTTCCTTAGTTGGACTCTGATATTTAACCACTAGATTATTCTGGTGAAGTGACAGTACCATGCTCTATGATCTTTGCAAACAAAGTTGCTGAGCTGAAATGAGTGGTTCTGGTTTGCCGTGGTGAGCAGAATCTGATTATATTGCTCTAGTACAAGAGGGTGATATGTTTTAGGCCCTGAATAAATCAAATTCCTTCCTCTAAGAATTTCTGATTTTATGTTTAATAGCCAGATAAATACAGAGTTGATTTACTTTTGCAGGGTGGGGGGAGGGAGGGGTATTGATGAGTGAAAAAAGGAAATTACTAGATAAATATAGAGTTGATTGACTTTTGCAGGGTGGTGGAAGTATTGATAAATGAAAAAAGAAAGCCTACATTGGTTTTTATGTAGATGGTTCTGGGAGAATTGTTTCTATGTTAATAATGACAAGGAAACCAGGTATTTTACCTGGTACATAAAGTTTGCATGTTTCTCTTATAAATTAAAAGTTACAATACATGATTTTTGTAGAAATGCCCTGATAAAGACAGACCATAAGCAAAATGGGTTTGTATCCACCATTTCAGCAAGGGCATGTATTGCTCACAGACAAGGGAGAATCAGTTCATCTGATTCTCTGTGGCAATAGAAGGTAAATGGAGGGTCATTTTACAGGAGAGGCTAGGTTTGCTGAGGTAATAGCAAGCTATGCATGCTCCAGCTGGGTTTCTTTTTATTATCAGCATGTAGATGTCCCATACAGACCTCTCCTCTGAAGCCCAAGAAGAGCCTGTCATACAGACAAGGACTGCCAGGCCTTCTCATGAGCATTTCACAGGCTGAAGAATCATAAGCTAACAAATGAAACTCCTTGTTCTCATTTATAAAACTCTTTTGCTATGGTTGACTGATCAGTTTTTGGACTCAGCATTTATTTATTGTACCCAACATTTCCTGCAGTTTTCAAAATTCTGTTGTTTAAGAAGGAAAAAAAAATCAGGAAACCAACCTTTTCCTCTTTTTGAGATGGTTTCCATGTTAGTGGGGATTCCTTGGGGAGGTGTTACATCTTCAGCCATGCCTGGGACCAGATGACCTACACCTGGTGGAATATGAGAAGAAGTTAGCATTATTTGCTCTATTGATGTTATCCACCACATCTCACTGACTTGGAGGATTTGGAGCATTACCATAAAATTAGAATTATTCTTTGATATGCCTATTATAACTTCAATTCTGGTCACTTTCAGTACAGTAAATGATATTTTAAAGAAATATTTGTGTGTCTAGTTCAGATTTTTTAGTTAATCCTCTAAGTTTACTATTACTGATTTTTGGGAATAGTATTTAGTGAACATTAGTATATTCAGCCCAAAGGTTTAAAAACAGAGTTTGCCAAATGACAAACATCTATGTTATGTTAGTGGAATCAGAAAGCCTGGGTTCAAAACCTTTCTCTGTTACTTACCACTTATATGACCTTGTATGTAACTTATATAACTATATAAGTTACATACCACTTATATGGACAGGACAAATCAGTTGACCTCTCCAGACTTCAGCTTCCTTAACTTGTAAAATGAAATTATTTGACTAAATTAACCTCAAAGGTCTTTCTATTCTAAATCGAGTATCCTGTGACATTTTGTTACTGTCCTCTTTGAATATGAAAATATACCCACACAGATTTTTACAATCAATTCATTAATTTAAGAATTTTGTTCACTGAACTTTGAGGCTCAACTTCTCACATGTGAAAATGTGGGTCGGTTTTCTTCTATGACCGCAAAATGGCATGTAGTAAATATTCTAGGCTTAAAGAAGAATTTCTGGTGATAACTCCTTTTCTCTTAGGGGCATTTCCTGGATTGCAAATAGTCATTCAGTCAGTAAATATTCAGCAGGTGCCCACTACAAGCCAGGAACTGTGCTAACTGCTTGGGGCTACAAAGAAAAGTAGCCTCTGCTTTCAAGGAGCTCCCAGGCCAATTGTGGGGGATATTGTGCAGACGATTTTGTACACACAAGTTATATGCAGGATAAACTGGAGAGAATGAAAGCAGATATAGTAAACTCATTTATTAAGAATTCACAAAAACACTGATAAAGGTCTCATCTCTAAAATATATAGAGAATTGTCTCATATTTATAAAAATTCAAGCCATTCTCCAATCAATAAATGGTCAAAGGATATGAACAGACAATTTTCAGAGGATGAAATTAAAACTATTTATAGTCATATGAAAAGGTGCTCCAAATCACTATTGATCAGAGAAATGCAAATCAAGACAACCCTGAGATACCACTTCACACCTGTCAGATTGGCTAAAATGACAGGAAAAGTTAATGATGAATGTTGGAGGGGTTGTGGGAAGGCTGGGACACTGATGCATTGTTGGTGGAGCTGTGAACGGATACAGCCATTCTGGAGAACAATTTGGAGCTATGCTCAAAAAGCTATCAAACTGTGCATACCCTTTGACCCAGCAGCATTTCTATTGGGCTTATATCCCAAAGAAATCATAAAGGAAGGAAAAGGCCCCACATGTGCAAGAATGTTTGTGGCAGCCCTTTTTGTAGTGGCTAGAAACTGGAAATTGAATAGATGCCCTTCAATTGGAGAATGGCTGAATAAATTATGGTATATGAATGTTATGGAATATTATTGTTCTGTAAGAAATGACCAGCAAGATGATTTCAGAGAGGCCTGGAGAGACTTACATGAACTGATGCTGAGTGAAATGAGCAGAACCAGGAGATCATTATACACAGCAACAACAGTACTATATGACGATCAATTCTGATGGACATGGCTCTCTTCAACAATGAAATGTTTCAAACCACCTCCAATTGTTCACTGAAGAAAGCCATATACACCCAGAGAGAGGGATGCGAAATGTGGACCACAACATAACATTCTCATACTCCTTGATTGATGTTTGCTTACATTGTGTTTCCTTTATCTGATATATCGTTCGTGTAGATAAGATTTTTCTTGCACACCAATGATAAGTTTGGAAATATGTATACATATATTCGATTTGCCAATATTTTAACATAATTAACATGTAGTGGATATCCTGCCATCTAGGGGGAGGGGTGGGGAGTTGGGGGGAAAAATTTGTAACGGAAAGCTATGTAAGGGTTATTGTTGAAGAATTACCCACACATATGTTATTCAAATAAAATAAAAATTTAAAAAAAAAAAAAAAAGAATTCACAGAAACAGAAAATTCAAATAACTGGAGGATAGTATGCAGTACTATACAGCCATTATTACACATCAAAGATTGTTTTGTTTAGTATTGTTATGTTACACTAGGTGCACTTCATTTTATTATAATTCCTTAATAATTTGTAATTAGATATAAAATTAAATCATTGGATGCGTTAGATATAAAGTATCTTAGAGATCACCTTGCCCAAACCTCTCATTTAACAGAAGAGAAGACAGAGGCCCGGAAAGATTAAGAAAATTATGTCCCAGGACAAGAATTTAGATCTCCTGACTCACTGTTTGAGGGCCTCTCACTATATGGCAATTCTCAATTAATCACAGAATTAGCATAATGAGAACATCTTATCTCCTGGTCCTTCTAGTGCTCTCCATCATAGCTTTCTCCTTTCAGGTACTGATATAGGAGATTAAATAAAGCCCACTAAAAGCAAACCAGCTGGAAGAAAGGGGTCCTCAGATTTAGGGAAACTAGAGCTGTGCTTTCGATCGAGTCCAACAGCTAGGAAAAATAAGAATGAATTCTGTTGCCAGAGGCAAATTGGACTTTGAGAAGCAACATTGCTGAGTAGGCTAGACAGGCAACTGGCAGGGTCCATGCATTGGCATTTTCCCTAAAGCCCCAGTCAGTATCTCTGTCTTCTTATCCTGTCCCATAAAAACCAATGTGTTTTGAAGGAAATCTTGTTGGGGCCAGGATATTTTAATTAGGAAATCCCTCCAACTAAACCTTGGGAACAAAATCACCAATACTGTTGAACACTCTCTTAAGAATTACTGAGTCCACCACCTTTGGGAATTTTAAAAGTTAGTTTTGCTGCAAGTAAGCGCACCCTAAAATGTTAATTCTTAATATTCTGTGGTTCTAGAATAGTGCCCCTATCAAGGTTTTACATGCTGAGGATGCTTTATTGGTGGGAGGAGGAGTGCTTGAGCAAGCTCAGAAAAACTGACTTAAATTTTTAGTGTATTACACCTTACTACAAATCAGGGCTTGATTTATTATTTTGTGGATTGTTTAGACTGAAGAAAGTGATAGAGAAAATGTTAATGCAGCTGAAACTTAAAAGTGTGTGTTATGTATACATTGAGGAAGAAGGGAGACAAAGAACTGATAATCAACACACCTTTGTCTATAACCAATTATTGATGATGAGGATGATGATGATGGTGGTAGAGGCTTGTTGCCTCTTCTACAGCAGAGGAAGCCACATCTCAGAGTAAGTTTGAGTCACTGGTGCAGAAAGCTCATTGGCCTCTTAAATCAGAGTACCTGGGTTCAAATCTAGGCTCAGATATAGATGAGTTACTATCTATTTGACTGTAGGCACATCATTTCATCTTCTCTGTCTAAAGCATGATCTCATGATCCCTTCTGGCTGTCATTGCCTGGTCAGATGTTCTCTTCCCTTCTTCCTGCTCATTTTGGCGAATTAGACCTATGTTTTCTTGGAGTAGGTTCTCTATCTCCCTTGACCCTCCCTTAATATCTCAATGTAGCTTGTGTTATAAGAGGTACAGAAAGATCTTTTGTTTCATCATGATGCTGTGACCTTGAACAAGTCACTATAAACTATAAACCTCCACCTCCACTCTTGGAAGTTCCAATGAAATTACAGGTCCAATTCCCCTTTTCCACCGAATTTGTGTCGTGTTTATTTGTGTACATGCCCTACCCCTTCCTTCCTCTTTTGAACTGTAAGCTGTTTGAGGAGTAGAACTTAAGGTTCACAAGTCTGTTGAGACATTAATTCGTTTACTGTGGCGATCCCTGCCTTCCCTGACATAAAAACAAACAACTGAAATCACATCATTTAGATGTTCAGATTATTTCCTCTCTCCTGTTAGAACACAAACTCTTCCCTGCTTTGTAAACATTAGGCCCAGGCAGGCTTTAGGTGCTCTCATAGATGGGCTTCCCCTCTTCCCCTCATCCCCCCTTCTGTCTGTCTGTCTGTCTGTCCTCTATTTCTCTAACTCTGGGCTCTTCTCCATCCCTCCACAGTTTCTCCTCTGTAGCTCCTGTTACCTGGAAGAACCTCTTGGTATCTCTCCTGCCATCGCTTCTGCACCTATTTACAACTGCCATCTGGAGCCATCTTTTTTCCCTGGGCCTTTTTTTGTTTCTTCCTTCTTCTACTGCTGTTATTTGGCATTTTATTAACAACCTGTAAAGTGTTTTGACACCAGTTTGTATGTATGGGAAAATGTAATTTCAAATAAAGATTGTATTATTTCAAACAGTGACTCAGATTCATTAACAAGCAGAACCAGGCATAATTTTCTTGCCTAGTTCCAAAGCTGCCTATCCCTTCCTTCAGCTAGGAAGCATTCCACAGTGTTTTAATTCAGTAATTTAATTAGGCCATGAGTTTGGGGTCCAAAGATTGATCAGAAAATGTGTGATCTGCTTGAAAGATCAAGAAAGTCAATTGATAACTGATACAACAAATGTGGGAACATAGAGGGTAGGTGCTGCTCTGTGCTGTAGGATCTGAGTCACTGATCAAGGTCAGCTTCAGTTCATTAACTTCTGAGGGCTCATGTTCGTTATAAATAGAGTTGCTCATAGCTCATATTATAATTACAACATGGTGGTATCCTGGGGTGAGTGGTGTTTGTTTCAGCAGTACACTGGAGTAATCCAGGTGGAGGTGCCAAAAACTGAAATCTGTAAGATCATTTGAATTCTTTGAATAAGAAAAAATCCATGTCAGAACCTTTGTTTTAATGGTTTTAAGATTAAGTAAGTGTGTCTAACTAGGGTAGGTACAAATTACTAAGCTCATTTCAGGCTCCCTGAGTTAACCCATGCGATAACATTTCACTATTCCATGAAAGGGGATCTCCATCTCAGAGTGGGAGCAATGAACTAATGTCTTTACACCTAGTGCTGCCTGAGTGCCCACTGATCACCCCAAACTATTTTTTGTTCTGAGGAGTGGTGGACAAACAGATAACTCATAGGTGAGAAGTGGAAAGAGCAAATATATGAGTAATTCTAGTGAAACAACAAACAAAATCTTGGATATATTTTACATGGTCTTTATAGTGGGTTCTTCCCCCACCACCACCACCACCACCACCACCAAAATTCTGTTAGAGATGTTTTCTCAACAATTTCAGCACCTACTTATTTAATTTGGATTTCTAAACCAGATCTCTCACCAAGACCCTACATTGATACTAAGCTTATCTTTGAAGATACTTTGTATAAATTGTCCTAAAATTATTTTTGCCTACAGCTAAATGACGAAACCCTTTGAGCATAGCCGCTATAGGAAATTTAGAACAGAAGAGTGTTATCTCCCCCAAACAGCTGTGTAGTTTTATTAAATATTTAAAGAAATCTTATGTGTCTAATCCTTTGAGCAGATGTGTAATTACTTGGCTTGGGCTTTTGCACATGGATAACCTAACTGTACTGTGAGACTGCATTCTTATGTTTCACTTAAAGAATCATGGGGGTGCTTTGGAGATTATCAACACCAACTTCATAAAGGAACATAAAGCCTTATCAGCCAATATGCCTTTTTTTCATCTGTTATACACATTACGACCCATCTGATTAGGAGATAGTAGAGGTGGTGATAGGAATAATTAGTCAGAGATTTCTTTTCAAAATAAAAGGGTCATTTTCAGTGAGGTCAATTAAAACAAATTTTGCCACTCTCAATTTCTCTGAATTAGCTTAGCTATCCTAAAGCCTGAAGAATCAGCATTACTTAATTAATAAAGTAACTTTATTGTGTAGTTGTTTTTCAATTGTGTCTTTTTTTGTCTCAATTTGAGATTTTCTTGGCAAAGATATTAGAGTGGTTTGCCATTTTCTTCTCCAGCTCATTTTACAGAGAGGGAAATTGAGGCAAACTAGGTTTAGCGACTTGCCAAGGATCACACAGCTAGTCAATATCTGAGACTAGATTTGAACTCAGGAAGAGGAATCTTGCTGATTCCAGGCTCAGAACTTTGTGAGCTGTACCATGGGTATGAATAACACTGAAATGATTGCTCAACTTATTTATGTGTACCCAAAGGTCACTGTAATTCTTTCCTTTTGGGTTATGCTGGGATACCATTTTATTTGGCAAAACCACATTGTGATGAGGTTGTTTTGGTACTAATTAACCTTTAATGGATGGAGTTTGAAAAAATAAACCCATCTAATTCTAAAATCTAATGCACCAATCTATAGTGCTCTAGTGAGTTATTCCTCAGTTCTCTGGGTATGTTTCTTGGCTGGTAGCTAGTCAGTTTTTTAGGACAACATACAATTTGTGGCAATATATTTTACTCTCATTACCATTTAATGGAAAAATCAAATCAGTAGGATTTTTGGTCCTAAACCAAAGCACTACTAAGACTATGTCGGTTGAGAATATTTAAAGTAACGATTATATGGAGGATTCCTCACTGCTTTTGATTTCTGCTTTACAAGGAAATCATGGGTCTGTTGTTCACCCTTTATTTTATAAATATAAAAGATTAGCCATTTTACTTTTTTCCCAGCTTTCATTTTCTTCATTTGAACCTTCTCTCTGTAGGCGTACACATATCCACTTATTGTTCAAAGGTTTCAATTCTGCATCAAATTGAAGCCTTTACTTTACAAGGTATTGATTGAAATGTGTCCTATCTTTGACGATCAGTGTTACTTTCTTACTTTAGGCTTTTCAAAGAGACTAACATATGACATTTATTTGTTTGTTTTCAATCTGGTCTTTTCCAACTCTTAATCTAGGAAACCATAGTCTACTAGTTCTCCATTCTTTGGGATCCAGACTCTATTTTTCCCAAGACTCTTTATTTCATAGAAATCTGATGATATTTTTTTTTAAAATCTGTATTACAAAGTCTTTTATCCTTTTATTAGTTTAGTACTTAAGTCTCAGACATAAGAAAGAAGCCTATCAGTGAAAATCAATTGAAATGCAGTTAGATAAAGATCTGATGTACTGGACAGGAGGCTTTGCTGGAGCAGAGTATAATCAATTAGGCCTCTCCAGCTGCATACTGAGTTTTTACCCATCCAATCACTTTTCACACATTCCCTCCATTAGTTTGGTTAGAGAGTGGTTTTTTTTTAATGTTAATTATGATGAATGAGACCCTTGTTTTGAATATATAGATGGGTCATTACCCTACTGAAACGCTAGTGTTTTGTGATTAGGGGCTCATAAACTAGGGTAGGGGAAATGAAGTTGTTGTCCAATCCATCTAACAATGTCATCATTGTGACTTTTTTTTTTTTTTTTCGTTTCTCAAAAGTAATTGACATAATTATTGTCAAGGAGATGGAATATAATGGACCAAATCAACCAACTGGAGGAATGAAAAATAAAAACCCAAGTGGTGAGTTTTTAGGCAGTAGAGCCAGCCTGATTTGGGCCAACAGCTCAAATACAGCCTGTTTTCTGTAGGTACCAACACCTACACCTAGACTCTCCATTTTGGAACTAAAGGCTATGGTAACTCAGAGTGTAGGTCATGTGACTAACTTGAAGATTCCAGAGTTCATAAAGGGATGTTTTTGCAGAAACAGGCCTTCTGGGTCATTCAAAATGAATCACCTCTTTAGTTCCTAGGAAAAAAAGTAAATTGGAGAGGTGGGATGAGCAGCAGGTGGGGATGAGGGAAGAAGACTTAATCACAAAGTGTTGTTTGGATGTGTGGTATGATTGAAGTAAGCAGAGTCAGTGTGGCAAGGGAAAAGGCTTTTGGTTGTTCTTGATTCAAAAGAAGATGTAGTCCCTCAAAAAAACCTGCTTTCACAAACAGCTGTTGAATTGTAATCAAGTATTTGTCTGAAATCTAGTTTTCTTTGTCTCAAAAACAGATCAACACATGGCTGCCCCAGCTTCTTTTCTAATCAGAAGTTAACCCCTGCTGCACTCCTTTGACACCAGAAGCTTAGTGTGCAGAGAGCAGAGAGAGCTGTTTTGATGGACAGAAAAATTATATTGTCTTCTGGAGTGACAGTTTCTCTTGGGCTCAGTGAAAGACTTTAAAAACAGGCACACTGAACTGTGAATAGCAGGAGCATTTTGACAACTTGTGGGGCCACTCAGGAAGCCACATTAGGGAACAGACCCCTTGGTGAGCTGAAAAGCTGACCTCCAAAGCAGGTCAATCTTTGGGGTCCAGTGATGAAAGACAGCTTCTGTGGCTGGGTGCCTCGCCTAGAGGGTAGAGGAAAGGGAAGCTTCAGTGCTGGAAGAGTTAATAAACACCATGAGCTGTGCTGATCTTGTAGCTTTAGTGAGCCTTAATCTGTAAGCTTGATTACCTCCTAACCCTCAGTCGCCTGCCTCCTTCCCTCCCTCCCAGAGCAGCAGAGCTTTACAGCAGCATTAGTGGCATTTTGCCCAGCTTTGGCTTTAGGGAAATCATTCAGTAAGAAAGAAAAGCAGAAGGATGGGATCTATCTACTGCTGTGAGGTCATTAACACAGGAGAACAGCCCCCAAGCCCCAAATGGGGAGAGGAGGTGGGTAAGCCCTCTATGAAATTACAGGTTAGATTCCACTGTGCTTTTCAAGTGACCCATTCAGTCCCTGTTTGGGAACACCTGAAATGATTGACAAGTTCCTCTATAAGCAGAGGCTCTCTCTTTTTTTTTTTTTTTTCTTTTTTTAATAGCAGGAAGATCCCCTTGTATTCCTTGGCATGCTCAATATAAATATATCTGCAAGCTGTGAATTTATGGAATGTTGTTTGTTTGTTTTTTTTTTTTTTTTTTTTTTTCCTTCATAGGCAGAGAGGAGATAACTGCTTTACAATTCTTTGTGTTGTGAAGGAAATTCCTGTAGTGGGAATGTTCTTAAAAGTCTGAGGTCCCATTGGATATTAATTTTATTATGCCAGATATTCATTAAGTAGTTAGTATAGTCTGACTTTATTTAGATTGGTAGAGTGTATGCTATTTGAGGCAGGGATTCTTTTGGTAGCCATCAAGCCTGGCATTTTGTACACTAGGCACCTAATAAATGGTATTTGGGTTGATTCAATTGTAAAGGACTGGTTAAATGCTCAATTGGATGCTTTTGCACTTTTCTTTTAATCTCAGGAGATTTTTAATATTCTTATTTTCCTGGACCTTGAAGAAACACAGAAAATGAAATGTAATTATGCCAAAAAAAACCCTCACACAACCCCCCCCCAAAACCCTATAAAATGAATTCCTATTACTTTCAAAAAAAATTATATCTATAGATAAGAAACTGAAGTTTCTACCTAGTTTGCCACACAGAACTGGGAACCATAGGGCACAAATGTTTTAAACTGGAATTTTGCCCCAATTTTGAAAGAAATGTTAAAGAAGATGCAGCTAAGAGGTGCAGTGGGTTATTTCCTTCTTCCTGTAATGTAAACTCACTTAGAATGCAGACTGGATGGAAACAGTGAAGAGGGGCTTATAGAACAAATAAGTTGAGGGCTGTCCTGAAGGCCTTTTGCAAGGCAAAAATGTGCTACCCTTATTCATGGTCTTGTATTGGTTATGCCTGTGTGTCTGAATGTGCATGCAATGTACCCAGCAGGACAAGCCTCAGATAAAGTGGCAAGGCCTCATGCTTTAGGGAAGATAGAAAGTTTATTTTTGATAACTTCGCTCCTGAAGAGAAGAGTTGAGATGCTCTTGGAAGACCACCCACAACATCTATACCACTGGCATAGCTGAGGAGGAGCTGAGAAGGGTTGAGACCTAGAACCAGCTCAAGACTTTTCTGGCGCAATGCACATTCTGCAGGTACAATAGAATAGGCTTTCAGCAAACCTGAAATTCTTTGAGGTGTTCCCTGATATATGGGCCAGGAGAAAAACTTGTGGGATTTGGTTGTTTCTACCCTAAAAAACAAAGAAATGACCTTTCCTTTGCAAGTATATTCCTAAACATCTCTGCAGTAACTGCTGAACAAATGATATTGCAAGTTCAGAAGGCGTTCCAAGAGCTAAAGCTCCTGTATTTGGTCTTTGTCTCAGCATCCCCAGAATACAAAAGGGCAAGCAGGTGTCTTTTGGCGTTTTCCAGTGAAGACTGTCATCATTGTTGGGTAACAGAAATAACAGGTGTTGAGTTATCTCTGTGCATTCACCAGGCAGTAATGGAAAATCCATTGTTGTCTTGGACCATCCTTCTGGCCTGAAGGGAAGCATCCTCCATCTGTGAAGAAAAGAAAGTATATTTAAGGTTAAGAAAATTGACTAGGTAGAGGAAAAAAGGAATAGAAAATATGAGCGAATTGACAATGAGAAGGCTGGTTTACTTCATTGCCTTCATAAAACCTTTTCTTTTAGCAAGTCTAGAAGTTGATGGGCACTGTCCACATAACTGATCTTGACCCACGTACTCCCCCTCATTCATAAAATTTTCATTGAACACCTTTGATCCTGGAGTTAAGTCATGAATTCCCCAATTATTTCTGGACAAGAGAAAAGTACTTCTTAGTATTTGGTGTTCTTTCTCAGAAATTCAGATCTTAAAGCATAAAATTGTAGATGTTAAGAGCTAGATGGGTCATTGAGTCCAATCCTCTCAGTAATAGATGAGAAAAGTTAAGTGACTTGCTCAAAGTCACTCAGCTAAAAATCCACAGACCTGGAATTTGAACCCAGGTCCAAGTTCAGCATTCCAAATATAGTACACCTTACCATGCTGCCAAATCAAAATTATTTTGTCTTTTCTTGTGCATACCAATCCTGATCCCATCTGGTCAACTTGAAAGAAAGATATATAAATGTCCCCCACTTCTTTCTGATCCCTTGGAAGACAATCCATGTTGTGTACTGGCCTTTCCTCTAAAGAGTTCCATACTTGAGGACAAACAGATGTCAACTAGCAGTTAATAATAATAATAACAACATCACTTACTATGTGCCAGGCACTGTGCTGAGTGCCCTACAATTATTGGCTTACTTGAGCCTCACAGCAGCCCTGGGAGGTAGCTGTTGTTATTTTACAAATGAGGAAATTGAGGCGGATAAAAGTTAAATGACCTGCCCAAAATCACACAGCTAGTAAATTCCTGAGGATGGATTTTAACTCAGATCTTCCTAACTCTAGGCCCTATGCTCAGCCCACTTTGGTACTACTTAGCAGTCTAGGGACTTGGAAATAAGCTCAATGTTTCTCTTGTTTACCCTCTCCTCAAGTGATTCTCTATTATGTATATTACATGCTTTACAAATCCTGAAGTTCTCTACAAATATCTGCCATTGCTAATGTTATCATTATTGTTGTTTTTGTTATTATTCTTACTAGTTTTTGGCAGTGAGTATTTAGAGTTTTTCTCCAGGTGTCTCCTTTAAACTGAGAATAATCATATTGTCTTAGAGCAAATTAGATAATCAGCAGAAAGTCAGATCATCTAATTCATTTCATAATTCATTTAACCATCAAAAAGAAGGCTGTGTGTCTTATACATGAGACCAGAAATGCCACTTACTTTTAAGTATTATATAAGCATCCCTGACCCCATGAACTGTTGTAATCCTGATATTAATAAAGTCTATGTGTAGACCTTATTATGTATGTGATGTAGTATGTGATGTAGTATGTGATCATATTGGGTGATCAATACAATGGAGATCTTTTCCTGATACTGAATTGAGAACTTAAAAAATATTCCCTGTTCAGGAAAGATCTTTGAAGACTTGCTTTCTCTCTTTTTCCCTATAATGTTTGTAACATCAGAGGTATTTATTTTTTTTTAATTAAAACTTTTTATTTTCAAAACATATGCATGGATAATTTTTCAACATTTACCCTTGCAAAACCTCATGATCCAAATTTTCCCTCCTTCCTCCTAACCCCCTTCCTAGATGGCAAGTAATCCAATATATGTTATATATGTTAAAATATATGTTAAATTCAATATATATAAACATTTATACAATTATCTTGCTGCGCAAGAAAAATCAAATCAAAAAGGGAAAAAAATGAGAAAGAAAACAAAATGCAAGTTAAAGAAAATTCACATTAATTTAAAGATTGGCACAAATGTGAACTCAGATTCAGAGGATTTAGCATTAGAAGGAAGATCATCTAATCCAAGTCACTTGTTTTACAGGCGAAGAAACTGAGTTTCAAGGAGATTATATGACTTGCTATTATATGATACATAGGTAGTAAGTAGTAAAATGAGAAATAGAACCTAGGCACTCTGCCATCAAATCCAGTGCTATTTTCATTCTACAACTTTATCTTCTCCTATTAGAAAGGCTATTACGTGTTTAATCATATTCTTCCTATCCAAGAAAGAGAACTTAAGAAAACTCTGAATATTATTCATTCTTCCTTCATATTATACTTGTGCTGGAGTTCAGAACCATTCTTTAAATTAGACTGTAGCTATGGCAAGTACAGTGTATTCTTCCAATGGTAAGAGTAAAGAAAAAAAATATTTAAAAAAAAAACACCCAAGGGCACAAAAAGGAAGTTTAGATGTTCGTATGTTCATTGAATTTATATGCTGCTCCAAAAGAGCATTTTATAATGCATGCCAAAATAACATTTGAGTCCAGTTTATTGAATTTTTATCATAACATTGATTGGAGACTGGTATTCCTTGTTAGGAATTTGAAGGAAGGAGCGGTAATCTACTGTATGATTATGAAAGTCCTGGCAAAAACTAATATTTTTATTGGGATTGAAGTAAAAGGTTATGCTAGGTGTAGAGAAACTTCTGTGTAACACAGGGATGAACACAGTCTTTCTTTTCTTTGGTTGAAATAGTCCCCCATATCCTAATACGTTCTCTATGACCATGCTGTGACCTCTTAAAACAAAAGTTAGAGATCGGAAGTAACTGGCTGACAATTATAGTGGTTGATATACTCCAGTTTAAATAGAAATGTCCTCAGTTAAAATATAGTTCATTCATCGGTCAAACTGTCCTTATTTCCTTTAATTGAATTAAGATGGACAAATGAGAGATGTGTGCAAGACAGAAAAAAAATTCTTTCACAAATCACTGTTATCCTCCCTCTGAGTGTAAGACGAATCAATTTAAGGCATGTCAAAGCATCTTTTACACATGTACAACTCTGAAGCAGAAAGTATTTTATAAAAGGGGAGATTTTAATTAGAAATTAAGAAAGTCCTTTTTACAATTACAATTATATAATCTTCCCCCTTTTGAAAGTTTTAAAAAACTCTTGTCATTTTTATTATCACCATTTTTATAATTTTAGTGTTACTTTAAGGAAAGCCTTTATTTGTATCCCATTTTACTAGGATTGGGATAAATATTAACAAATGGTTCACCTAATTTACTTAGTGGATTATAACATAAGTTATTATCTTGGAGGGGTCATGTATTTTTTTCCCTCTGATGACAACAAAGTCATATTTCTAAAATCCTGAAACCTTTTTTTCTCTTCATCTATCTAGTAAGCCTGGCCTGGCAATAAAATTCTCTTTGCATATTTGGAAGATGGCAGAAATGAGGGATAGTAGAGAGCCCAAATCATATCATA
The DNA here is from genome assembly GCA_023553655.1 of Myrmecobius fasciatus. Taxonomy (NCBI): domain Eukaryota; kingdom Metazoa; phylum Chordata; class Mammalia; order Dasyuromorphia; family Myrmecobiidae; genus Myrmecobius; species Myrmecobius fasciatus. The sequence continues at coordinate 115,465 of JAJPUD010002015.1, read as the reverse complement.
TTTCTAGTGTAAAAGATTCTTTTTTCATACTTACACTTCAATGTATTTATACTAGTGTGTACATGCAGATCAAGCATAATTCTTTTTTAAAAAAATAAGTGTATGCTTAATTCACAGATTATTTCTTTTAATTTTAGAACTTCTCACACTTAAATTAGTCTAATGTTCCCCTGCTCTAATCTTTGAATTTGTATGTAAATCTCCCTTAATTTCTAGGGGAAAAATATTTAGAAACTAAAATTATAAGAAAATGCTTATATATATGACCCTTCCCAGCCTGTGATTCTTACAAAGCACCCTCTGATATTTCCTATTTTGTGGGGTTCTTAACTGTGAAACTGCATCAAAAAATGTAAATTGATTTTTGTATTACAATTTAGTAAAGCAGGTTCGATGACAAGATTTAAGTGGATCTGGAACGACAGGGCCAAGCTCTTCCTAAAAAAAGCATAAACAATTCCCCATTTCCATTTAACTTTATGTTTCTGGCATGTGTTGCAGCCTAAAATTCCTGAAAGATGAGGCATGTCCATGAAGCTATTTTCAACAGTTTACCTTGAGTGAAAGGTCGAGGCCAGTGAAAAGGGGGGATGAATTATTGCGTCATGCTCTTTCATTTTTTGACTCATCTACCCATGTAGTTTGCCTGTTATTTATGCCTATTTTTTAACCTCAGAATTACTTCCCAATATACTCTCTTGCCCCACCCCCATACTGAATCCCTTATAACAAAGAAAAATGTAATCATAACCCAACTGATGAAATGACCACATCTCGCTATATAACATAGCATTCCACAGTCCCTGGTTTTCCCACCTCCATAACAAGAAGGGGAAAAGCATGAAATTTTTTCTCCTTTTTTTTTTTTTTTTTTTTTTTTTTTGAGACCCAGATTGATTGAAGTTAATTTGTTTGGTATTATTGTAATGTTATCGTTTACATCAAACACCACCTCTTATTGAGAGATAGAAATTAGAGTCTTCAGAAATGAAGACACCAATTAATGTCATGTTGTTAAATTAGCCTTTTAGGCGAGCCAATACATGCCATTTTTAGTTGTCCTCAAACCTTTTCCCCCCAAACAAAACAAAAATGAACAAACCTTTCCCTAACCCCCCAAAATGAATGCACAAATGAAAGTAGAGGAAAAAGGGAATACAAAGAAGGAAGAAAGGAAAACAAAAAAAAGGGGGGAAATGAGTTTGGAGAGCATTGGCCAACAGTTTTAGAGTTAATTATTGATGGCTTTGCCCACTGGCAGTGTAAAGTGTGTGTCAGTTGTCATTAGCAGTAACAATTTCAGCACGAAGTGTTCCCTTTTTATTTACTCCTGTGGCAACGTGCTTCTGCACACAGCCACTGCTTGTGGGTCAGGAGGTCACTATTGGAGGTTAAGAGTGGATGGGGTCATCTGCTATTAACCTAAGATTAGCAACTAAGTTATTAAAAGAGTTTTTTTCTTCCTCTGAGTATGACATGCCAAATTAATCTTCCTCGATTTTTTTAAAAGGATCCATATTCTGTAAATTGAAAATTATTTTAAACCCTCTTATGTCATCAAGTTTTTCTTCAAACCTGGGTTTTTCCACTATGAGCCAGTAAATATAAAAGGTAGTTGGGGAAAAAGGGAAAGTTTTCCCTACAGAAATTTTAGGATTTTTTAGACTTATAAACTATTTTCAATTTTTCTTTTCTTCAATTCAAGGCCCTCGTTACCAGCTTCCATTCCTTCAGAGCACACAGGCGTGTGCATGAGTATGTGCACCTACCTACCTACACACGCACGCACATACTCACACATGCACACGCGTGCACACACACACACACACTGCAACTTTGTGCTGTTACTCAATCTTGCACATTTACAAATTAATCTTCTCATTGTCCTAGTTCTCAAACACCAAAGTATTGTAGCCCCATGGATGCATATCTTTTAATCCAAAGAAAATCTTTCTTTTTTCCATTCTGTGGGATAAATTATATGCAAGCCATTCCTAACCAGAGCTGTATTTTTTTTAAAAAGGTATTTATTAGTATAGTGTCCCGGTTTTTGCAACCCCTTATTTGTTTTAGAACTCATATCCCACTCTCTATTGCACTCTCATATAAAGGCATTGCCTGCTTTGCTGTAGATTCATCAACCATTTTTTAAATGCATCCCCAAAGCTATTAAGATACAGGGGGACTGCTTCCAATTAGTGCTCCATTTGGGAGAGTTTCCCCATGAGATGCATGGTCAGTTCTCAATATGTGTTCTTCATCAAGTGTAGAAAGGGAAGGAGAGGGGGCAGCTTTAGAAACTCAGCTGCTAGGATATATCTGGTGCTTAGGTCTATTTCTATTCTTTCACCTCATTTATTTCCTAGAAAAAGATTTAACTTGTCTCTTTCTTCATTGTCAGTTTTGCTTCTACAACAGTAACAACCCTAATTTGCAACAAGAATTTATGGAGTTCCTAGTGTGTAAATGGAGGATTTGAGTTTCCCAAGCACAGAAAGGTCCAGGAAATGGAACTCATTGATTTTCCAAAGCCAGAAGGAAGTGACTTACCTAAAGTCACTCATAAGTACTAAGTGACATACTTTTAATGAGAGTTCAGTAAAAGAAGAAAAGGAGAAAAGAAAATACAATCTTTACACATAGAAAGTTTCATTTTTGTCCAAGACTCCTGATAAAATGCCCATGACACACATTTAAAAGCATATATTTGATAAGGCCAACTTAAATAAATCAGTGATTCACAAGCAATAAAGAAGCAAATAGCAAATATTGAACAATGTGGTCCTTATTATCAAACCATCTTGCTGAATTATATGTTAATAAAATCAGTACTTTTGAAGAATGAGTTCAACCTTCTTGGAGGTGTTTTTTTGTTTTTGTTTTTGTTTTTGTTTTTGAATAATTTTGACTCTAAAAGCAGATGAGATACTTTAAAGAAAAAGAATCAACTTCTCCCCACAATGAAGTTCCATGGTTGTCTGAAACTTAAAAGTAGTTTTCTTTCACTTTCAATCATTCCTTTACTTGCAAATAGGATCTCACAATTCTTTATCTCTATCTTTCTCTCTGTCTTTGTCTGTCTCTGTCTTTCTGTCTCTCTTTTGTCTTTTATTTGTTTAGAAAATGTAAGGCCCCAGGGCAGCTAGGTGGTGCAGTGGATAGAGCACCAGCCCTGAAGTCAGGAGGACCTGAGTTCAAATGTGACTTCAGACACTTAACATTTCCTAGCTGTGTGACCCTGGGCAAGTCACTTAACTCCAATTGCCTCAGCAAAATAAAAAAAAAGAAAAAATAAAGAAAGAAAGAAAGAAAACATAAGGCCCTTATCTTCTGGAAACCTAACAAGAGAATTATTATTTTAGCTAAAGATGATTCAGAAAAACACTGTAGGGGGCATTTTTGCATATTGCCAACAGACCTGGAAATTCCCATTTGTTGCGGTTTTATCCTTCTTGAAGGTCTGATTGGTAGAATTATTGTTTAGGTCTTTTTTCATGTACATCTTCTACCCAAGAAGTTTGGACTATAGCACATTCTAAATTCGTAAATAAAGTCCATTAGACGTCCTGTTTCTTCTTGCCCTTTTGATTAATCCGAGAGCATACAGAGGTCTCACACTACTCAGTCCTCAGGCTTATAATTATAGGAAAGTATAGTGTTCTCTTGTTTACCCAGGAGGCTTCTTCTCCAGGGCACATCTATACTCTTAGCTCATGATAGCTCCTTTTTTTTCTTCTCTGTGGTAGACACAGAAAGCTACTTTTGTAGTTTAATTGAGATTTTTTTCTTTCCACTTAAAGTCAGTTTGAGTGTAGAAAGGACTGTATAATAACCCTTTGGGTTTTTCAGAATGGTTTTGGGTACAAGTGTATGTGAGGCACTGATAAGGGTAAATTGTATCAATGGTTATTTACTACTGAAAATAGCTGTGAATTGTAGGAGTGAATGAAAAACAGAAACACTATCATTGCCAGGCTTGGCACTATATTCAGCTCTTTAAGCTAATGTATTTGAATAAAGGGTTCCCCCCCATATACTATGTGTGCACCCACTGATGTTTAGTTATTTAGACAAGCACAATGTATTTGGTTCAGTTTAGCAGATATTTACTAAATACCTACTATATATAAAGTCCTGGGGGTTCAAAGACAGTTAAGAAAATAATCCTTAAACTCAGGATCTTATATTCTTTTAGGAGAAGGGAATGGGGAAAACACAGCATATACACAAATAAAATTATGAATTTCTAAAAAATAATTTTGTGAGGAAAAATGCAGTAACCACTGCATGGTGTAGTGAGAAAAGGCTTTGTGGAAAAGGTGGCACTTGGGCCTCCTTTGAAGTATGGACAGATAGAGCATTAAGTGCCTACTACATGCCAGGCAATTTCCTAAGTGCTAAGGATTCCAATAGGAGCAAACAAGTCAATCTCTATCATCAAGAAGTTTACATTATAATGGGAGAAAACAAAATAAAAAAGGGAGCTATATGAGGGGACAAAATGGGGGGGGGACAAAATTTAAACCCCAAGGAATATCGTGGCCAAATTTCAGGACTATCGCACCAAGGAAAAGATATTGCAAGCAGCTAGAAAGAAACAGTTCAAATACCGAGGAACTGTCATTAGAATTACACAGGATCTGTCAGCTTCCACTTTAAAGGATCGAAGGGCCTGGAACCAGATATTTCAAAAGGCAAAAGAACTTGGATTACAGCCAAGAATGAGTTATCCAGCTAGAATGAGCATCATCTTCCAGGGAAGAAGATGGTCATTCAATGATACAGGAGAATTTCACCTATTTCTAATGAAAAGACCTGATCTGAACAAAAAATTTGACCTCCAAATAGAGAACTCAAGAGAAGCATAAAAAGGTAAAAAGGAAAACTCTTGAGAACTATATTTCTACTATAGGTATCCTTTAAAGAATGGCAGTATAATTTGATTTTTCTTTGATAATAATGGAAAAGAAATTAGAGGTGGAAGGGATACCATACTGAAAAAGAAAAAGGGGGGAGGGGGGAAAGGAGGCAAAATAAAGTAAAAATAAAGGAGGTAAAATAAGGCAAAATCTCATAAAGAGACATAGAAGATCTAATATAATTGAGGGAAAGAGGGGAGGGCGATGAGTATTGTGTAAACCTTACTCTCATTAGATTGGACTCTAAGAGAGTATATCAGACACACTTGGCTTCAAAGAAAGGCCTGACCCTCCTTGTGGGAAGGTAGGAGGGAGGGGAGAAAAGGAAAGGGATAAACTAATAGAAGGATTAGGGGAAAGGTATAAAGGGGAGGGAGGGACTCTAAAGGGAGGAGGATTATTGGTGGGAGGTGGTCATCAAGAGCAAAGTACTGGGGAGGGGGAAGGGAGAGAGGGGAAAGGGAAGAGAAAATCATAACTCTGGGTAAATAAGATGTCAGGGAATACAGATATAGTTATTTTAACTGTGAATGTGAATGGGATGAACTCTCCCATAAAACGGAAGCGGGTAGCAGACTGGATTAAAAGCCAGAATCCTACAATATGTTGTTTACAAGAAACACATCTAAAACATAGAGATACATACAGAGTGAAGGTAAAGGTCTGGAGCAGAATCTTCTATGCTTCAGGTGAACAAAGAAAGGCAGGGGTAGCAATCCTTATCTCGGATCAAGTAAAAACAAAAATAGATCTAATTAAAAGAGATAAGGAAGGAAACTACATTTTACTAAAGGGTTCCATAGACAATGAAGCAGTATCAATACTTAACATATATGCACCAAGTGGTATAGCATCCAAATTTCTAGAGGAGAAGTTAAGAGAGATGCAAGGAGAAATAGGCAGTAATACTATACTAGTGGGAGATCTCAACCTTGCTCTCTCAGAATTAGATAAATCAAATTCCAAAATAAATAAGAAAGAAGTTAGGGAGGTTAACAAAAGGCTAGAAAAGTTAGGTATGATAGATCTCTGGAGGGAATTGAATGGTGATAGAAGGGAGTATACTTTTTTCTCAGGGGTTCATAGAACTTATACAAAAATTGATCATGTGTTAGGGCATAAAAACCTCAAAATCAAAAAATGGGGGGGGAGATGCCCTGACAGAAGGGCAAGGTAACTGGTACTAAGGTCTCTACTGAAATGATTGTCCAAGTGGCAATCACCAGTCGGATAGGAGACTTCTCCAGGATGGCAGTATTGCTGGTTAGGATAATGAGTTGAGCCTGAAGCTAAGGATTCTAATAGGCAAGGGGTGAGAAGAAATTATATTCATCAAAAATGCATCTGGGGATTGTGCTATGAGCTCATAACAATTAGGAGGGAATTCCTTTTCTTCCAGATCCTATGTAAGCAGTGGATGGGTTGGTCTTGTCACCTCCATCAGGACAAACATATCTTATAAGAAGAGGGAAAAAAAGATTACATTGTGAATCCACAGGTTTTTCATTAGTTAATCAGAGTTACAGACTTCAAAGAGTCCATCAGTTAATTCACTCAGCACTTGTGGAAATTCCTGGCACATTATTATGAAGTGGGTTGAAAATGTGAGTTGCCTTTAAAGTGATCCCAGACATCAGAAGCATATGTGGGTTTTTAAAAGACATACTAAATATGTATTGCTTAAACACAATGGCTAAATCTCCTTATGTGTTGACTTTCAAAGACTGAGGATGCCTGTTTTGGGGCGGGGGGTGGGGGGGATTTTTTTCCACTTTCAATCTCCCTGTTCCCTCATTTGTCAACTGCTCTTGTTCTGGCCTCCAGGATGGATATAAGTTGTAATTGCAGTTGTGTGTGGTAATCTCAGGCCACCATAGACAGACTGCCTTCAGGGCAGGGAGACAGAGAGTAGAGGAAGAAGGGACTTTTTTGGCAAGCCCCTCTGCTCCTTTCACCTCTGCAAACAGACCACCTAAATCATAATCAGTTGCAGTTGCCATATGATCCCTTTGTAAATGATTACATATCTGAAAACCTTTTGTTTGGGTATCCTGGGCATCACTTTAAGCATTGACAGTAAATTTATCTTTAATTAAGTTTCTGCATTTAAATAAATAAGGCTCTTCAGCATACCAAGCAGAATACTGATACCATCCATACTTAAGACTAGAGTTGAACTGTAAAATGAGCATGAGCACTGGGGAGATTTACTGTTTACCCTCACACTTCGATTTCATCACAGGTGGAACAGGACTTGTTTAGGGGGCAGTGTCATGGATGAATTCTTTATATTAGCTCTCTCCTTTTCCCCCATTCCCATATATACCCCAGGATAATGACCCCATTTTTTGAGTATGTTTCTTAACCTTCTTGTTTCATTTTAGCTCAAGGATATCTAGGGAAGAAACATGGATGTAACCTAATGAATGGATTTTTAGTGTTGAGTACTTCTGGCCTTTGTCAAACTAAGTCCAGGCTCAGTATTTATTATTTTTTCTTCCATTAACAGTTCAAGATCTAAAGATTTTCATTTGGAGCTAATTGCTTCTAGAGGAAAGCATTTTGAGGCTACATTGGAGGCATCATAACATATCTTATAAAATGCTGGACTAGAGTCAGGAAGCCCTGGGTACACAGTCCACCTCTGTGACTAGCTTTCCAAAAAAAAAAAAAAAAAGATATATGGAAATAACAAAATAAAGACTTATGGGGAGAAAAATGAATTTTCTTGAGTCTTAATTTCCTAATAAAGGATAGAAATATCTGTAATAGCTATTTCACAAGATCATTATGAGATTCAGATGTCAATAAAGCACTCTGCAAATATTAGAACTCTAAATAAATATTAGTTGTTATTATTGAATATACATTTAACCTAGAAACACATGTGTATATGTATTATATATATATGTGTGTATTTGTATGTACTCATAAATACATATATATGTGTATGTGTAAGCTGGAAATATGTTTCCTTAAGAGACATAAACCTTCACCAGCCAAATCAGAAGTAAGAAATAGTAGAAGTTACTATCCTTGGATCTTTTTAAATGGAATAAGCAGAAAACTTTTAAGTCTATGAAATATCCAAAAGAAAGGGCTTTTCCTTTGTTGTTACTGTTGCTCAGTTCTTCCTGAGTTGACCCTAGTTGAAATCATGGCATTCTCTGTGACTGAAAGGAAAATGCTTCCCAGTCCTGTGAATCTCCAAATTTATTTTTCCAACTGATACTTCCAGGCATGGATTCTGTGACATTCGCCCAAAGGGAAACACCGGTCCTTGGGATTACACTGTGTATCCATTGTCTGAACTGTCACAGCCCTGGTGCGTAAAGCTGTTTGCATAGCGTGCTAACTCTATCAGGGTCAGTTCCAGTCTGTGGCCGCTAAAAATGAAAACCATGCTCCAACCGGGACAAGAGCAGGGTCACCAGCTGGCAAAGGATATGGCAATCATTTATATAAATATGCTTTCTCAAGCCCGCAAAAACAAAAAACCCCAACCCAACAGCTGGGAAGGGTTGGAAGTAGCCCCAAGGCTGGTTAGTCCCCTTCCAGATGGGGAGGTTAGACTGGGGCTAGCCAGACTGCTCCACATAGACTTCCGATTCGCATTAGAAATAAAAAGAGGGGAGGAAAGGGAAAAGGAAGACAAGCTACAAGCATGACTGCTCTGTTTTTCACCTAACTTAATCAAATAAGAGAAGAGTTTCCGAGACGGAAGGCTTGCATTTATTGATATTCACGCTCGGTTTTTTCTGTTTATCATGGTGTCTGATACAGTCCTTAACTACCTAAATGGGAAGCCTATCTGCTGCAGAGAAAGAGTTTATGTGTAATGTCATGGCTATTTGTAGACAGATTGAAGAACCAATCTCAGATTTATGTCCTGTTTACATCTTCCAAACACTTATGTAGGACAGTCAGTGCAAGAGGAGAGGATAATTATGATGTTGGCTTGGTCCCAGAATTTTATCCAAAGGATAAGGTTCATTTTTGGTAATTTGATTTACCTGTATAATATGTAGTTATTGCACATCTAATATATGCAGTGGGATCAAGAATACCATTTTCCCAGGTTCACTTTAAGGTTGCATGCACTGGGAAAAAAATCTTGTTTTTATAACCTCCATGCTTTATGAGCCAAAGGTAGGAGGGAAGCTGTCCTTCAAACTCTTCCAGAGTGACATATTTTAAGTATAATGGTTAAATGAAAGACACCATCCTTGATGATGGAAAATTTATTCTCCATTATATGAACATAGGCAGCATCTTTGGTTTAATGGACAAATTTGCAAAAGTCAAATGAAATGGCAGCCATCACTTTTTCACCTCCCCCACCCCATCCCAGCAGATTATTATTCGCAAAGAAGCAGCTCCAAAAATGAATACACCTTTTAGTGGGAAGAATGAGCTCATGATAGAATAATCAGTAAAGGAGAGGAAAGGAGGGTTTTGCCAAAGTATAGCCACTTTGTTTCAGATTGCTGCAGTCTGACACAGAGGTTAAATCACTTCTCTCTACCTCCTCCTTGTAAATGTGGGCATTTACCTAATGAGCTACTAGAAGCAAGCACATCAGCTTTACTGATTATGTTAGGGACATTTTGCAGAGAAAGCATAAAAAATTTGCCATATCACAAATTATTACTAACCTACACTCCTCCTAACCCCACTCCAGCCCATGGCCAGCCACCCAGAGGACAGCTGAGCAATTTAAGTAATGTTCTTTATTACTGATCCTTGACAGTCTTTGCACGGGTTTGACCAAGTAGACTGGTACTTTGTTCTTTTTCGCTCACTTTGGTTTACACTGGGCTAATGAGACCAAGGTTGTGGGTTCAATCCCCGAGTGGAACAATTAACTCCAAAAGGAGAGATTTGAGGAAGGAGGGATCACTTTTAAGGCAGGAACTGGGGGAATTGGAGAATCAGAGAAGGGCTTCTTCAAAGAGATGGTAATAATCTGCAAAGGAAGGGAAGAATTTCAACATAAAAGATGTGGAAGAGATTGTTTCAGATATTGAGGTGATCATGTTTATAAAATCCACAGAGACAGGAAGGGACAAGATAAGATCACGGAGTAGCTAGTGGTCCAGTTTGTTCGGAATGTAAAATAGATGAAGGGAAACAATGTAAAATAAATCCAGAAAAGTCTGTGGGTTCCAGATTGTGAAGGGTTTTAAATGCTAGGCTCAGGAGTGTTTTATCCTATAGTAGGGAGCCACTGAGAGTTCTGAGTGGAGGAGAGATAAGATTGGACCTGTGCATTAAGAAGATTACTTTGGCAACAGTATAAAGGGTGGATTAGAAAGAAGAGAGCCCAGAGTAAGGGAGATCAGTTAGAAAGCTATTAGAGTCATTTAAGCTAGAAATAATGAAGGCCTGAACCAGAGTTTGCGCAGTGCAAATAGAAAGGAGGGAGCAAATTTAAGAGCTGTTGCAGAGACAAGATGTCCAAGCGTCCAAGAGTTGGCAATAAAACATAGAAGCATGGATTTCGAGCTATGAGGGAACTCTGAGGCAGATTCTAGTGCAGATTCTTTTTACAGATGAAGAAATTGAGGCTCAGAGTAGCCAAGGGACATGGGAGAGGTCACACGGGTAGTTTAATAGCAGAGTCAGAATTTGAACTCAATGATTGCTAACTCTAAACCAATTGCCCTTTCCACTGTGCCACACTGCCTTTTTCATTATGTAAAATATGAGGAAAAAAAAAGAGAGAAGAGTCAAAAATAACTTGGAGATTTGAACCCAGGTAACTGAATGGTGTTTTCAGAAGAAATAGATAAATTAAGGGAGCAGGTTGAAGAGAGTAAAGGAATTCTTGTTTGGATATTGTGAGTTTGAAGTTGTATAGGATATTCAATGTGAAATTGGAAATGTAAAATGCATTTAGGGGAATGATAGGCTGAAGATAGAGGTCAGAAGCTATTTCTGCTACCAATAATTGTAAATACCTAACTAGTGTTTTGTTGTTTGCAGTGTCTTCCATATCCATCATCTCATTTGATGCTCAAGATAGCCCTATGAGATGAGTGGTATTATGAGCCTTATTTCACAGATTTTTTAAATGGAGCTCAGAGAACTCAAGTGGCTTATATAGGGTTGCACAACTAGTGAATGAGAGAGGCAGGGTTTAAACCCAGATCTTCTTAACATTCAAATCCAGCCCTTGATGCAATTGAAGTTATGGAAGTATATACAATCACCAAGGGAGATAGAAGAATACCTCAGAGAAACCCTTCAGATGCATCCATAGTAGATACAGATTTACTAGAAAATTGTTAATTGATTCCTTGTTTCATTTTATTTCATATGAAATAGACTTCATAATATCCAAAATGGCATTCAAACGTGAAGATTTTATCAAAAAATTTGATGATATCTGAAAAATCCCCATGGAGCATGTTTGAAACATGTTAATCGTTCCCAAATACTTTCCATGGTGTTTTCACAGAATCATCAGATAGTCGGAGGAAAAAACAGGTTATGAATTATGCATCCAATTTTTTGACACTTAAAACCAAAAATCATCCCCTGTTTTAGATTGATGACCTATTTGAATTTGAAATGTGTCATGTATCAGGCAGGCATGATTATTGCATGTCTATAATTCCTCAGACGCTGATATTATAGTTACCTCTTGAGCTCTGGAAACCTAATTTGCAGTAGGCTATGCCAGTCAGGTGTCCTCACTAAGTCTGGCACAAATATCACCCACTGCTCTACCATATTGTCTAAAGAAGTCCAGGTTGGCAACAAAGCAAATCAAAGCTTCCATGCCAAATCAGTGATGGGATTGAGCTAGTTAGAGTGCCTGCTGCTCTTCCAGATAGTGAAACCAAGTCTCCAAAAATGGATAGGAAGGAAGTAGGGAAAGAGGGAAAGAAAGAAGGAAGGAAGGAGGGAAAGAAGGAAAAAGGGAAGGAGGGAGGGAGAATAGGAGAGGAGAAGGAAGTGAATTGCTTCCAAAGTCTTCCCTTTTAATCCATTCTCTGTGAACCCTAGAGATTTCTAGCATATCTTATAACATCCTCAGACTAAAATAAATGGTTTTGCTACTATGGGATTCTTTTTTGGTCTTGGAACGTCCAGATTATATTATACCCTTTCTGTGTTCACAGAAACTAAAGAGGATGGATTCTTCTCTGCTGTGTTCAGTGTTTCCTAACCTTTTGTTTTTGAGGGCTGCACATTTAGGAATTTGCCAAGATTGATTAGGAGATAATATAACTTTGTCCTTTTTTACATTTCTTTGCCAGTCATCTAACATTTTAACTAACTGTCCATTCTTCCTCCTTATCATATCATACAGAATGGGGAAGATGTTAAGCTATTCTCAAGTCTTGTCTTCACCATTTACCAAGCCTTTCTTAATCCCTCTTAATGTTAGTGCCTTTACTCTATTGATTATCTCCAATTTGTGCTACATGTATCTTGTTTGTGCATAGTTGTTTGTATGTTTTCTTCCACTTTATAAATTACTTGAGAATAAGGACTGTTTTTTTGCCTTTCTTTGTCACCCCGTGCACTTAGCATGGTGCCTGACACATACGATGTGCTTAATAAAGAATGCAGACTGACTTAGTCCCAAAAATTACTTCCTTATCAGCAACTGGCCAGGGTTTGAAGGGTTTCTAAGGAAACCAATCTATGCTAATATGCCAATGATATTTTTTTGCAGTGAACCAGACAATACAGGTCTTGCTACAAGCATGTTTTGAACCAGATGCCTAATAGCCAACCACCCCTTCCTTTTACCCATTGGCAGCTAGCACCATCAGAGCAAAACACATTGGCAACTTCAGAATAATAGAAAGTAAAAAAGTTTTTTTTTTTTAAAGAAGTCACAGCACAGAGTAATAATCTTCATCCTTTCAGTATCTTTGCTTCATTAAGGCCATCTAGTCTAGTTTCTTTTTCCATCTAATGATTATACTTCCCAGTGTGCCTTAACCAGAAGTATTTGGACCGTGGTAGCAGGTATTCTGGAAAAGAAGAGAGAGTCAAAAAAAATTCTGCACAGAGAGATATTAATTTGGGGCCATAAGTCTTCAGAGCAACTGATGACCAATTGTTCAATTACCTTTTGAGGCAGAAGTGACAGCTTAATTTCAGTAGGGACCCTGTGATCTGTGTAACCGTATTCATGTCGGCAGCATTGGTCTTCCAAGTTAGATCCTATCTTCTTTCTCTTTGAAAAAGGCCAATAGAGTGAGGTCATTTAAAACTACCTGAATACAACTTTCTTGGTTTCCACCTCACTGCAAGGTCCTGAGGGTCATAACCTCTTGACTTTAGAGGTTGGGGGTCTCATGCTTTTTGATCTTTCCTGATTCCTCAGTATCTGTCCACTTCCTCTGCAACATTAGAGTCTTGTTATGTAAGGAAATTAGAAACATCAACAGGTCTGACTGAGGGCAGCAAGTTTTTGGTAAGAGATAAGCTTTAGCATGTATTCCAAAATAATGAAATCCTAATTCCAAGGTGTTTTTAAAATGGAAACATACTTGGGAGACACTGAACAAAGCTAGAACATCCTGTTTGGGTTATGATAGCCCCAAAGGGGAATGGCATGTGTCTGGGTGGGTGCCTATAGCCATTTCATTCTCCTGCCAGAAAATGGTTTTGCTTCTCAGCTTTTTCTTTAAAAATGGTTACAAGTAAAAGATCCCATTGTTTGGTGTCTCTCTGTAAATTCCATACCCACCTCCAACTTTTGAGATAGATTGCTCCAGAAAACAATTAAAGGGCACAGGATGGTTGGAATTAATAGGAAATTTATTCATAAAATCACCTGTTTCTCTTGGTTTCTTAGTTCTCCTGCTGCCCTTGTCAAGGAACTTTCCTATATTCTGAAATATTCTTCCTGGCAGGTCCTCAAATCTGGGTTTACATCTGTCTCTAAATTACCTAGTATTTATTTCATATATACTTCATATGTACCTTATTTTAAAAATATTGCCTATCCCAGAAGTCTTAAAGCATTTTTAGTTCTAAAATTTTTGTGGCATTCTGCATAAATGCATGTTATCTCCCCTGGTAGAGCATAAGCTTGTTAAGGAAGAGACTGTTTTCATTTTTGTCTTTGTATCACCATTCTAAAGCAGCTAATGGACAAGGTGGATAGAACAGTGGTCCTGGACTCAGGAAAAAAATTCATCTTCCTGAGTTCAGATCTGACCTCAGACACTTACTAGCTATATGACCCTAGACCAGTCACTTAATCCTGTTTGCCTTATCTGTAAAATGAACTGGAAAAGGAAATGGCAAATTATTCCTATATCTTTGCCAAGAAAACCCTAAATGGAGTCATGAAGAGTCAGACGTGACTGAACAATGGCAATAATCACCATGCCCAATACAGCATCTGGCATAAAGTAAGTACGTAATAAATGTTCATTGTTGATAGTTCAGTTTGACATATTGTAGAGAGCAAAGCAATTCTCACCTCCCAATTCATTTGAAACTGAACAAAATAGTAATTGATTTATCTTGCTGAGGTCTCTCTCTGTGTGTCTCTGTCTCTGTCTCTCTCTCCCGGCTGATTCTGAACTTTTTGTGCCTCTGTTAATATCTCAGTTTTGCCTCTCCATCACTTACTACAAGGCCTAAAAATTATTAAGATGTCTTTACAGATCTCTATGTGGAGAAATTTTCTGGAGGTTAGTGACAATTATCATCATCATCATTATAACTAGCATTTATATAGAGAGCCTATCATGTAGTAAGGAACTGTGCAAAGTCCTTTATAATTATTATCTTATTAGATCCTTACAACAACCTTGGGAGGTAGGTGGTGTTGTTATCCCCATTTTACAGACAAGGACACAGATTAAGTGTCTGAGGCAGATTTGAACTCCGGGAACTCTATCCACAGTGTTGTCCAGGTGCCTATTGATTGTTCTTCCTAAGTGTGTATTTGGTATGAAATGCTGCCCCTGACTGGGCCGTGTCCCAGGAATCCAATAGTCTCCATTGCAAAAAGGACACGAACAGGAGCATAAGAAATTTCAAAACCAATTTTGGAGAACCAAGTAATCTTTTTCTGACAAGATACTTTTTAATTCCTTTCCTTTCTAGAGATATATTTTCTCACATTCATTAGGCAGCAAGAAAGGACAAATAATTTTTTTTAAATAGTACAAGACATTTTGCAGTTGTTTTTGTGCCATCAGAAACTAGAGGTGTTGCTTGTAAAAACCATAAATTAATATGTTATTATTACAACCCAAATATGTAATTGGTCAAAAGTCACTATATTTTGTCCCAGAATCTGAGAGCTTGATGTTCACTAGAATCCACTAGAAGCAAAGACAGCAGGGAGCCAAAGAATAAAATTCATCCTTCCAACTCATACATTTAAGCCATATGGCAGACATACAAGGGTGTTGAAAGTGTGTGTGTGTGTGTGTGTGTGTGTGTGTATGGGTATCTGTGTATTTTAAACTCCTTTGGGTTTCTTGGGCTTGCCAGCTGAATAAGAAGGACAGTGGAGACAATATGAAAGTTATCCACTGCCACCACAGAAAACAGCCAGCAAGCATGACTTTGAGCTGGGAACATGAGCTGTGAGAGAGATGTTTGAATAACTTGAAATCCACAGTTAGATTCCAATATATTTATTTTCCAGGGTACATTGTCTTCTTTACAGAAGGGAAAGGGAAAAGTTTTGACTTGGACCATAATAAATGTGGTGCTGGAGAAGGTGAGAGACTTGGAACATGGGTGCATTAGCCCAAGTTGTAGCCAAGGGAGCTGTGTGGTTGGTAGTGAGTGAGGAGAGCATGTCACTTTCTCAAATCTGGGATCTTCCATGATCTTCATTTATTTGTTATTATTATTTTTAATAATGGCTTTTTACTTTCAAAATATATACAGATAGTTTTCAACAATTATCCTTGCAAAACCTGATGTTCCAGATTTTTCTCCCACCCTTTCCTCCTTTCCCTCCCCTAGGCAGCAAGTAAGCCAATATAGGTTAAACATGTGCATTTCTTCTAAACATATTTCCACATTTATCATGCTTCACAAGAAAGATCAGATAAAAAAGGGGAAAAATGAGAAAGAAAAAAAGCAACAAATGATAACAAAAACAATGAAAATACTATGCTGTGACCACATTCATTCCTTACACTCCTCTCTCTGGATGCAGATGGTTCTCTCCATCACAAGTCTATTACAGTTAGCCTGAATGACTTCATTGTTGAAAAAAGCCAAGTTCATCAGAGTTGATCATCACATATAGTTATTGTTGTCATGTACATGTGCCACACCATGAGAATCCCCAAGGATCACACTGATCTGGGAGGGTGTCAGGTCCATCTTGGCCAACTTAACAATCTACTCCTTCACATTGTCCAAAGTGAGCTTTAGCCATATGGGCACACTGCAGCATTATGGCAGAGCAGACTGGGACCCTTCCTGGAAGTGTACATGCAACCTATGATGGCTGCAATCAGGCAGCGAAAAAGAGAGGACCAGAGAGAGCAGGGCAGAACACCATTCAATTTGGCAGAAGTGACACATTCTCCTTGTCATTTCCGTTTTTTGCACTTTTCTAAATCCTCATAACTAAAGACAAACAAGATCATTTGATCAAATGAAAATAATTGCTTAAATAGTCCAAACTACTTAAGAAATGTACATGCAATGCTCTATTTATAAAAATATCAATCATCTTTTTGGGGGAGATGACACTTTATTTTTATAATATAATAAAAATATATTATTTTGTTAATATGTTACAAAGCATTTGAAAAATATAATCACTTTTTTTAAAGTGATTAATTGATATTGTTGAGTAAAACTGGGAACAAAAGAAAAATAAAAGGCTATATTTCAGTCCCCAAAATATCAGGGAGATGTGCCAATTATTGTCTAGAGCTAATGCTAGGGGATCATATTACAGAAACCTCATTTTAAAGAGGACATATGAAATAAAAAGAAGCTAAACTGAGTTATTTTACAAAGCTCTTTTAGATTGGGATATGGTGATTTCACATAGTGAAAAACATACCTTTCATGGAAATTAGATGGATATTGCTTTTTTTTTTTCCCCCACAGCATCTTAATGGGGCTAGTCAGTATATAGATTGGCCCATAGTTTCACAGGGTGATTCAGACAATTTTTTTAAATGATCTTCATGGAATAGCAGCACCCTAGTGTATTTTCATTTCATCCCCATTTAGCTGATTTGGCCTATGCTTTTCAGAATTTATCTTATGGAAACAAATCACCTTCTCCTGTGCCAGGACCCATCTTGAATCTGGAACTGAGTCATGGATCTTCTGCCCAAAATGTTTGCCAGTTCAAGAATCTGCCTGTCACCTTTAATGTTTAAGCACTTTAACTGAAGATCTTTCTTAGGAGTAAATAGTATTGAATGGGAGAGAAAATGGGACATAAACAGTCTCTCATCAGTCTCCCTCCACTGCCTTCAGGAAGAGGAGCATGCAATTCATTCTTAAAGGTCTTGCAGGGAATCCATTTCACAAATGCCTTTATTCAAAATTTCATATCTACCCATTGCTATAATTATATAGTAATATAATTATAATTATCATAATTATCCCTCAAATAACCAGAACTCTCAGTAATAAAGTTAAATTTGCCTTCAACTAGTTAGGACCAAATGAAGTAAATTATTTTTTCACTTAAGTAATGAATTCAGTAAGTACTTATTAAGTAACTTATGCACTAGGCACTGTATTAGGCACTGGGAATCAAAAGACAAGAATGATATTACCATATTCAAGCTTTCCAAGATTCACATTCTGTTAGAGTGAGTACATTAAGTAATATAGCTCAACTGAAAACTAGGAGAAACTACAATAAAAAAAAGAAAGATGGTAAAGGTGGCTGAGAGGAAGAAAAAATTCAAGCTTGATTTTATATTCTCAAAGACAAATAAAATTCCAATAAAGCCTGATACATCAATGACTAGGGGTAGTCTACGTTGGTACCCAGCCAAGGCAGAGAGTACTCTTGGCTAAAGAGAAGTATTAGAAACTTTTCAGAATTGCTAAGTTAGACTCTTGATAAGTTAGACTTCTGTGACTGCAATAATATAATTTGTTCTTCTCCCATACCTCCAATAAGTTCCCAGTGACACATTAGTCCTTCATTCATTCTCCATGGGAATTGAGGACCAATAAGAATATCATCGTCCCAGATCTCAAAAAAATCTTATTAATTGGTCTGATTCCAAGTCCACATGCCCTTAATGAAGGTTGTTGCCTTAGGAAACTTCTGTAAGTCCAAAGATACCAACCCTGGTTGCTACTGAGTAATAGCTACCAAAGAAGATGAATGAAAAGAGACCCATGGGCACCCAAATGGTCTTGAAGCATTGACTCTGGAGAAGGCCTTTAACCACACAGAATAATGTTCATAAGAAATTTCATAAAGAGCTCACAGATGATGATCTAGCTTAACTCTTCCTTGCTGGAGAATATAAACAAGGTAGACTTCTCCCTCTTAAGACAGTGAATGTCAAGCTGCTTCAGACCAAGGTATAATTATAGTTCAGTTCATTTCAACTTGCCAAGTACATATTATGCTTCCACTGTGTGCCAGGCCATGTGCTATGAGCTATAGATGCTAAGACAAGAACAAATAACCTCTGTCCTCAAGGAGCTTACTGGAATAAACTAGCTGTTGGTATTTATGAATTACTAAATCAAAAAGGAAAGAATTTTTCCCCTTAAACCTTAAAAAAGGTTTTTCAGAAGTAATTGATGTCGGTTTGGAGTTCCAGCACCTCTAGATGAAGTGCAAAATGGCCATTCTCTGCAAATTTATATTTAAATTTATAAAGAAGAGAGCAGTTGTGTGTGTGTGTGTGTGTGTGTGTGTGTGTGTGTGTGTGTACATACTTGGAGTACTGAGCCAGGAGAAAAGAGCATCTGAGTTCAAGCCGTACCTTATTAGCTGTGTGACCCTGTGCATGTCACTTCAACTTTCTTAGCCTCAGTTCTCTCGATTGTTAAAATGCCACCCAAAATGCCATCTACCTCCCAGAATTGTTATATCAAATAAGCTGAATCATGTAAACCACTTTGCAGACCTTAAAGGATGATATTTAAACATTAGTTTTGTTTCTGTTCTTATGAAACAAGAAAATACACCCTAAGAAAACATTATTTAGAGAGAATAAGGTAGGTCCCCAAAATTATGGAAGAGTTTTTAATACTAACAATCAGAAATGTTTCCCTAAATCCTATTTTGTACTGCTCCCCCCACCATTATACTCAGAAACCTTCCTTTTTTTTTTATTCTTTTGGTTTTCTGGGAAAAAAATCTAAACCAAAAGGAAGCTTTTAGCTGAAAGGTTCAAAGGAGTTTCACTATTTCCTGCCATGTAAAATCACAAGCATAATCACCATACAGATGTGTTGTTGAATTGTTGGGAAGGATAATGATTGAAAAGCATTTAGCAAATCCATTCGAAGCTTCCAGTTGCATATTTTGCCCCATCTGTGCATGGCAGGGTTTCATCTCTGAAAACTTTTTTTTTCTAGACTAAGTGTGATTTTGAATTCCCAGCTGCAACTTTAAGCTTTGTCACTGGGACCAAAGGGTCAGTCAGTATCATTCTGCAGAGAAGTCTTTTAGAGACCTCATATCCTGTGCTTTGTGTAACCAAATTGACCCTTATATGGGCAGCAGCCAGTTCTGCCATTGGCACAGAACTAATGAACATCAATCCCATCCAAGTTTTGTAGACAGAGAAGGTAGAAAGAGTGGACTGCAGGGATCTTCCAAAGTGGGGTATAAAGCAGGATGGGGTGCCTGGCCTACTGTCTCCCAGCTGTGATTTTGGCAGCATGTCACTCAGGCTGTTGTGCAGGGCTGAGCCTAGCTGCCTGTGATTTACTAACTGTTTTACAAACATTTCCTCACTCTGTGAGGTTTGATATATTCCCTTAGCCTCCACAGCTTACCACAGTCACTCAGCTCCTGAGTCAAACCTGCCTTTGTTTACAGTTTTTCCGGAAATTTTCACAGAGAGATTGGGGAATGGGGAAATATCTTTCTCCCCCTTCCAGTGTTTTATTTTTAAGTCAACACTTCCTTCAAGTTTATTTGTGCTCAACCAGATTCTTGTACAAGGTATCACTCCATATCCAAATGGGAATTGTTGCATTTCTAAAAATAGGCTCAAGGTCATGTGAACTAGTTGAGAGAAAGCTAAAGATACCAAGTTTATTAGACCTTTACATCTAGTTCCCTTTTTTTCCATAATATTCCACATTTAAATTTGTCTGAAAGGCTTTTCCCACATCCATATTTGTGACCAGGCCTTATGTGAAAAGTTGAAACATCAAGTGGAATCTTTTAAAAACAAAAATACTCATGTTAAAAATAACAGAATTTCTTGTTACTTGTCTTTGAAATCTTCCTCAGAAGTAGGAATTCTAAGTTGGAGCTTAGAGTTCCAGTGTTGGATATTTTCAACCAAAGAATACTCATGAAAAAAAACAAGGTCCCTTTTTTTTTTCAGATTTCTTTGTATCTGATGCCTACTTCTTCTGCTTTGCCATCACATTAACCAAAGGTAAACTTTTGAAATAATTGGAACCAAATTGAAAGTGTCACTGGAAGAAGTAATGAAGTCAAGTTTGAAGCCCAGTCATCAAAAGTTCAATTCGGAGTTATGTTGACTAGGGGTAAAGCACAGGGAAGACACTTAAACATTCTTGTAGATGGATGGGCTAATTGATTACCTACTTCCCAGTGTTCCCTAACCATTTTCTTTTCCTTTTCTTCCCTCCTCTTCACTTCACCCCCTTGTAGAAGCAGAGTTTCTTGACAAACAATTGCTTTTACCTTGAAACAAATCTCTCAGGGAAAAGGAATGAAAATCTCTTCAGGGAAATCATCCTATCTTTTTTCCACCTGCCGAAGAAAGGTTCTCTCAGAGTGAAAAGCTGGAATTCCCATTTTCCCTGCTTTTTGGAATAAGAACAGATAGAATCCTTCACAAGCTAGATGTAGCCAGACACCAATTTCCTGATAAAAAATGTTATGTTTTGTGACAGAAAGGTTATTTCATTTCAACAAATCCAGCTGGACTTCCTCTTGGGCCTCCCACATTGTCAACATCCCTGATGTTTACTTGTTGACCAACAGAAGACCACCAGAATGAGGTTATTTCCATTCCTACAGACATTTCCTTCTGCCAGAAAGAGAACTGAGCCTATGAGATGATGGAAGGGAAGAGGCTAGTGGGGGAGGGGAGCTGGGAAATGAAGGGGGGAGGTTAGAGACATAGGGAATTGTAGTGATCCCACATGACATTCAGGAACCACTGCAGACTCCTAGGGCTCAAGATATTCTCCTTCACCATAATGTCATTGACCTTGAAATGCTCAGAACAAATTGGTCTTTGTGATTACTACCACATGCTGATAGTGCCTTCTAACCCCAGCATTGGTCTGGACTAAAGGGGGCATAAAGGAAGGGCTGCTCATAAGAGAATAAGCTGCTTTTATGTTTGCTCTCAAGGCCCTTCCCCAGCACACATTCTCTTACTCCAGTGTTAGTCCAAAATGAGCTATTATTACCTCAGCCCGGAGTGTCCCAGGCTTTGTAGGAAACAGAAAAGGGCTGGTTCTTCCAGGTCCTCATGTGTTGGGATGGCTTTGTGTGAAACTGTGAACCAGAGCATAACGAGTTTAGTGGGCAGTTGTGACCCCCAAGATAGCCTTTCTGGCCACTCAATTTAGAAGGCACTCTTTATTACCTTTCTTCCCTTGAGCCACACACAGAGTTAGTCATCAACCCTCGGTAACATCTCATCTATTAACTGAAGGAAAATGATTTGTATATGGTACCAGCTAAAGGCTCAACAGGCCAGTGTCACAGCAGGGAAGAGCAATTAGCAAATTCATGAATTATGGTTCTGTTTTTGCTTCTATTGCACAAGTTAATCATTTGTAAAGACATTCTGCCTTGATTATAGATGTCAGAATTTGATAATTTCTTCTTAGATCCCTGCTATGAAATGCAGAAACATGTGGAAAATTCAAAATTATTTAGGAAATTCACAGAGTTTCCTTTTCTCTAATAGTAGTTAAGGTAGGCCTAATTCTCTTTTGAAGTTGTACTTCAAGCATGTAAATGATTAGCCTTATCCACAGAACCCTAATTTATTAAGAATTTATCTAATTCACTTTTTAAGTCTTTTAGCTTGAGTTATAGATCTCTTGGTTTTGACTGTATTACACACCTTGATATATCTAACAAGCCATAGATTAGACCAGAGTCCAAGCAGAAAATATTGAAAAATCTGTTAGAGATCTCTTAGAAGCACAGGATGAAAGATTTCATTATCAGTAGTTGACATTGTTGTTCTGAACCAAAAGGATGGAGGTGAAATGAAATTCAGAAAATTATGGTGGTAGTATTGGCAGTGGTGGTGAAGGGTGTACTCTGGGAGGGTAAATAGTATAATGAATGGCAAAGAAGCCAAGTGTTATTTACTACAACATAAGACTTGACTTTTCCTGTAGATATACACATTTGACTTGGGTTATATCAAAGCTTTAAAACCGGACTTAAAAAAATCCTCTTTGTGTGGAAACTTCCTCCATTGATGTGAACAAAGAAATCTCTCATTTAAATTCTTCAAAATTGCTTGTGGCACCTGAGATTATATTATAAAGTAGAGGCAAGATGATCCACTGGATAGGATTTTGGCTTCTGAGGCTGAGAACCTTCCTTCAAACTGCATCTCTGCTGCTTCCTACCTGTGTGATCTGGAGCAAATCCCTTAATCCTTGGGACTTAACATTTTTATTGTTGAGTCTGACTCTTCATGACCCCATTTGAGGTTTTCTTGGCAGAAATACTGGAATGATTTGCCATTTCCTTCTCCAGCTCATTTTACAGATGAGGAAACTGAGGCAAACAGAGCTAAATGACTTGCCCAAGGTCACATATATAGTAAGTGCCTGGGGCTAGATTTAAACTCAGGAAGATGAGACTTCCTGACTCCAGGATATTATCACTCTATGTACTATATTACTTTCTTCTACTTTCCCCTAACTTTTCCCCCCACTACTTTCTAGACACACTTTATATAGAATGGAAAAATTTTAGCTTCAAAATGCATAGGTGCTCAAGAAAAGGAACAAAAGCTATAGTGACCTGTTCAAATTGTAGATGCCCTGTAATATCTACTCACTGAATCTTTTGCAAGTTTGTAAAGCATAAAGTCTTCCAGTGTGCCTGTGATAACAAGAATAGTCCTTGATTTTAGATCTTCTGCCTGCCTGAAATGTAAATATAAAATTCACCATTAAGTTAGTAAACCAGTGACCTTCAGTTCTCAGAGGAAATAGCAGAAATGTTAGAATGCTAGTATTTAGATTTAGCCTTTTTTTTTTTGAGAAAGTTTATACCAAAACGTATGCTCGCAGAAATGGTTTTTCTTTTAAAATTTTAGGCACAAACTTTTTCCCCCTATGAAGTTGGGATTTTAAGGTTCTTTGCAATATTCTCAGTATTTTTTGACAACCGTATAGTTTGAAAATGAATTTAACCCATCATCTGGAACGCACAGAGATAGCAGTGTCCCCTTGCATTCTATTTACTTCACTGAAGTAGTTGGGGACAAGATGGGGGAATCCCTCAAGATGACAATGATCCTATGCTGACTTTGCCTTGTAGGCCTAGAATTTAAACCTATAATAGAATAAAGAAAAAATGTGGGCCAAGGATAAATGAAGAAAAAGAACAAAAAATAATAACAAACTTTGTTGTTGGATTTTTTTCAGTCTTCGTTTTTTTTCTGAGATTTTAAATTTTTATTAGCATGAATGAAAAAAGATGCTATGTAAAACAATGTTCATTTTTAATAGTATTTTATCTTTCCAAAGTTCTCAACATTCATTTTTGTAAAACTTTGTGTTCTAAATTTTTCTCCATTGCTTCTTTACCATCCCCCTCCAAAATAGTAAGTCAGATATAGATTAATTAAATATGGGGAATCCTTTCAAACATATGTCCATATTTGTCATGTTGTACAAGAAAAATCAGACCAAATTAAAAAAAACACAAAGAAGAAAGCAAAATATTATGCTTCAATTAATATTCAGTCTCCATAATTCTCTCTCTGGATGCAATTGGTATTTTCCATCCCAAGTCTATTGGAATTGCCTTAATTCACCACATTGTTAAGAAGAGTCAACTCCATCACAGTTGATCACTACATAATCATCTTGTTACATTACACAATGTTCTGGTTCTGCTCAATTCACTTAGCATCAGTTCATGTAGGGTTTCCTAGGCATTTCTGAAATCGGCCTGCTCATTATTCTTTATAGGACAATAATATTCCATTACCTTCTTATACTAAAACTTATTCAGCCATTCTCCAACTGATGGTCATCCATCCAGTCAATTTCCAGTTCCTTACCACTACAGAAAGAACTGCTTCAAACGTTTTTGCACATGTGGGTCCTTTCCCCTTTTTTATGATCTCTTTGGGATACAGACCCAGTAGGATCAAATGGTATGCATAGTTTTATAGCCCTTTGGGCATAGTTCCAAATTGTTCTCCAGGATGGTTGGATCATTTCACAACTCTACCACTAATGTATTAGTGTCTCAGTTTTCCCACACCCCCATCCAATATTTATCATTATCTTTTCTTGTCATCTTAGCCAATCTGAGAGGTATGAAATGGTACCTCAGAGTTGGCTGATTTGCATTTCTCTAAAAAATAGTGATTCAATTATTGTTCTGTAAGAAATGACCAGCAAGATGATTTCAGAGAGACCTGGAGAGACTTACATGAACTGATGCTGAGTGAAATGAGCAGAACCAGGAGATCATTATACACGGCAACAACAGTACTATATGACGATTAATTCTGATGGACATGGCTCTCTTCAACAATGATATGTTTCAAACCACCTCCAATTGTTCACTGAAGAAAGCCATATACACCCAGAGAGAGGGATGCGAAATGTGGACCACAACATAACATTCTCATACTCCTTGATTGATGTTTGCTTACATTGTGTTTCCTTTATCTGATATATCGTTTGTGTAGATAAGATTTTTCTTGCACAACAATGATAAGTTTGGAAATATGTATACATATATTCGATTTGCCAATATTTTAACATAATTAACATGTAGTGGATATCCTGCCATCTAGGGGAGGGGTGGGGAAGTTGGGGGGAAAAATTTCTAACGGAAAGCTATGTAAGTGTTATTGTTGAAGAATTACCCACACATATGTTATGCAAATAAAATAAAATTTTAAAAAAAATAAAATAAATAAAAAAATAGTGATTCAGAGCATTTTTTACATGATTAGAAATGGCTTTCATTTCTTCATCTGAAAGTTGGTCATATCTTTGAACCATTTATCAACTGAGGAATGACTTATATTTTCATAAATTTGAGTCAGTTCTTTATATATTTTAGAAGTGAGGCCTTTATCAGAAAAACTAACTGTAAAAAATTTTCCCCAGCTTTCTGCTTTCCTTTTAATCTTACCTGCATTGGCTTATGAAAAATTTAATGTAATTTAATGTATCCATTTTGAATTTTATAATGTAAAACATAAAACTTAACCTGATAGTATTCTTACTCAAGCTCTTCCACATCTGTGTGATACTGAAATGGGGACTGGTATTATCAGAAATATGGGGTTTGCTGAAAAGCAATAGGAGAAAGTAGAGATGGGAAAATTAGGGATAGCCCCAATTAGAGTAGTAATTATTAAAAGAGCTTATAAAATTCTCTTCAAAAACTTAAACCAGTCTAGGAAGGCAACCTTAAGGAAACCTTAAAGTTCTAACCTTAATGAGATAGTGACATGTTAGATCTGAGAGAGAGTTTTAGGATTTAATTTGATAAGGCTATCTGAGTGGCCATGAAATCTGTAGAAGAGATTTTGTGTGAATCCCAACTAGAAATGCTACATTATACATGTGTGGCCTCTTCCAGGCTTGATGTCAGTATTATCTAGTTTTTCAGAAAAGTTTATGAAGAAGAATTGATGTTGGTAATAGATGATTATTGAAAATCACTTAGAACAAAATTACAATAGTATACCTACAAGGTTGGACAGTTTCACATAAATTTTGATTGCTTTCCTACCTCCTCCCAAGCTACTGGAGTAAAAACTACAAATAATATTTGATTACTGCTTCAATAATTTATTCAGCTTTTTTTCACATGCTGTCTTTTAAAAATGAATGCTGTTTGTGTCTTTTGTTTTGATATCATCTTTATTTCAAAATATATTGTTTCTCCCTCTCATACCCAGAAAGTCAATCCTTATTACAATTCATAAAAAAAAGGGGGAAGAATAGTTTACAAAACCAACCTCCATATCAAAGAATTCTGATAGTATATGAAGTGTTCTATACACATAGTGCTCAGTTTCTGCAATGAAAGGAAAAAAGTATCTTTCCCCATCTCTTTTTCAGGTTCAAATTTGATCAGCATCATTATACAGCATTCTGTTTTGTTGTGATTTAGTTGTACCCACTCATATTGTTGTAGTTATTGTATATATGATTTTCCTGCTTTTGCTTGTCATCATATATGCTTTCCCATATTTCTGTTTATTCTTCACTTCCATTAAAACACAATATTTTTCAATTATATTCATGTACCAAAACTTGTATGGCTATTTCCTGATCCATGGGCATCTATTTTGTATCCAGTTCTTTATTACAAAAAGTGATGCTATAGATGTTGCTTTGTATTTGGGGCCTTTCTATTTTTGATCTCTTTGGGACATATGCCATGTAGTTGTATCTCTGGTTCACAGACTTACAACCTGGATTATTAACATTCTTGCCTCAAAAAACATAGAAGAAAATCAGATCAAATACCTTTCATAGCTTTGGCCCGAGGGAGAGTTTGAGAGACCAAATAAGGGATAGAGGCAATCACAAAAGATAAAATAGGTAATTTTATTTATATGAAATTGAAAAGCTTTTGCATGAACAGAAATCAACAAAACTAGTAAATGAACTGGAAATTTGTGGGGGAGGGAAGACTTTGTATAGGATCTCTCTAATAGATCTATTAGATATTAATGTATCCATTTTGAATTTTATAATGTAAAACATAAAATTTAACCTGATGATATTCATTCTAACCCAAACTCTTTCACATCTGTGTTGTACTGAAATGAAAAGATATTAAATAAAAGATATATAAAGACTTAACTCAAATATATTAGAATAAAAGTCATTTGCTAGTAGATAAGTGTTCAAAGAATACAAACCAACAGTTATAAAAAGAAATATCACAAACTAGTAATAGTATGAAACTTTGTTCCAAATCACTAACAAAACAAGAAATACAAATCAAAATAACTCCCTCATACATACATTGTTATAGAGTAATGAATTATTATCAGTGGAATGCTGGAGCCCACTCCTACCAGTTCCCTAGAGCCAATTGTTAGATTTTCAGTGTGAGCATTTACACCTCAGAAATCAGCAAACGCTACAAATCTGAGCTTGATTTATTGTTTTGTTGATTGTCTAAGCTTGAGAAAGTAATGGGGAAAATGTTAATGATGCAGATGAAACTTAAAAGTGTGTCTTGTGTACATTTTTTTTTCCAGAGAGCTGGCTGTTAAACATTTACCAGCCCACCCCCAGCTAAAACCAAGCTAAAAATCAATTTGGAATTATGCTGAGTTTTTTTTTCCCTTCTCTTTCTTTAAAGTTGGATCCTAAAATATTCTCCTGAGTAATTGAAAAGATTGTACAAGGTCTTGCCAGAGAGAAAGTAGGTCTGTTACATCGGTCCATGATTTACATTAAACTGAGGCCTGGAGCCAGGGAGCTGGGATACTAGTTTTGCCTCATTTAAATCCACAGTTCAGTTTTAGCATTATTACCAAATAGATGAGGAGAACAAGCAGGGAAGAGGATAGTAGCGCATGTTCATATAGTACTTTAAGGTCTGCAAAGTACTTTTCAGAGATTTTCTTATTGGTTCCTGATAAAAATTCTGTGTGAGGTAGGCACTAGATTCTGTGTGACCTTAAAGTTACTGATGAGAAAATTAAGACCTAGAATGAAGTGGCTTGGCTACAGTCATACTGTTAAACCCACAGTAACTTTTAAAAATTATTTTGAAATTATCTGAACATCTCTCATGATTTTCTAGGCTCGTTTCATTTCATAGCCTCAGCTCAACTTGAATATCACTGACTGAACTTGTCTTGGAGGCCTGCTAAAAGGACACAGGAAACGCAAAGACCGAGGTTGTCTTATATACCCACGTAGTTGCCCCCCATACCAGAAAGGGACAGTTAGGTAGTGCAATGGATGGAGTTCTGGGCTTGCAAGACTCCTCTCCCCAAATTCAAATCTGGCCTCAGACGCTTTCTAGCTGTATGACTCTGGGCAAGTCACTTAATCTTGTGCACCTCAGCTTCTATAAGATAAGCTAGAGAAAGAAATGGCAAATTGCTATGGTGTCTTTGCCAAATCAAACCAACAAACCAACCATCCAAATGGGGTCATGGAGAACTGGACGTAACTGAACAACATACATATCAGAAAACCAGTTAGGAAGAGTTCTTGGCATTTCCCCTAAGACATGTCCTTTCCCAGTGCTGCAGTCCATACTTCTGCAAGCCCCGAGGAGCATCTTAGACAACTTTTCCTGTTTAGGACATAGTCTCTCCTAAAACAGACCATCATCATCTTGCTAGCAGCCTCACTCAGTAAACTTGCAGTGGAAGTATAGGATAGAAGTGCTGTCAAGTGGTTTTGTTGCTAAGGGGGGAAAGTGCTAAGAAAAAAAAAAAAAGGCTGCATGTCTTGTACAGCTCAGATCCTTTGAGTATTTAATGTACAATTTCTGCAAAGGACACTCAGAATTACACCTCTGGTTCAAAATTGCTTAAACATCACAACATATGGTCTCATGTTCCTTTCACTAAGAAACAACTGGCTGTTGGCAGCCTGCTAAATCCAGGTAAACTTCCACAGCAGGAAAGAGTAAAACTTGAGTGATACAGTAAAAAACTATGATACCCTTTCTTACAAAGGCTCAAGTTTGGGGATAGGGTGACCCAGTGGGTAGAGCATTCACTGGACCTGAAATAAGGATGACCTAACTTCAGATCCTGCCCTATACACACCTCTGTGATGCTGGGCAGCTCACTTAAGCTGTCTGCTCCATTTCTCCCATCTATAAAATGGGAATAACAGTACTTCATAGCATTGATGGGAAGATAAAATGAGATAATATTGGCAAAACATTTTACAAATCTTAAAGCACCCTATACATATTGTAAATATATAAATATTAGCTATATTACACCACTCCCCAAAAGAAAAGGAAAATAGCAATGAATTTTCAAAAATCTACTTTTTAAAGTAGGAAAGGCTCTACAGTGTGGGAGACTGGAAATGTGGGAGATACAGGTTCAAATTATACTTCAAATTATTCATTGAGTCAGATTCAGTTAATGAGTGGCTTAGTTTTGCCAAACCATTTTCCCCTCTTTTTTTTTTTTTTTTTTAATTTTTCCTTACAAGGGATTGTTTGTGGGATGGACGTGGGTAGAATTATATTCAGGAATGATACTAATATAAAACAAAACTATATAAATTTATTTTTTTTAAAAAAAGACTAATAAAAAAAGGAATTGTGGGTATCTCCTTGGTGTCTTCTCTGAGTGAGACTCCTGTAAGCCTTTGCTTATTATACTCTCAGTTACAGTAATCATTTTAATCAAACGCAATTATCTGCATAATTAATTTCTTTGACTGCTCTACTATGTCCTCCTTTTGCAGAGGCCAAAATGTCAAAGATCAAGTAGATTGGGGGTTGCAAGAAAATTCTCATTGTGATGGGGAAAAAGGGGAGGCAGGACGAAATATTTGGAATTTCAGTGCATTGCCCTCTATTTATCTGAAATGTCAAGGGCAGTGTAAAATGTATTTTTAAAATGTGTTTCTGTATGGTTTGTGCCCATTCTTGGTGGGGTTCTGGCTCCACAGAGGCCATTGTTCTGGGAGGGCGTTTGAGGGGGTTTCTTTGTCCAAAGTGACAAAAAGAAGACTTGGAGCACTGGGCGCCTTTGTTCCTGTGCGGTGCTGTAAAATTTGGTTTGAAATGAGGACCTCGGGGAAGGCCCTTCAATAGGGAGCTTTCATTTCCTGCCAGCATTTTAATCACTCTGGGGTTTAAAGTGGATGGCCAGCATAATGGGCCTATGTTTAATAGAACAGCTCGTATCTTGAAGGCCCCGTTAACTGAATTCAGGGATCTGTCATCCGCCCAACATTCGTCTTTTCTATTTCCTGTCCATTTATGAAGATCACCCGCCCTTCCAGGCGGCTTCCCCAGATGGCTTTGTGGGACCCACCACCTCCTCTTAAACAGGCTGAGCAGAAATGGGGACACGGCAGACCAAGATCCAGCCAGCAGTCCAGACAGCCAAGGCCTGGAGATTGTATTCATTAGACATGAAAGTTGCCACGTTTGGGATTGGGATTCTATCAGTTGTGGAAGGATGGAATCAGGTTTCACAGAAGTACAAAGTGGTAGGAGAGAGAAAACTGATCTCCTTGCCTGAGATTTCACACCTTGTCAGGATTACTGACTCCTAATGACTCACCACATGCTTACTAATATAATTGAGATTCAGTTTTTAAGGCAAGTAGAATGTCATTCTCATCATACAGAGCAATAGACTTAAGACTTGGTAAAAGGAAACAACCCAATTTGCTTCCACTGAAAAAGAAAGAAATCATGATTCTCATTACAGAAATGTTGTTAGCTCTTTGGGCTTGCCCCAGACACCATTAAAAAACTAAGCTTTTATAGTTCACTGATTCATGCCCAGGTAGCCTAAGGGAGATCATCTCTGCTAAGGGAGGTCCAACATCAACTCAGGAGCCATGGCAGGATCACCTCAGTAGAACCCTTAAATACCTTCATCCCTTTCCTTGGTCCTTCCACTTGGTGTAACGTGACCTAAGACCAAGCACACACACGTGTGTGTGTGTGTGTGTGTGTTTAAAGAGAGTAATAGTGAGCTTACTTTCAGGACCAGCTAGTAAACATGTTCATGAATTGCTTTGTAAAAACTCCAGTGGGGGTAATAAACATGTGAATGGACAGAAAAACTAGGGCTCCCAGCTGACTTTGTCCCATCTTCTGGCTGGGAGTGCCAAGGGTGATGTGACTAGCCCATTCTTACCAGAAATTTCCAACTTTGTAGGTAGGTGAAGGTTATCTGAGCTGAGAAATGTGAGCCCTATTTACACTCGAACTCTAGTCAAGGCACTTTTTTTCCCCTAGAGGGGAACAAAGAAACTGAGATTATTCCCTCCCTCCAAACTCTCTCAGACTGAGCGTGACCCCCCCACCCCCAGAGGTGAGGGAGCTGAGCCAGAGCATTAGCTGCCCACTGCCTTCCCTGAGCCAACCTCCCATCCCAGGACAGAGGGAGAGAAGAGGAGTTACTATGGGAGGGAAAGCAGGAAGAGTTGGTGGAGGTTGGAGGGGAGGTGAATTCTGAAGCATTTTTCTTTCATTCAAAAGAAATAGAAATTAAAACCTTCCCAAAAAGTGCTGAAATGCCATTTTCTTTCATTCCCTCCACTTCAAGCCCTGATTTGTTAGTACACTTGGTAACACAGGTGACTAGGTAGTGACCATGTTCCTCTCAGAAGTTCATGAAACAACCTCAAACCATATTTTCCAGTTTCCTTTCTCTTCATCTTTTAGGATTAAAATGGATTGGAGGAGAATTTAGATTTGTCAGCTTTCCTTGCCATATATCTCAGTGGGGATGGAAACAGGAGCTGAAAAAGCAGGAGGAGATTGTCTTAATTTCTCTTGGGTCTTTGTGCCACCATCTTCCTCTGTATGTCTTGCTACAGTTTGTTCCTCCACCCAGTGGGAGATCTTTTGAGTTGGATTTCTCCTTGGGTGAGCAGCTGTTCCAAGACTGATTTAAAATGAGTGTTGCTACTTGTGAAAGGTACTGGCTGAACAGAATTTCATCCTGAGTAGCCGAGGTGACTGCAAAAAGAGGCAGGATCCCCTGGGCTTGATCTTGCAGATGTGCATCTGTCTAAGTAGAAAATCAACAACATTAAAGTCAAGACCTTTTTCCTTCACCCAAGCAGCTTTTCCATGTGAAAACTCCATTAGCATTTCAACCAGGGAATCATTATTGTGCCTCTGCCAGTCCACTCGAGGACATGGGACTCTGTGACCCATGTGTCAGCTCTGTAGTTTAGCTTTAGGACCAGACTGAATATATAGTCAAGGCCGGGTAGATTTTTCAGGGCAGGGACTTGGAAGGAAAGTTGTTCACCAGAGCTCAAGCTTGGGAAGAAGTGAACATCATCAACATCTTTCTGTAGCCCTTTTCATTCACTTCTGAAACTTGCTGTGTGGGTGTATCCACAATGTGGGAAAACTCTTTTCATTGAAAAATCTGAATATTTTGTAAGACTGTGAATAATTGCAAATAATCTTTTCTGTAAGATTGTGGCCAGGAACAAAGGAACTATTCTCAGAAGAGACTAGCTTGCCATTGTTTTCTGTCATTTATAGAACTCGAGAAAAATATTCCAAACTTGACAGCTTCATATTCTCATCTTCTGCTTCTTTATGAACAAAATCCTGCCAGAGAAGCTGCTTCCCTTTTATGAAGACTTGTGTAGGGAATGGGTCTTCCCAAAGAAAGGTATCTTTCCAAACCCAAGTCTAGGTTAAAATGGAATTAAACTTCTAGAAACTTTAACTCTGCATCAGAGTTTCTCACTGAAAAATGAGAAACATTAGCAAGAGGGAGGTAAGAGATAAAAACATATTTTTGTCTCAGTGGGGTTAGTCAGAGTCCTATCATTTTCCATGGAAGCAACAATTTGCTTTGCAATTAATATTCCCATTTTTGGACGCACTAATTTCCAGGCCCCATTTTGCAGCCTTTTCTTTGAAAAATCAGTGTAGACACACACACACACACAGACACACACACACACAGACACACACACAGACACACACACACACACACACACATACACACCCTCTACCTGATAACAAGAGTAGTCTGTTCCAGTTTCTCCCATAGGCTCTCCTGATCAAATTCACATTGATTTCATGTATCAACCAAGACCTGGATCACTTCTCACCACATCTCTGAAGCTGTCCCCTGACTCAGCTATTCTCTTATCTCCCATTTCTCTGAATTGAATTGCATTTAATAGTATGTGCTACATTATTTAGAACTTAACTAATGTTTTGTTTTCTTGGACAGTTATTTAATGTTAGTCTTTTCTCACCAATCCTCTATACCTTCCTCAAAAGTAAGGACCATTTTCTTCTTGTGGACATGGGAATTTTAGAGTTTGAAAGGGTCTTAAGTCTATTTCTTTTTTCATCTACCATTTATGAAGTAAATTCTTTGTGCCAGGCACATCTAGCTTATTCCATTCATTTTTCCAGTGAGGAAACTGAGGCCCCAATAGTTTTGCAGAAGCTCATAAGATTTAGAGCTAAGAAGCATTTAACCACTCAGTAGATCTACTCCTCTGATTTTACAGATAAAGAAAAGATGAACCTTGACTTGTAAAAACTCCTATTCAATAACAGTCATGTCTGTCAATCAGATTTATCAAGGACATACTAAGGACATATTAAGCTCTGGGTATACAAAGAAAAGTAAAAGACAATCCCTGTCTTCAAGGAGCTTACAGTGTAATGAAAGAAGTTGCAAAGCTAGAGGAAATGTGAAGGAGGATTCTTTCAGGAGGTGGGGAAGGCTTGATGAATTCCCCCTACTAGGTAGGAAATGATGGGATAGCTGCCTTAGGGTTCTTCTTTAAATATGAGCTTTAGAGAAGTTCTCTGAATTCTACCTTTTCCAATCAGAAATAGGCAAGGACAGAAAGAGAAGGGAGTTTTGTGGTATATGTTTCAGAGTTCATGTTATCTGGCAGAAAGATGAGTTTCTATGATCAGCAGGCTGATTTCAGAAAGACCTGGAAAGACTTACATGAACTGATGCTAAGTGAAGTGAACAGAATAAGGAGATCATTGTACATAGTAACAGCAAAATTATGTGATGATCAACTGTGATGGTATTGGTTCTTTTCAACAATGAACTGATTTAGGCTAGTTCCAATAAGACTTTTGATGGAGAGAACTATCTGCTTCCAGAGAGAGGACTATGGGGACTGAATATGGATCACAACATAGTATTTTCACTTTTGTTGTGAAAAAAAAATCTTTTTGATTTTTCTTGTGCAGCATGACAAATGTGGAAATATGTTTAGAAGAATTGCACATGTTTAACATAGATTACATGCTCGAGGAGGGGGGAAAGAGGGAGAAAAATTTGGAAAACAAGGTTTTACGAGGATGAATGTTGAAAACTATCTTTGCATGTATTTTTTAAAAATAAAAGACTATTATTATTTTTAAAAAGAAAGGAAGGTAGATAGATGGATACGTAGATGATAGATAGATGGATAGATAGATTGATCGATTGATAGATAGATAGATTAACAGATAGATGAGTTTCTAGAGCCAATGATCAAGCCTAGATGAGCAGCCAGGTAGGAAACACTGAGTATGCTGCCCTGGGGCCCTCCTTATGTAAAAGATTTGGGAGGTCCACCCTCTCCAAGCCCTGAGAAGGAAAGCCACAAGGGGCAGGAAGTATTGAAGAAGTGTGCATTTCATTGGCTTCCAAGTTAGCTAATATATTCATTTAATAAGCATTTATTTAGTACTTACTGTGTGCCAGACACTGAGCTTACTACTGGCATTACAAGAACAAAAATGAAATAGGTTCCTGTCCTTAAGGAGCATTGAAGAGAGCATCATATATAAAAATTCAAACTAATCACTCATACATACACACACATATGCATGCATACATGAGACATTTTAAGGTGAGCACTAGGAGGAAAGAGGGGAGATCACAATAGGTTTTCATAGGAGGTGGCTCTTAAGATGAGTTTTTAAAGAAGAAAAGGCATCTGTAATAACATGGAGCAAAGGAGAAAGATTTTTCCAGTCATGGGTGACAAAGATAGCCTGTGTAAAATCTTAGAGCTGGGAATTAGGATTTAGCACTTGAGTCAATGTGACTGTAATGATGAGGACATGCAAGGGTAATATTCTAAAAAGATAGGCTGGTGCCAGATTGTGAAGCCTAGGAAAAAGCCTAGGAAAAGTTTGTCCTTTTCGCCTACAGGCCATAAGGAGTTCCCTGAGCAGGAGAGTAACACAGTCAGACCTATACTTTTAGTAATATATAGCAATTAGGGCAACTTGATTGTTTAATGGATAAAGGCCCTAAGCCTTTATCCAGCTTCAAACACTTAATGGCTGGGTGACTCTGGGCATGTCACTTAACTATGTCTCAGTTTCCTCATCTGTAAAATGAGCTAGAGAAGAAACTGGCAAATATCTTTGCCAAGAAAACCCAAATGGAGTCACAAAGGACTGGACAGGACTGAAAAACAACAACACAAGTAATGGTCCAGGCCAGAGGTGATAAAGATTGGAATTAGTGAGTGCTGTGACTATGTGAGGAAAGAAAGGCAACTGATCCAAAAAGGCACAGTAATTGGTTTAATGCGAGGGATAGCTAGACTCTCAGCAAACGCTTTCCAGGCATCATCCTCATTTCACAAATGACTAAACTGAGGTTTGATCGGAAAGTAATGCCTCATGGGATCTTCAAGCAGATTTTTGGTAGGGACAAGCTATTATTTATAGTCCTTGATTCTTCTATATGTAGTTCAGATTCATTGTGAATTTGTAAGATTGGGACAGGATAGAGGAATTTCCAAGAGACACTGGGGCTTCTACTTGAGCTGTCAGTCACTCACAGCTTTATAAAGTGGTGATGGTAGATGGGGCTACAGTCAGCTGGTAGACAAGAGTTATGTAGTGAAAAGCAAGGTTGAGGCAAAGACAGAGAGCCATAATGCAAGAATAATAAGTAAAGGAGAAATTCTGAGCTGCAATTTCACCATCTCTCTTTTAGTACATAAGAAGAGACAGTGACTATGGGTGATTTCTTGGTGTGACAGAGGGAGTTAAAGAGCATAACCTGGCTTGAACTGCCCTTTTCAGAGCCTAATCATGATATACCTTGAGGGATATTTTGGTGGAATAATGAATTTGAGTGTTAGATTTGAGAGAAGAGGCTGTGTTTGAATCCCATCTCTGCTACTTATTATCTGTGTGATGCAGACGAACTAACTTTTCTTCCCTAGATCTCTGTTTGCTTCTCAGCGAAATGAGGGGTTGGAATATATGGTTTCAAAGGTTCCTTCTTGCTCTAAATTTATGATCCTGAGTTAATCAAGAAACAAATCAGAAGCCTTCCTAGTGTTGAAGAAATAAGCTATTGAGCATAACAAGATGATGGAGGTGAGGGGAGAGGGGAAAGGAGAGACAGAGGAGAGAAGAGATGCACACACACAGAGATATGGAAAGAGAGGAAGAGAGGGAGGGAGGGGAGAGGAGAGACAGAGAGAGAGAGAGAGAGAGAGAGAGACAGAGAGAGAGAGACAGAGAGAGAGAGAGAGAGAGAGAGAGAGAGAGAGAGAGAGAGAGAGAGAGAGAGGAGGGGGGAGAGAGAGAAAGACAGGGAGGAGAGAGAGAGAAAGACAGAGAGACAGAGAGAAAAGATGCACAGGAAGGAAAGAAAAAAGAGAGAGAATGTAATTTTAAGTTGTTTTCTTCTGGAAATGTGCTGCATGTGCTTATACTAACTGGCAAAAAAAAGAGACAGCAGCATTTTGATGGCACCAACTTACATCAATAAAACCTAAATAACTCATCAGGATCTCTTCTGCTAGCTTGAGTAGATAAGCAGGAGCCATAACTAACCAGGATTCACTTTGTATGTCTCCTGCCTTGGTTCTTCTTAATCTATTCTGAGCCTGATTTAATTTTCCCTTTATTTCAACTGCAGAGAGCTAGCTCTTCTGAACAGCTTGGAAGAACTGTGTGTGTGTGTGTGTGTGTGTGTGTGTGTGTGTGTGTGTGTGTGT
>JAJPUD010002015.1:46812-78493 GCA_023553655.1 Myrmecobius fasciatus | reverse complement strand
TGTGTGTGTGTGTGTGTGTGTGTGTGTGTGTGTGTGTGTGTGTGTGTGTATTTAACCCCATGAGAAACCAAACCCACTTTTTTTGAAGCCCATAGAGGTGTGTATATCATCATGATGGCAAAGGAAAATTGGGAAATGTGAGAGTTTGCAGCTTGGCACGCAAACTCTGAGTTGAGACCTGAGCGCACACATTAGGTGTGTGGCATTAGGTGTGGCATTTGGCACAGGGGAAGGCTTGGTGGCACTAGAAATTGTTTCACATGGAACAAAGAGAGTCAGATGATAGCTTGAGGGTGAGGAGCTGAAAGCAGCGCCAGAGACAGTCCAGAGATAATCCAGCCAGGAGAGATGAGGGTCTGGGGAGTTTGCAAAGGTAAGCTAGGTGGTTATGCTTTTCATCTTCCCTGAGTTAGTTATGGCAGAGCCCAAGTATTATTAATCTTATTCTACAGAACATGAATCTGAGGCACCACAAAGTTAAGGAAGTTCCCAAGCGTTTGTTGTGATCATTTAGGTGTTCAGGCACACCTGCCTCTTCATTCCCCATGGACCATACTGCCCATGGGGTTTTCTTGGGGAGATACTGGAGTAGTTGGCCACTTCCTTCTCCAGTGGGTTAAGGCAAACCAAGATTAAGGGATTTGCCTGGGATCACATGGCTATTAAGTGTCTGAGACTGAATTTGAACTCAGGTCTTTCTGGCTCAAAGATCAGCGCTCCATCCAGTAATTACGGGTTACATGCCTGCTTAATGTTACAGGGCAAATTTGAACAAAGCCTTCCTGACTCTAAAATCAATCCATTAAGCTATACTAATTCCCAAATATCATTCAACTTGATTAAGCTCTATTAGAAGTCAATAATAGCACTTCTTTGTGGCTTTCGGAAATGTGATGCTCTTCAAATAATAAATAAATCTTGCCTTTGGAGTTTAGTAGGTTAACTTGGCCTTTTATATTTAATATTTATATATAGGAGTATGCTTGTACATAGATATGTGATTGAATATACACATATATATACACACGTATCACTTGCCCAATATTAGATCCATAATGCCAAGGCATATTGTTGAATATTTTATTAGCCATCTGCATACCCTATACTAACTTCTCTGACATACCAAGTTCTCCTCTCTCTAGAGAAGCAACATCAGTTTGGATTAGACAGCCAAGCGTAAGTTTTCCCTTCATATTTCCTGTGAACAAACTCCATCCCAGTAGGCAGACATTCTGCCCCAGTGTGTCAAGGGGAAGTTCAGCATGTGAGATGAATTCAAGTGTGTTTAAGGTAGCATTGCCAAGTGTTTAATTACAAAAAAAAAAAATTCTCTGCTTTAGTATTGACATCTCTGTTGGATCAAATTTTGCTAACACACAGGTATCAGAAATCAGAGATAAAATTTACCTTCCAGATTAAGTGTTTGAAGCCCCAAAGTAACAATTCACGAAGAGCCTTTAATTATACTAACCCTTTAAACCATTCAGTAAATGGCAGTGGCCTGCACACAGTAGGGAGTCAATTAGATATTTATTGATCTTACTTGGTTTAAAGAATCATCTTAATGACTGATCATTGAAAGGATCATTTACTGAAGGGTGACAAATTCAAATCATTATTTTGCCAACAAGAGACAATTTTTTACGTATTTTTCTCCTATTCATATTTCAGTTTCTTCTTATACCTTTCTTGAAAAACAGATGAAAAAGAATTCAGCATTCACTATATGTTTTTTAGAATCACATGAATCCTTCCTTTTCCAAAATTTTTTGTTGTTGTTTTGGTTTTTGGTTACCAAGTATTTTGTCTTGAACCTTTGTTTTCAGGGTAAGACGCCTGCTTCCCTTGTACTGTCTCATCATTTTCAAGATAGATCTGGTTTTACAGAGATGGGTTTCACTTATTTAGAAGGACATTAATGTTGCATTAATGACACTTCTCAAAATATATTTGTAGATGTGTGGAGAAAAAAAGACAGGAAACATTAAATTTTTTTGTACAGTTTATAGCTTTCTCCCAAAATGTAACTAAAATATAGAACTTACCCTAAAATTAAATAAAATCTGAACTATCTTCATTTTGATGAAGTTGAAAAGATTATCATAGGGGGCCAACTTTATCAGAGTAATAGTTCATTATTTTTGGACAATAGAATTCCTTTTTTCCTTTTAATAACTTCATTAAGTTATGATCTCAGCTATGGGATTTCTGGGTCAAAGAGTTTTGTAACTCTGATTGTATATGTTTCCAGATTGCTTTCTGGCAATGATTTTCCTCTTCTGGTCACTTGTAAATTTTGATTGCTCTTATTTTTTATATTGTCATAGTCTGCACATAGATTGTCCTATTTTTTTTTATCCTTGCTTTGCATCACATCATACCTAATTTCCTTTTGAAGTATTTGCTTTATATTTGTTATTTTTATCATACACTATTATATTACATTGATGTCATAATTTATTCATTTATTCCCCAGGCACTAGACGATATCCTGTTTTCAGTTTTTCACTGTTAGAAATAAGACAGCTAGGAATAATTCTTATTTTATTTTTTCCTATTGTGTCCTTGGGTTAGTCTCATTTTGCCAGATTGTTCTCTAGGAAGCTGGATTTCATCAGCAAAAAGTGCCTGTTTCCCCATATTCCTGCCATCACGGGGCTTTGTCATGTTGAATTGTTTTTGCCAATATTTGGTATGAAGTGGCTCTTTAAAGTCACTTTAATTTGTATTTTTCCAGTTATTAGCATGTTGAACAGTTTTCAATTGCTTTTTAAAGATTTGTGTTTCATTTAAAAGTGGCCTTTTACTTTTTTTAAAATTTCTTTTGTAATGTTGTATATATTTTAATGTCAGATACATTGAATACAAACATGTTTTTTTCCAATCATTTTATTTTACTTTTGAACACAATGATTTTTATATACAGATTTTATCACAAATAATTTTTCAGTTTTTTTAAATGGATAAAATATTATTTTCTCAGCCATCAAGGAAATTAATTTTGTTTTTTTTTCTTACTAAATAATTTTTTAAATATTTAGAAATTGATCCTTTTGGAGTTCATTTTGGTATAGGGTATGATATGGAATTATAAATTTATTTTTTCTATGCTGCTTTCCAGTTTTCTGTTGATTAAAAGATTTTTTCATTCAGAATTAATGCAGTATTACAGTGCTTGCTTGCAGTTTATTTCCTATGAAATTTCTTCAAAATAATTACATTTAAAGGAGACAAGACTTAGAATAATTAGCTGTGTGACCTTAGACACGTTATTGATTTTCTTTGGGCTTCACTTTCCCTGGCTATGAAATGAGAAGGTTGAGTCTTGAGTTAGTCCCTTCCCATTTACAATCCTGTGATCCAGGCATTCTTAAGAAAAAAGCATATATTACATGGCTGTTTATTTTCATGGTTAAGGAGGTAGACCACTGGACTAGCTGTTCAGAATCTTGAATTATTAATTAGCTTTTTTCTCCTTACCTAGCATTGTGATCTTTAGTTCTGCAACTCTGTTCTAAAGAGATTACAAAGAATTGTCCATTTACCTACTTCAAGGCCATCATTTAAAACTGGTCAGGTAGAGCAGAAAGAGAATTGATCTTAGGTGAAGGCTCAGTTACCCTGAACAAGTAAGCCTTAGTCTTCCCATATGTTGAAATGAGGTTACTACTTGATTGACATTTCATCCAGGCTTTTTGGTGGTTGTTTTGTTTTTTGATTAATTAAGATAAAGTATGAGTAATCTCTCTCTCTCTCTCTTTTTTTTTTTTTTCCCAGAATACAAAGTACTTCTCCAAAAGCCTTGTCCATTGGGAGGTCCTCCCTACAAAATGACTTGCTTTATGGTTGAACCCCAGCCCCACCAGTGTCTCAGCCTCTTTTCCAAAGTAACAGGCTTTCCTTCCAGCACACCATCTTCACCTTCCTTTGTAGAAAGGCCTTTCAAAGTACCAAGAGTTTGTGACTACACATGGGTCCCAGAATTCATTGTTGCTGGCATGCCCCAGTGGCATGGATGACTGGGCAGCTCCCTTATAATAAATAAACAAATAAATAAAATAAAATAACCTCCAAGAGAAGAAATTTCCTTTTCCCCTGTGGTAGATATTTGAAGCAACTAAAGACAGGGGCAGATAAATGGAGGGCAGATTCCCAGGACCCAGACCGCATTTTGGCATTTTGCATTTTTGTCCCAAGTTATATTTTACAGATATGTGTTAGCAGGATGAAGATTTCCTACTTGATGATTGTTTCTGAGTTATTTTTCCTAGTAATGCTGTGTTATATTCCTGCCCTAGATTCGAAAATCCTTCTCTTTTCCACCCCTGCCTCCTACGCCCCACAATAGCATATATGTTGTCCATACCAAAGCAGCATCCAAGTCTTCTGGAGCAGTAGGCTGGTGGCCAGGCTTTTCCCTTTCAGAGGGGCATGCATGCTTTCAAATTAGCACTTCTATTATTTGCCACTGGTAATTTGGACAGGCTCATTACTGTCTGGATTGCTGGGGTTATCTGATCCTGGAGAAGTCTCTCTCCTTTTAAAATGTCCTGATCTCACTGCTCCCCAGCCTCATTAGGTAGTGTCACAGTCTTGATCCCGGACAGCAGAGAAAGCCAAGATGGATAAGGGAAGGAATGTAATATACAGGGCTCTAGGGAAGAGGATATATTACCCCTTCTCCTGATTAGCTTAGCTTACACAGAACTTGTTTTCTCCTTTCCTCTGATGATTACACTAACTTCTCTTCTTCTCTCTATTCTGCTTCAAGCCCCTCTCTCTGCTATTGTGACCTCCTATTCTCAGGTGATCAGTAACCCTAAAAAATAAGAAAGATAATGCTTTTTATCTTAGCTGAGTGACCAAAGGCTGAACCCTCCTCACAGGTGTCTGAGCTTTTATTTCTTCTTGCCTGTCAAAATGGAAAATAACCGTTGCCCTAGACTGGCTGTCTTATTTGTGAGCCATGGGGAGACCCTGAGACTAGTGTGTTCTTTTGGTTTGAGTTAAATTTCTTTGGAAATATTATGCTAGTTGGCCTAAATGTCTGTTTCCAAGGCCCCCACATAAAGAACCTAATAGCCAGGTAGGATTATTTCCACTCATTTTATTGTTATCTTTTTTCTTCTGCCAGAAGACTATCAGAACTGGGGAAAACCGAGAAAGCAGATACTTTGAGAGTCAGAGATAGGTCTCTCTATACTACCCAGAAGGGAACTGAAACGTTTAGTCAGTGGTTTCCATGTCCTAATGTTTGTTCTTCTGTAGACTAAGCATTCAGATGATGGATCCGATTTTTCCATTTTATCCTTATATTTCACATTATGGAGTCACAACCAGTACTGATTCATTGCTGCATAAGTTCTCTAGACTTCAGTTTGCTATGGGAAGAACTAGGATTTATCATCCCATGTGGGTCACAAGACATTTGGAAGAAGGAGTTTTTTTTTTTTTTTATTAAAGCTTTTTATTTGTATAACATACATATGGGTAGTTCCCCAACATTGATCTTTACAAAGCTTTCCATTACAAATTTTACCCCCAGTCCCCTCCCCTCCCCTAAATGGCAGGAAGTCCACTACATGTTAATAATGTTGAAATGCTTGAGAAGTTATGCAAGAAAAATCCTATCTACAAGAAAAAAAAAGAATCAGAGAAAGGCAACACAATGCAAGCAAATGTCAATAGAGATCATGAAAATGTTACGTTGTGGTCCATATTTCATTTCCCTCTCTCTGGGTGTATATGGTTTTCTTCAGTGAACAATTGGAACTGGTTTGAGACAATTCTTTATTGCAGAGAGCCATGTCCATTAGAATTGATCATCATGTAATACTGTTGTTGCTGTGTATGATGATCTCCTGGTTCTGCTCGTTTCACTCAGCATCAGTTCATGCAAGTCCCTCCAGGCCTCTCTGAAATCGTCCTGCTGGTCGTTTCTTACAGAACAATAATATTCCATAACATTCATATACCATAATTTATTCAGCCATTCTCCAATTGATGGGCATCCCTTCAGTTTCCAGTTTCTAGCCACTACAAAAAGGGCTGCCACAAACATTCTTGCACATGTGGGGCCCTTTCCCTCCTCTAAGATCTCTTTGGGATATAGGCCCAGTAGAAACACTGCTGGGTCTCAAAGGGTATGCACAGTTTGACAACTTTTTGAGCATAGCTCCAAATTGCTCTCCAGAATGGCTGGATCCGTTCACAGTTCCACCAACAATGTATTAGTGTCCCAGCTTTCCCACATCCCCTCCAACAGCTATCATTATCATTTCCTGTCATTTTAGCCAATCTGACAGGTGTATAGTGGTATCTCAGAGTTGTCTTAATTTGCATTTCTCTGATCAATAGTGATTTGGAGCAACTTTTCATATGACTAGAGATGGTTTTAATTTCATCATCTGAAAATTGTCTGTTTATATCCCTTGACCACTTATCTATTGAAGAGTGGCTTGAATTCTTATATGTATGAGATAATTCTCTATATATTTTAGAAATGAGGCCTTTATCAGAACCATTAAATGTAAAGATGATTTCCCAACTTGATGCTTCCCTCCTAATCTTGTCTGCATTTGTTTTGTTTGTACAGAAACTTTTTAACTTAATATAATCCAAGTTATCCATCTGGTGTTCAATTAGGAGTTCCAGATCTTCTTTGGACATAAATTTATTCCATCTCCACAGGTCTGAGAGGTAAACTACATTACGTTCCTCTAACTTGCTTACAAAGTCACTCTTTATATCTAGATCATGAACCCATTTAGATCTTATCTTGGTATGTGGTGTTAGGTATGGGTCAAGCCCTAATTTGGAAGAAGGAGTTATTAAATGATGTTCATGGCATGTTACCCATGGCAAAGTTTATAAAAAGGCTTCAGAGTAACCCATTTGGGCCAACTTACTTGGAATGTTTTCAACACAAACAGTGTCATTTAGGCCAGAGGACTCTTGTATCTTGTGTGCAGTGTTGGTATAGCATTTCTCCTGTCTGGGAATCTCTGTTCTTGGCTTTTTGTCTTCTTTGCCCTTCTCCCCACCACATGCTAATTAGCTGAGTTGCTAAGCAACTTTAGGTACATTTCCTGACTTCTCTTAGCCTCAGTTCACTCATTTAAAAAAAAAAAAAAAAGATAGGAAGAAGGGGGAAGTTGGACTGCTAAGTCTGAGATGACTCCCACTTCCAACATTTGTCTCATAACAAAAGGAGGCTCCTCAGAATTACTGCCCTATTTGAAATTTCTGTTCTAGTCAACTTGGAATATTAGCTATTCCCATTTCTGTAATCACATCTCCCACCTCCATCCATGCCTTTGAACAGGTAGTCCCCATGTCTAGAATATACTCTTTTCTCATCTCTCCTTTATAGAAACTCAAGCTTCTTTCAGAGCACCAGTCCGGTACTGTCTCTGTGTGGAATCTTTAGACCCTTCTTCCCAGCGACCATTATTAGTATTTTCTTCCTTTTAAAATGAGTTTCTATCAGTTCGTATTTACCTATCTGTGTACATGTTGTTTTCCTCCCAAAGAATGTAGACTATATGGGAGCAGAGAGTATGTTGGCTTTATCTTTGTATCCCTAGTACTGTACCTTGTACATCATGGGTACTTCATAAATATTTATTTTTTAATTATAGTATCTTCAAACTAGAACTAGAAGGGACCTCAGAGGCTATCTAATTCAACTCTCTCCTTTTGTTGCTGAAGAACCTGAGACCCAGAGACACTGGCTACTCCAGGCCTTCTGTCTCCTGTCTCCATGCTTTTTAACAGATTGGCTCCCATTCCTGAATTTGCATCCCCTTTCAGCACAGACACCTCTTGGAATCTTGAGCTTCTTTCCACACCCACCTTGGGGGCCTCCTGTCTCCTTCTTTCTTCCCCCTCTCCTGTTCATGGCCCTCT
This sequence comes from Myrmecobius fasciatus, assembly GCA_023553655.1. Classification (NCBI taxonomy): domain Eukaryota; kingdom Metazoa; phylum Chordata; class Mammalia; order Dasyuromorphia; family Myrmecobiidae; genus Myrmecobius; species Myrmecobius fasciatus. Next base: position 70,585 of record JAJPUD010002015.1, on the reverse strand, counting down.
ACGTCTTCTGAAATAGCCATGTATTTGCTTCTCTGTGCACATGTATCATCCTGCCAAAATGGCAGCTCAGTGAAAGCATTGACTGTCTTCATTTTTGTCTTTATAACTATAGTTTCTAGCATGATACCTTGCGTGTAGCAGATGGTCTCCTCCCATTCTCACCCAAACTCTTTAGAAAAAGAAAAAGTTAAAAGCAAAAAAAAAAAAAAAAAGAAAGAAAGAAAAATTTAGGGGCGGCTAGGTGGCGCAGTGGTTAGAACACCAGCCCTGAAGTCAGGAAGACCTGAGTTCAAATCTGGTCTCAGACACTTAACATTCTCTAGCCGTGTGACTCTGGGCAAGTCACTTAACCCCAATTGCCTCATCAAAAAGCAAAAAAAAAAAAAAAGAAAAAGAAAAAGTTGTCTACAACTGGTTCCTTCACTTCCTTTCCTCATACTCTTCTGATCAGGGTTCTGACTTTAAAAACCCAACTGAAATTGCCCTTTCCAAAGTCACCAACAATCTCTCGATTTCCAGATCCAATGGCCTCTTCCCTTATTGTGGCCTTGCCCACTCAGCAGTTTTGCAGTTATTGACCAACTTCTTCTCTTAAGTTCAATTCTTTCTGGAATATCTACTTCCTTTTCTGTGAGTTTTGTTGAGATTGTTTTCCCCTGGTCCTCCTCCTTCTCCAGGATCCATTGCTCCTTCTCTCTTGCTGATTTCTCATTTATCTCACTGTGGCTCACATGGCCTTCTTGTCTATTGTTTCTACACCAGAGCTTCTTAAACGTTTTTGTATAGTAGTAGATCCCTTTGACAGTCTGGGGAAATATATGCATCTTCTTCTCAGAATTAGGTTTTTAAAAGCAAAAAAGTAAAATACAGAGAATTATAGAGAAAACCAATTATATTGAAATGGTTATCAAAATATTTTTTTTGAAAAAAATAGATATTTGTGGGGACTGAATGTGGATCAAAGAATACTATTTTCACCTTTTTTGTTGTTTGTTTACTTTTTTCCCTTTTCATCTGATTTTTTCTTGTGCAGCATGATAATGTGCTTGGATAATATGGAAGTGTGTTTAGAAGAATTGCACATGTTTAACCTGTATTAGATTGCTTGCCATCTTGAGGAGGGGACAAAAGGAAGAAAGAGGGAGAAAAATTTGGAACATAAGGTTTTGCAAAGGTGAATGTTGAAAACCATCTTTGCATGTATTTGGAAAAATAAAATACTATTAAAAAAAAGTTCAGGCACTCCAATTTGGGAAGTCCTACTCTGCACTCTCAAATGATGATCCCATTAATCAGCCCCTTTAGATTCAGTGTACATCTTTTTGCAGATGACTCCCAGGTCTGTATATCCAGCCCAAATGTTTCCTGAGGACCAGTCCTGCATTACCAACCACCTATTGAACATTCAAACTGGATCTCCCAAAAGCATCTCAAATTTAGCTTGTCCAAAGCAGAATTCATCTCCTCTTCCAAATCCACCTCTTTCCAAACTTCCTTCTTACTCTTTTACTGGCTCGACTTTCCTTTCTTTCAACTGTATTTGAAGCCTTGGCATCATTCTTGGCTCATTGCTCTCACTCTTCTCACATCTTCAGTCCATCACCAAATTTCATCACCACTATCTCCATAATGTTTCTCACATATGTACTCTTCTCTCTACTTATATAGCTCCATACTATTTTGGACACTCATTACCTCACCCTGTGTAATTCTAATCTGAGTTCTGACTTTGCCACCCAACTGAAACTGCTCTTTCCACAGTTACCAACAATCTCTTGATTTCCAGATTGAATGAGTTCTTCCTTTATTCCTTCCTCTGCCTCTCAGCAGTTTTTGCTGTTGTGGACCAAGTTCTCCTCTTGAGTTCAGTTCTTTTCTGGAATACCTACATCCTCCTCTGTGGGTTTCCTTGGGATTATTTTCTCCCGGTCCTCCTCCTCTAGAAGAAGAATTGCTAGAATTGCTGTAGTCTCCCATTTGTTCTCTCCCAACTGCATTCTCTTCTGCACACAGCTGCTTAAGGAGTTCTTCCTAAGGGACATATTACATGATCCTTCCCCCCATTCCTGACCCCTCCATACTCAGTGGATCCCTGTACCCATTCTTCTGACATTTAAAGCTTTTCACAACTTGGGCCTTTCCTACATTTCCAGTCTTCTTCCATTTTGCTCATGTTCATACACTCTGTGGACTGGCCATATTGTGCCACTTACTTTTCCACACAAAAGCCACTCTCCTCTTCATGGTTTTACAGTTATTGTTTCCCATACCTAGTATGAATGCTCTCCCTCCATATCTCAGCCTCTTGCAATCCCTCTGTTTTTTCAGAACAGAGTTCAAGTACTACCCAGATATGAAGCCTTTCTTGTTCCCTCCTGGCTACTAGTGTTCTTCATTTTGTGCCTATATTAGGCATATATTTGTATGTATACATGTTGTCTCACTCTTTAGAATGGAAGCTCCTTAAGGTCCCTTGGACTGTATCATTTTTATCTTTGTGTCCTCAGCACTTAGCAGAGTGTTTTCTTGATAGTAATTGCTTCATAAATGCTTGTTGATTTGCCTGTTATTAATTTGAATTAAAATAAAGCTTCCCTGTTGAAAAGAAAGAAGGAGCTGAGGCAAAATGTTTTCTAAGAAGCAGTTAGATGGCTCAATGGCCAGGTCCAGAGTTAGGAAGAGCAGGGTACAAATCCAGCCAGTAATTCACTTCTGTTTGTCTCAATTTTCTCCATCTGTAAATGGAGATAATGGTAATGACTACCTTGCAGGGTTATTGTGAGGATCAAATGAGTTATTTTTGAAATGTTTAGCATAGTGCCTGACACACAATAACTGCCATATAAGTATTAATTCTTCTTCTTATTTAATATATGACATCCGAGAAGAGAACTTTACCCAGAAATCCTGAGCCTTAGAGGATGCCCAGAGGGGCTCCCAGAAAAGAACTCTCCTCTGTCTCCTTCTTGGGCATATGTCCTACAAAGGTTTGAGCATCCCAAACCAGTGTGAAAGTTGTTCAAGTGTTTTGGAACAGACCCCAGCGCAGAGGTCTTTTTGGTCCTCTGGATGGCCTATTGGCTTAGTCTCCTTGTGTCCACATTAGCAGTGCTGCAAGCTCAGGGAGTTTATGAAATTTTGATGTAGAAATTAGATTGTTACTTATCTTGTACCTTCTTGCTCATAGTATTGACAGTACTACGGAACTGCTGGAGGCAGATAGCATCTCTGTGATCACTCTGCTCTCTCAGCTCTCCGCTGCTGACAACATCAGAAGTGTTTTAACAGGGTTTTAATGGGCAGGCTCTGTAGCTCCTTGGAGGGTTGCAAAGAGCTACCGTGAGAACCCCTCTCTTGCTACTTTCATCTGACATATGCCCTCTTTTCCTCAACCAGCTGCTCCTGGGCAAGGTGGTCACCTTACTGGTGACCATTACTTCATCTTTAGCCTAGGCAGTTCTGGAGATGGAATTCAGAAATAAGCTTTTCTAAAGGAGGGAAGAATGTACCCCATTTCTTGGAGCTTGAGGGGGAGGGAGACAATTGAAAGTAGAATGTTACTATTCCCATTGTATTTTATTCAGAAATGGCATGTTTTGCTGGGTTTTGTGTTTCCATTAGAAAAAGAAGCATCTGGGAAGTTAGATATTCTGTTGGTGATTTCTAAGCCCGAGGAGCAGAGAAGGAATCTGACTCAAATGGTTCCATTCATAGTCCTAGAGTATAAATATATATAGATATGTAGATATATAGATATATCTTAACTTCTGGCTTATCTGTCTCTTCTAGCAGTGATGAAAAGTTAAGAATTGAGTAAAAGAGGGAAGGGAAAAGTCAACCTATATACCTGAATAATACTTGACTGTTTCTTCTTATCCTGAAATTTTTCTCTAGTCACATCCAATTTCTTTAGAAAGTCAAAATACCAGTGAATTAGGGCATCTCCATCTGCTTTGGTTCTTTGATTTCTGTTTCAAATGCAGCGAAGCCACTGACTTCAATGGTGTTTTTATTAATTCCCAGCCAGCTGTTCAAAAGCCCAAATCCCTAAAATGAAGACCAGAAGAGAGATTCTTTTCCTTGAATACTCTCTATTTTTTTTCCTAAATAGCAGGTTTTTAGAGGAAGGAGTGAATCTCCTCTTGATTTCATTGATGTCCAATCCCAGGGGGTAACTAATAGGGGAAGGAAAAGGAGACAAATTGTCGCATCAGGAATGATGGGAGATGCCTAGATACAAAAATTCAGGGTTATTTTCTCCTCTTCCATCACTCACAACCCACTGAAAAGGGATTATTCTACTGTAGATTCTTGAAAGAAGACCTAAGAATCCTTCCAATTTTAGAAAAGAGACAGCCTTTTCACAACTCTTCCTCCTTGGAATCTGTCTGCATCTCTATCAAGCTTCACAGCTTTCTTCTCATAGCTCTGGTTGCCTCAGAAAAATCTCCTTTGAGACACTTAAAGTCATTTCACAACTTTCTGTTCACCAACCCAATCGACCATGCTCCGTTATTATCTGCCCTTTAGAGATTTCAGATCCTTAACTTCTTGTCACCAGCAGAAGCATGACTGTAGCTGTTAAGGGATAAAGCTGATAGGGTTGGGAGAGGAAAAGCTAGTTTACCTTTGGGAGTTCTTGACTTTCTAAATTTGATCCTCTTTGCTTCCTTAAGTTTTGAGTCCCTTTTTTCCTTTGCTGTTCTTAATATTGCCATTACTAGCCAGAAACCTTTTTCCTGGATAAACTTTGGTATTTGCAGCCCTTTGATAAGCATTGATTGGAAAAACACACATGCACACATGCATAGACAAAACAAACTATAGATTTGGCATCTACTTTCTAGGAGCTTGTATTCAAAAACAGACAAATAATTACCATGGTCACCTGTACAGATCATGGGTCTGTGTTGTGCTGGGCATATGTTGGCTATTTGCCAACTTAAAAATTGAACCAAATCATCAATGAACAGTGGCTGTATGTCCATCTCAGTAGGGTGATTACTTATTTAGACCTGTGGGACAAAATTGAAGGCATCAGTGGGGTGGAATTTAGGGCAAAATCACCGGAATGATTCAAGGATTAGATTAGTCAGAGAAGTGAACTTATCATTTGTTCTGGGGCACCGTTGGGATAAGGAGGCTGGTAAAGAATGATTTTATTTTCTTGTGCTCACAAATGCCCAGAAAAAATGAGGATTGTTTTGTTGTTTTGTTTTCCTTTGGGAATTAGGGATGAATGGGGCTAATTAAGAACCTTTGGAATCTGTTTACCTGGATCCATGTGGTCGTAATCCTGATATGAAATAGGCCTGTTCCCTCTACCTGCCCCCTCTTCTTTAGAAATTAGAGTACCAAGGAAAAGAAAGATAAAGCTTGAGTTTAGAAGCAGTCATCTCTAGGGAAACTACATAGCTGACATTGTCAGAGCAAGGACCTGAACTGAAAAGAGCCAAGAGCAAAAGGATTTGATCTCATTTATTGAAAGGCAGTGTTGTAGGGCAGGCAAGTATATAACTAAGAGAAATCAGTGAGAATATAGAGATCTGGGTTCGAGATCCATCTTGGCCTCCTTGCCACCCTTTAGGTACCTGCCTATCAGGGAATCCGGTCCCCTCCCTGAGCCTCATTTTCTCTCTCTGTAGAATGAGGGCATTGGATGAGATTTCTTGTTAGGTCCTCTTCCCTCTCTATAACAGTCTATAGACCTACCATGTTATAAACTGGTATTTTGCCTTTTACAATTGCTCTTCAGCAGTGAATGACCTTGTACTCAAGATCACTAAAAGTTTTCTGTGTGTCTCCCTAGGAACCTTATCTATTCACTGGCCCAGGTCTGACCTATGCCTGGTCTGGTAGAGTAACATGATTGGTACTTCCTATTTCACTCCTGATTGGTGATCTGAGTCTGGATCTTGTGATTCACTCGCTTAATCATTGGTGATTTACATTGGCTTTGATCTTTGGTCACTGACTGTTGGAATTGGTCTAGAAGGACCTGATTGCACCAGACTGATTCTTATGCGTGATGGTGGTTACCTTTGCCTTTTGCTTTGAAGTCCTGGTCTGCTTGGGCAATTGCCTAGGGCAAAGTGATTTGCTGCTCCATTATTCTTGTGATTTCCTCTTCTTTCATCTTGGCCCCTTTCTCTAAATTTGGGCCTTTCATTTTTGTAGGAGACCAAAGGCTGCCCTTTGGGGTTTCTCTTCCTTCAGAGCAGTATTTCTTCACTGGCCCCTTTCCAGATCCAGTCTTGAATATTGTTATATCTAGTAATTTAACTTTCCCCCCAGATTTCTAAATCATCAGAGGTTGCCTTTACAAACCTTTCCTTGTTCTCATTCACACCTTTATTTTAACTGATGGTTAAGATGTGGATTTCAGTTAAGAATTGGTTTTGCTTTTGATCACAGTCCATAATTTTCATACTTTTTAAAAACAGTAATAATAATTATTTCCCTAAGACACTTATTGATGAGAAAACTTTAACGTAGAGGGACTAAGTGACTTATGCATGGCCACACAAGTTAAATGTCATTACTAAGATTCAATTCAAGGTCTTCAGACTCTACATTCATTACTCTTTCCAGTACTCCATGTGGCCTTGTAAAAGAAATGTAGCATTTAATTGCTGTGAGTCTCAGTTTCCCCTTCTTATACATGGAGCTAGTAACATCTATAGTACCTTCCTCCCAGGATTGTTTTGAGGCTCCGCAGATAATATATATAGGGCACTTTGCAAACTTTAGAATTTTAGTGGGTCATTGCAGCTATTATTATTTTTACTTGCAGTATTTTACATGCAACTTGCTATACTTTAAAAGAGAGAATCAGAGGATTCCTTAAATAAATAGAAATTCTTTCAATATAAAGCTTAAAATTACTGTTAAACAATAATTTATCTCACCTGTTCTTTAGAAAGACACTATACTTAAGGAAAAATTTAAACATCCTATCCTCTCTAGTCCCCCTTCCTTCCTCCTCTCTCCCCTTTCCCCCCTCCACTGCAACTGACAATTAGAATATATGGGAGAGAAGGAATGGCTAGATTTATTTGGAAATCAACAAAATCATCTCAGATTGATCTGCTTTGTTTGTGGAGACTTGACACTGAGAACTTCATTCCAGATGAAGTTTAATAATCTGAAGAATATGTTAAGCACCTAATGAGCTTTGGGCAGGATTGAAAGAGGCAGGTGAAAGGGGGAGCTATCTGTCATTCTTGAGGCACTTCAAGCCTTCTAGAATTCTCTTCACAATTTATTGAGGTGAAAAGCAGAGACTGTTCTTGTATTATGCAAGTATGATTGTCAGTAGTTTGACTTTTTGCATTTGAATTTTATTGCAAGCTTCAATTCAATAAACATTTATTTAGTTCCTATTGTGTACAAGGAGACAGAAAATGTTGTGTTAGTGGATTGAGAATTGACTGTTAATTCAGCAGCACCTAAATTCTGCTTCTGACACATCCTTATGATGTGATTCTGTGCATTTGATTTAACTTGTCAGTGCTCCCCGGCATACTCTATAAATAATGCATACATTTCAAAAGAGGTGCTCCATCTGCATTGGTAGTGAGAGTTTCCTCACATTAATAAAATCATAGAACCAAACCCCATCCTTTCCTCTATAACTTCCTCCTAATTAGTAAAGCACTATGGATACAAATACAGAAAAAGAAAAACAGACTCTGCCCTCAAGGAGCTTACATTTTCCTGGAAGGTACAGTATGTATACAGATAGGTATAACATCAAATGATTTAAGGAAGCAAAAAAAACACAACTGGGAGATCAGAGAAATCTTCAGGATGGAGGACACATCTGACCTGAACTTTGAAGGAAGACAAGGGTCCTGAAAAGAAAAGATGGCAAGGGAGTGCCTTCTAGGAGAGGGCCAAGTTTCTATCTTGAGGCAAGGCACCATATCTAAACTTTACTTTTTAAACATTTGAATCTATGAACCTCATCTGCAAAATGGAAATTACATTATTTGAATTATCTACTTTCCAGAATTTTTGTGAAGACAGTGCTTTATTAATCTTGACAAGCTATAGAAAAATGAATTTTTTTGTACTTATGATATAGGTGTTGCCTCCTCCTCCTTCAAGAAACCTTTATTTATTTTGGTGAGATAACTGGGATTAAATTCTTGCCTGGAATCACACAACTAGTAAGTGCTAAGTGTCTGAGGCAAGATTTGAATTCAGCTCCTCCTGACTTCAGGGCCAGTACTCTATCCACTACACCATCTAGCTACTCCAGCTAATCCACTTAGTTTTAAGGTTCTCTCTCTTTTAAAATTACAGTCAGTTCTGACATATGTATTCCTAAAAATCACCATATCATGTAAAGTCTCACAACGAAGACCATAAAATTTACTGGGGGGAAAAGGGATTGGGACATGAAGCTCAAAAAACTTCATCAGTGATATACGAGAAGACAGGGATCTAACAAAAGCCATACCACAGTTTGACACATATTAAAATGTTTTTTAAAAGTACAAAAATGCTATAATAAATAGTATTAGAATTTGCTGTCTCATGCTTCTGCTTGGCTTGTCCCCTGGTTGGCAAAGTCGATGACTACATTGAGAGGGTAGTTCTGTGGTAGACAAGGACATTCATTCAATCTGGGATGTTCAATAAGTGGCTTTTGTTTCTTGCTTGGTTTTTTTTTTTTAATATAGAAAAGTTCACAAATGTGAAAGAATAGTAAAATACAACCTTGTAGGATAACACATGATGAAATGAGGTAGCTGGTACATGTTTAAGGTATGTGCATATGTGAACTTTGTGTATTCCAATGTGGCTCAGTTCAGCTGGGTACAGTTTTCTGTATTCTTTTTTCTTATGGATGGCATTACATATAAGCAAACACAAAGCTCACATTATGTTCAAATGGTTCCCTAGTATATTGATCAGGTTGGAATAAATTGCTGTTTTCAAGCATTATAGCAAAACCGATAATATTGTAGTTTTTTTTCATTTTATCCTTCCATTTCCAGTGCCTAGGAGAAGGCTTTGTACTTGGTCAATGCTTAATAAATGCTTACTGAACAAACGAACATGGTGGTAGAAGCTTAGAAGCAATTTCTTTTTTCTCTTCCACAATATGTATCACCTACCTTCTTCAGCTCCATATCCACATAGGTGGATATTCCTTTGTTTCCAACAAACATGAAATAATGAACTTCTTTGGCTTTGTGAACCCAGCCTTCATCTGCTTCTGATTGCATGGATACAAACAGAAACATTAGGCACTCCCTGAGTGTTGAAGCTGTAGAATTTGTTAATGATGAACTAGAGAAAGCAGTAGGACTTATGTCCATAGTCATCACATGCTGCAAGTTTTAAAAAACATCTCATCAGCTACCTCTGTAGAAATCCATTCACTCTAGAGCTAGGGTTTATTCAGCCACCAGAGATTTGTGACATGACAGAGAGGGCAGAAGACCTTCCTGATGGATAGAAATCTGCATATATTCCTTTCATTTGTTTTGATCACTGCCTACCATGTTTCTAGGTGGCTACATTTGGTGATGGATTAGATGAAGCATTTGCCCTGCTCACTTAATATTCATCCATCCACTGTATTAGCACAAGAGTAGATGCTTTTTGGATGTGTCCATCACTCTTTTTACACTTGTTGATTTCAGCAATTTAGCCATTTGGCCATACATCATGAGTTTGTCCTCACAAATTTCCCAAGTTCCTACAAAAACAGATAACATGAATCCCCAGTTTGTAAGGATTCTACAAATGTATTTTATTCATTCTGTTACTCTTGGTTAATTCATGCAATCATAAGATTTCTCTCCTAACCCCTAAATCCCCCTCTCCCCTCCTCTGCAAATGATCAGCAAATGATTTAGGAGTGGGGAGGGAAATGGATGGAATTTATCAGTTTCATCATCATCTTAATTTTCCCAGTTTTAGGTTGTTCTATAAATATGTCTTTATGGATGTAGTTTTACTAGCTTAAAACATCTAATTGAAACCAGTTGCTTAAATCTCTTTGGATCAAGAAGCAGTAATAAGCACAGGGAGTATCTTATCCCTGGCAATCCAGAAATGCTTAGTGTCTGTTCTACTTGATGCATATGTAATCAGTTTACTTTCAGCTTCTTTCTTCATCTAAAACCTTCGGTCTCTTGGTGTGTGATCTAATACACTAGTGACGGGGATGTTTATTCCTGCTTGAGTCTGTAAACTAGTATGACCAAATGAAAGGGGAAAAGTTAATTATTAGTGAATGTTAAAAGGCTCTATTATCATTGCATCTCGTTTTTGTGTGGAAAATGTGGCTGTTTTTCAGCAGCAGAGAATGATTGAACTTTCTGGAAATCAAAGTCCCCTTCTCTTTGGGTCAGGCTCCATGGTTTTTCTGTTCCTTCTAACTGAAGGGAGGGGTGTGTGCAGCCAAAGAGCAAGCTCAGCAAGCCCATTGCTTTCCAGAAAGCACTGAGTGATCCCAAGACATCATCTGGGCTCTAATGAATGGTTCAGTTTTTTGGTAGCATCAAGAACTTGGAGAGAATTCAGAAAGTGCAGGTACCGTGATACGTGGCAGAGAACTTGGCAGGTAGTTGGCACAGTAGGACATTGAGCCTGGGTCAGGAAGATCTGAGTTCAGATTTGATCATAGACATTTACTAGGTGGGTGATCCTGGGCAAGTTGTTTAATCCTGTTTGCCTGAGTTTCCTCATCCGTAAAATGAGCTAGAGGAGGCATTAGCAAACTACTCCAGTATTTTTGCCAAGGTGCAGTCACAAAGAGTTGAACTTGTCTGAAACGAAACAGCAACAACAGTGACAAAGCCAGCCTTAGAACGTTCCCAGTGTTTGTAAACATCAGCTCTCGGAGGCCTGGTTCATAGGCTTATGATAATCGCTGGTATTGGGCTGGACCGCTGTGTGTGAAGGTCAGGGTGCATGGAGCCTTCTCTGGAGGACTGTCTGCAATACTGTCTGAAATGTTTTTGATCTAAATAAGTTTTATCATGAATAATTTCTTCCATTTTTGTAAATGGATAAGATGTAGTGCAGAGACATCTCATTTATCTAGAGCCATCAGGGAAGAAACCGTTGGGCCTAAATCCATTTTCTGAGTACCTGAAACTCACCTTGGTAAACACCAAAACATTTAAAAATTGTCATTGTTCCAGATGACCATGGTTTTAAAGCAGATTACACTTTCCTTTTCTTCTGAAACATAATTTTCTTCACACTCCCACCAGTCTCATGCCATTTGCCACAACTCATCTCCCCACTGCCACCCTTCCTGTCTCTAAATCCAGCCTTCCTGCAGCTGCCACTGAAACTCCTCAAGGCCTCAGTTTCCTCATGTGCAAAAGAGGAGGGGGTTAAACTAGATGATCCCTGAGATCCCTTGCAGCTCTCAATTCCATGTGCCTGTGAGCTTCTTACCACAGTGATCAGATTAAGCTTCTTATGCACAGATCTGATCATTTTACTCATCTGGTCAGAACCTTTCAATAGCTCCCAGTTACTTAAAAGATCCAATCCAAACTCCTTAGCTGGCATTCCAGCTTCTCTGTGGCCTAATATATTCTTTTACAGCTTTATTTCATATTTCTCTCCTCTATATGAATTGTATTTCAGCCAGAATGACCTGCTTGCTCTGTTTCTGCACCAAATAAATTAGGATGGTGTATAGACTAAGAATAAATGCTTCTGAACATTTGCAGCCTAAGGAGCTTTTCCTTGAGAAAAAATGCAGTTGGTGAGAGAACATTTATTTATTCTCTGGTTCTTGGCAGGATTCTAGATAGTTGAGATTATCAAATTGAGATGCTAGTGCTTTTAAAAAACAAAACAAAACAAAACAAAAAAACAACCTTACCTGGGGCATATCAGTTCTGTTGGTTAGAACATGGCTCAGCAGATAGGGCACTGAGCTTGGAATCTTTGGAGTATCCAAGTTCAAATGTTTCCCCCAAAACTTAGTGATTTTGTGACCATAGACAATTCACTTAATTTAGCTGTTCTTCAGTTTCCTCATATTCCAAATGGAAGTGATGGTGAATTCAAATATTGTTTGATTTTTTCTAATTGTTTCTAGCTGAAAGTATATGACTTCGTTAGCCAAATGAATCAATTAATTTTGTCCTGTTCTGTGACTTAAGATTTTATTCCGACCAGTTATCTTAGAAAGGCATTGCATGTAGAACTCAGATGGCTTAGGAAATATACATTCTTGCTGAGCAGGAAACAATTCAAAATATTTATTGACTTGAGAAATTAATTTCTTCTCCGTGTTAGATTTAAGAACGCCATCTTTATATGCAGAGGGTTGCAATTATGAAGCTCACATCATACTTGGGTACCATTAGTGTTGAACTGTCCTGGGTATTCTATGCACTGGTTCTCTTAGGGAAACTGGAAACTATCCCTTAATTAAGAATAAATCATATTTATATAGCATTTTAAGTTTTGAAAAGTTGTTTTCCTTACACTATACCTCTGAGTATACTCATCAGTAGGGCAAATGTTATCCCCATTTTATAAGTGGAAAAGCTAACTTTGAGAGGTTAAGTGATGACTCGCCCATAGAGCTAAATTATGGATGTCTAAGGTGATATTTGAACTCTCCTGTGAGAATACAAAAACGTTTTGGAACCAAGCTGTGAAAAACTTTTAAGGTTAAAAGGAGGAATTTATGTGCATATCTAAAAGGAAATTGAAAAAAGCCATTAAAGTTGATTGTGTGAGGGAAGTGACATGATCAGTTCTACAATAAGGAAAGTCATTTTGGCAGCACTACGTGGGATGTATTGGAATAAAAATACACTTGAGGCAGAATCCAGAAGCAAGAATCTTGCTTACTCTTAGATGGGGATCACTCTTAGACAAATTGGTTTGCAAAATTCCATTGAATTCCCAATCTAGCCCCAACCCTATTCCATGGATTCCAAGAGAACTTGGCACTTTGAGATAAGAGTGCTCTCTACCTAGCCCTTGACTCTTTGGTTTCTTGTCCAGATTACTGCTACAGAATGATGCCAATATCAATAATATCAATTATTGGTAATAATTGATAAATAATATCAAATATCAATTACAATATTTTTAAAAGGAGTTTAATTATCTTAGAGTTGCTTGGTGCATTGAGAGGACATTTGAACATTGTTATACAGCTAGTCCCAGCTAGTTATACAGCTAGTTCCTGAGTCCTAGACCAGTCCTTCATTTATTACAGGATGCTACCCCTCACAGGGAACACATTAAAATATGACAAATACACAGAAGTTAAATATAGAGTCAGCAGACCTATATTGGATTATAAATATATTGAGATCTTGGTGTGTGTAGTCAAGGCCAATGTCCAGACTTCCCCCAGATATGGAGTATGAATATAATAACTGTCTATCTTTGGGGTCAGCGCCCTGGCATGTAACCCCTCACCCGGCCTGTTCATTGTACTGACCTCTTCCCCACACCCCAAGACCAGAGATCAGGAGCATCCCTGGTTATTTTGCTGTGAAATTCTTTCATAGCTTATTCTTCCTGAGAAATTATCAGGGAAACTCCTAAGTGGGCACATTGTAATCTTTAACCAAATTTGTTTGAACAGGAAACCATAATTTAATGTATATTTTAAAGGGATTTAGAAGAAATAAAGTAATGAGCAGAGGATTTTCTCAAGTCCTTGAATCCTATAATAAGGAATAAAAGCCCTCTACAACCTTTTAAGTTAAATAGAGTAGAGAACTCACTGGTTTGAGATCAGAAGGTGTAAGTAAAAATCCTGGCCTGCTTTTTGTAGTGGCAAGAAACTAGAAACTGAATAAATGCCCATCAATTGAGGAATGGCTGAATAAGTTATGATATATGAATGTTACGGAATATTATTGTTCTGTGAGAAACGACCAGCAGGCTGATTTCAGAGAGGCCTGGAGAGACTTGCATGAGCTGATGCTGAGCGAAATGAGCAGAACCAGGAGATCATTATACATGGTAACAACAAGACTGTATGATGATCAGTTCTGAAGGATATGGCTCTCTTCAACAGTGAGATAATTCAGACCAGTTCCTATTGTTCAGGGAAGAAAGCCATATACACCCAGGGAGAAGCCTGTGGGAACTGAGTGTAATTCACAACATAGCATTTTCACTCTTTTTGTTTTGTTTGCTTGCATTTTATTTTTTCTCATTTTTTTCTGTCTGATTTGATTTTTCTTGTGAAGCAAGATAATTGTATAAATATGTATGCATATATTGGATTTAACATGTATTTCTACTATGTTTAACATATATTGAAGTACTTGCCATCTAGGGGAGGGGTAGGGGAAGAGGGGGAAAATGGAACACGAGGCTTTGCAGGGGTTAATATATTTTTTTATTAAAGCTTTTTATTTGTATAACATATGTATGGGTAGTTCCCCAGCATTTATCTTTACAAAGCTTTCCATTACAACTTTTACCCCCAGTCCCCTCCCCTCCCCTAGATGGCAGGAAGTCCACTACATGTTAATAATGCTGAAATACTTGACAAGTTGTGCAAGAAAAATCCTATCTACAAGAAAAAAAAAAGAAAATCAGAGAAAGGCAGCAGAATGCAAGCAAACCTCAATAGAGAGCATGAAAATGTTATGTTGTGGTCCATATTTCATATCCCTCTCTCTGGGTGTATATGATATTCTTCAGTGAACAATTGGAAGTGGTTTGAGACAATTCTTTGTTGCAGAGAGCCATGGACCTCAGAATTGATCATCATGTAATACTGTTGTTGCTGTGTATAATGATCTCCTGGTTCTGCTCGTTTCACTCAGCATCACTTCATGCAAGTCCCTCCAGGCCTCTCTGAAATCGTCCTGCTGGTGGTTTCTTACAGAGCAATAATATTCCATAACATTCATATACCATAATTTATTCAGCCACTCTCCAATTGATGGGCATCCCTTCAGTTTCCAGTTTCTAGCCACTACAAAAAGGGCTGCCACAAACATTCTTGCACATGTGGGTCTGCAGGGGTTAATATTAAAAAATTATTCATGCATCTGTTTTGAAAAATAAAAAGCTTTGTTAAAAAAAAAATCCTGGCTTGCTGTTTGCCACCTCTGTGGCCTTGGTCCTCTCTGATCCTCGATTTCCTCATCTGCAAATTGAAGGAATTAGACTAGATGGTTTGCAAGGGCTCTTTCAGCTCTAAATCCTGTAACCCTATGATGTTATTACTGGTCAGACCTAGTCTAAACCAGGAAACCATAACTTTACTTTTCTGTTATCTAGGAAAACTTCATAGTAGGTGAAAAGTAAAAAAATAACTTTTTTAAGTTATTTTCATCCCATGAGATGTTTTCCTGTGTCATTATTATTATTCTCACTAATAATGTCTTCATAGAGGCAGAATAACAGAGCTGGAAGAAGTCTCAGAGGTATTAGTCCAACTTTTTTGTCTCTATTGATCCACCAAACAATTCCATGACGTAGTGGCTTTTACAGAGAAGAAATATTCTTTTGGAATAGAAAACTGAGGCTGAGAATGCTTAAATGATTTCCTCTGGTGGCACAGCTAGTTGATAATTGGGACAGAATTCAAACTCAGGTCTTCTTGGCTCCCTTTCCACTATACCACATAGTCAGGCCACAGACAAAGCTGAGCTATAAGTGAGATGGATCCAGTGGGCTTTGTCCCAAGGTTCTGCTATCTAAAGAAGGCTTCTTTCTTGAGGTAGAATGGACCTGGTTTGGGAAGAGATGGAGTGGGGTATGTCAGCACTTAACATTTCTCTATCTGGCTCATCTTTCATACCTCATTCCCACCTTAAGTGAAGTAATTTTTAATTACAGTTCTAACAAAATGCTAGATGCCATACCAAGATAATTTTGTTTCTTTTCCCACCAGATTTCATCCTGAAAGTTCAAGATAAATGTTCTTTTTTTTTTTTAAGGGGAAGAAATCAAAAGGGTGGGAAATTCTGGATAAATCCCATTTTAGTCTTAATCTTCCTCCTCTTCCTGTGCTGCTATCTTGGCACTCTGTCTTTGTGATGTAAGAGTAATATAAATGTTATTGAGGGGAGGGGGTTTGTTTTCCTTTTTTTTCCCACTGGGAGTCTCTTCAGTGACCATTGTGGCCAGTCTAAACTAGTAATGCAGGATAATGCAGGATACAAAATGATGTTTCCTATATCAGTTGGGAATTTCATGGAATTTGTTCTTATTTGATAATCTTTCCAGATGGATTTATGTGCCTGCCTTCCCAGGGCCAGCTATGCTCTCTGAGAATTTGTTTTTTAGCCTTGACACCCTAAAAAGTAATTCCTCTCCTCTCATCTGCATCTGGGCAATCTTCCTTCTTTCAGGAAAGATCAAGACTGATTTAAATAACGGGATAGTCAACTTAGTTGTCACTGAGGTTTACTGTTTCCATATTTTGGTGTTATCTGGAAAGGCTGTTAAATGAATGAGGGCAAGGATATTCTTTGTGAATGGGCCTGAAGATTCAGATGTATTGGTTCAGTTTTTCAGGCTTTGGCATCTCCTTATCCCCAGGGGCACAGAGGGAGGAGGAGTCGAGGATCTGACCCTGAACTTTTACAGTTTTCACTATAAAAACTGAGAGGTTTTGGACATTTTGTAACTAATGGGATTTGCAGAAGTGATTTTCCTATTGTAAGTGGCCCTCAGCAATATTCTTATTTCAGCATTCAACTCCATTCCCCCACCCCCAAATGAATATTAACTTATATTCAGTTCAATAAACTTTTATAAGCTTCTGCTATTTATTTGTGTGGGCTAAGTATCAGGAGGATGAAAGCAAAATTGAGATGGCACCTGCCCTCAAGAAGCTTCCATTTCACTTTCCTCCTTAAGCCAATTAAATATTTTTCGAACCTTCCCTTTGACACTGCAGTGTCCATCTGGCTTGGAAGCTGGCAGAGAGAGCAGTCCGTTGATGAGGAAGAAACCCTGACTTGGGACTCAGGAGACCTGGATGCCAGTCCTGGCCCTGGCGCTGATTTACTAAGTGGATTTTGACAAATCGTTCATTCTCTCAGCCTCATCATATTCTTATGTCTTTAGTTTCCTCTCCAGTAAAATCAATCAGCAAACTTGTATAAAGCCCCTTTGTTGTGCTCAGGCACCAGAGGTATAAAATGAATAACCCCCTTCTCTCAGAGTGCTCCTCATCTATCTGGGGAGACAACATGCACATGGATAAGCACGTTCAAAGCCTACGCAGAGTAAATGCAATGGAGTGGCAGGAGAAGGCAGTAAGGGCTGAGGGCAGGGATGGGGAGAGAGAGAAGGCAGTAAGGGCTGAGGGCAGGGATGGGAGCACTAGGAAAGCCCGCAGGCAGAAGGTGCCATGGGAGCTGGTCTTTGGAGGAAACTTGTGCAGGGCAGAGGGGTGTTCCAGGCCCGGACTCACACACAGAGGCCCGAGAGGGCTGTTCTCTGTGAGGGCAGCCTGTGTGGCCAGAGGATACAAAGGAGGAAGGGGAGGAGGATGGGTAATAAGCTTGCAAAGGTCGACTGGAAATTGGGTCTGAAGGTCTTTTAAGTGCCAGATAGAAGAGTCCATCATGAAGCCTGTCCCCAGTTTGCAGATGTCACTTCTCTCTGTCCTCATCATTGGTGACCTGGAGAAAACCTCCCTCCCGTTCAGTGCACTGGCCCTGTTCCGGATATCTGTAAGCCAGATTTAAAAGAAGACTATTTATAGATCCCTAGATCTTGAGCTAGAAGGAGCCTCCTCGCTTTCCAAATGGAAATGAGGCCCAGGGTGGTCAAGTGACCCATGTAAGGTCACCCAGGCAGCATCCTTCGGAGGTCAGAGCTGAGCTCGGGATCACTGACTTTTCACTGTCCGTAGCTCACTGCCTTTGACATTTCCCTCTGGGTTGTACTAGGAGACCCCTTGCCTTTTCTCCTCCTTCCCCCTTCTTCCCCTTTGTCGTCTTTCCTGCCCTCCAAGTGTTTGGGGTTTGGGCACAAAGGCAGCTGCTCCTTGTACTTCCTTGTGATTTTCTAGACTCCCTGGGTTCCCCTGGCCACCCCTTCTGACTGGGCCCGAGTCCGGAGGGCTCTGCTTGCCATATCTCCTTGTGGATTTGATTCCAAACATTTATACAGGACTGAATCCTCTGCTTTCGAGCAAAGAACATCGTCCAGATGTCACCTTGCGCCTTGTTAGCTGTAAAACAAACAGCCATCTTGGAGAAAAAGCATTTCTTCTCCCTTTGGTGAGCTGCTCAGTCGGGTACCGCTCGTACCAGCGCCCAGCCTGCAGCCAACTTCTGCCATGCTGGGCCCCATGGGGGGCTGGGGGTCCCCGGGGTCTCCACTGCCCCTGTACACACGCGTCTCTTCATTTCTGACTTGTGGTGGGGACCCCCTCCAAGACGGGGCTCCTGGCCAGCCCAGCCAAGACGCGGATAGGTCGCCGACGAGCCGGGCCGTTCTCGCAGCTGGAAGGAAGGAGGAGAGGGAGACTCGGGGCTTCAGCAGAGCAGCCAGCCCCTTGGTTCACTTACGTAGCACACAAGACTGTTTTGACGTGTGGTGCTACAATTATTATATTACATTAAATATTATTAACAAGGGTTTAATTTCATTCTAAACATCTTGTGTCAAAGAGGCACCACTCTGCATAAGTGCAGTGAAATATGAGATTCTTGAGCCTTTAGTAGATGCCGGCTAGAGACCCCAGTTATTCCTACCCCCTTTCCCAACAGCCGCAGCCATGAAACTTTCATGACCCTTTCACCTTTAAACTCTGTTTGAACTTGGAAAGAAGACTTGTGAATTGGAAAGGGGGGTGGTAGGGGGTGTGTGGGGAGGAGATGTGGAGGCTGGGGGAAAAGGACTGATTATATGTTACCGTCACAGTAATACTAGGAAGATAATCCCCCTCTTGTGTATGGGTTTCTGCTACTGCAAGCTAGAGGGTAATAAGCTCACATGACAGACCCAGAGGCTAATGCTGGCCTGTGCTTTTTTGGTACATATTTAAACAAAGGCTGATTATCCAAACAAGAATTGGGAC
The DNA here is from genome assembly GCA_023553655.1 of Myrmecobius fasciatus. Lineage (NCBI taxonomy): Eukaryota > Metazoa > Chordata > Mammalia > Dasyuromorphia > Myrmecobiidae > Myrmecobius > Myrmecobius fasciatus. The sequence continues at coordinate 51,570 of JAJPUD010002015.1, read as the reverse complement.
TGCTGCAACCGGACCAGTTAAATTATAGTTAGTAAAACTTGGCGCCTTATGAGCCTGGAATGTTACAATTACAGCTGGATCCTCATTTGTCAGGCAGCCTCACTAAACAAGAAAACCAGAGATTTTTATCTCCTCTCCCTCCACTCCCCACCTCTCCACTGCCTTGGACTCGGCTTAACTCCTTGGATGCAAAGACAAGAGCCAAACACCCCAGCAGGGATCCAGGGCTGAGTTTCCTCAGTCGCTCTTGCAGTGGGTTTGAGGGAAGTGGGCAGAGGAGAGGGGCTTGGCCTGTAGGTCCTGGCTCTTGCTTGCCTCAGGTGGGTGAGCGAGCAGCATTCCGGACCAGATACTGAGCTCTTTTTTGAATGTTATCCCAAAGAGAAATTGAAGATGTCAGCCTCTTCCTGCTTCCTCTCTGGGTCTAAAAATCCTGGTTAATGGAGAAGGAAATTGCTCCTTCTCGGCATGTTCAGTGAGTTGGACTCTCTAGTCTGTGATATGTTTTCCATAAATCTTTGACACCAAAGGGTCTCTGTGACTGCTGGAACGTAGTCCTTCCTTACTTCCTCAAATGCTTTCTGATAAGGATACTTTTTCCACTTTTAAAAGTTTTGTTGGCTTTTCATTTTTTTTTTTTTAGCAAAACTACAAAACAAAAAACGACTAGTTTTTCCTCTTATCAACTTGCCTTCTTTGTGATTGAAGTGCAAGGGATAGGTGAGGAATCGTCATTGAATTCTAGAGGACCATTCTAGACCAAGTGTTAAGTGCATGATGAAAATGATGATGGTGGTAATGACTATTGATAGCTGATGAGTTGCTTCATTAAGTTGACATGGGATAGGGGAGCAGCTAGGTGGCGCAGTACATAGAGCACCAGCTCTGAAGTCAGGAGGTCCTGAGTTCAAATGTGACCTCAGACACTTAACATTCCCTGGCTGTGTGACCCTGGGCAAGTCACCTAACCCCAGTTGCCTTAGGGAGAAAAAAAAGTTGACATTGACACACTGTGGATTTAGCTTCATTGGCTTCTGTGATTATTGTTTAAGCTCTGAGCTCAACCCCAAATGTCGGATTCATAGACATGACTGTTTCTCCAGAGTGTCTGGCATATAGACTTATGACCTGATAGGAAGCCCCTGTCCTTTGGCAGTCAATTTTACAGGGGTATTGGGCAGACTTTGGCAATAAGGTCACTTGTGGATGGTATTGTCTCTTTCAAGAAATTAATTAAATGCAATTGGCCTATCTCCCTTCTTCTCTCATTTTCCACGGTCGACTTCACTCTCTGACTACCTAGTGCTGACCCTGCCAGTGGTTTGTTTTCCTTCCTGTCCTCCCTCTTGTTATGCTCTGTTATTGTAATCCAAGTTTGTGGCTACCGGGAGGGGTGATTGGCAGGGTCAGTAAGACATTAAGCTCCAAAATGAATCTTCCAGAGGTGGAGAGTGGAGATTAGATCGGAGGTCTGCTTTCTCTTTCGATTTTCAAGCCAGCTTCAACTACTGCTACCTAGCTAAAGGTAGAAAAAAGTGGAAAAAAACCTGACAAAGAATCCAGCTCAGTAAATAAGATGTGACAATTTCTGGGTACCTGCCAAAATTGTTTTCATTATTAGCCAATATTTCTATCAAGAAGAATGATTTTAAATTTTAATTCTTCAGTTGATTTTATATAGTTTGCTTAGGGGTGCCGAGGTTTGAAGTGATGAATAATCTCTCTTTTTAGGGGGAAATGAGATTCTGGTAAGCACTTTGATGAAGGGATCAATTTTGGAAGTTCAGACCAAGTCAGAAAGTATTAACATGATGCTAACACCCATCTCAAAAGATATGGGGTAAAACAAACAAACACTATTTTTGTAAATCTTAGATACTATATAAACTAAGTTAGTATATGTAGTGGGAGTTGAGTTGTGATCAAAGGATCCAGGTCATCTTGCATTTCCTTACCAAGCTAGGAGAAGAGAGGTCAGAGCACAGACGAGGACAGATACATATGAGACTGGTGGGTATGTGAGGAAATATGTCCAGAATGGTCAGGCACTAAAATGGAAGGTTAACTTGATCTTTGGAGCCTCTTGTGTTGCTTTAGTTTCTTAGAAGAGAGGACACAAACCTTAGTTCTTTCCAAGTCTCTAGCATGAAACATTGAATACTTTGAGAAGAGTAGTGGAAACTTAATTTTAAAAAAATATACAGCTATTGGCTTATCCACCCTTCTAAGTGTGTAGAGCAGAGGGAAGCATTCTGAATTGTATATCAAAAGATCTGGTCTCAGGTTCCAACTCTGTCCTGTGTGTATGATCTTGGAAAAGTCATTTGCTATTCGTGGGCCTCAGTTTCCTTCTATCTAAAATGAAGAGATTATATTAGATGACCTCTAAAGCTCTTTCTACTTATATATCTGTGAACTGTATGAATTAAAAAGAGTGCTTTAGAGTTAGTAGTTAAGGACTAAGTAAATACTTAGCAATTTTCCCTTTTCCCTGTTACTATCCCATATTGGAGTGTAAGCTCTTTGAGGGCAGGGGAAAATTTCATGTTTTAATTTTATAGCTTACCTACTACAGTGCCCCATACACAGGAGATTCTTAATAAAAGTTTGCAGAATTGTATTGAATTAATCAGCTATATTTAAATAGTGATTCTATAATGAATATTATTAAAAACAAGACAAAAAAAAACTTCATTTACTCTGACAGGTGATCTCATTTAAATGTGTGAATGTTTCCAGAGTAGCCCACGATAACATGTAGATGTTAAGTTCAAGATAATACTCAAAGTATTAAAATTGGTTTTTTTACTTAGAAGGAAATTGCAACTTTTTTCCTATTTAAAATTAAGAAGTTAAAGATTTTTAATCAAGATAATCTTGCAACTTCTTAAGGTGCAACTTATTTTGAAAGCAAAATGATCCCCACTTGGACAAAGAAAGTCCTAAGGAAAAATTGTGAGTTAATGTTTACTCTTTTAGTACTATTTTAATCAAATGACTTTACAACTTGACCTTTTGAATGTGAATTTTTTTTTTAAAGAGCACTAAGGTATGTAGGACCAGAATTATTTCTTGGTGAAAGATTAGAACCTTAGGAATCTTTTATTGGAATCTTGAATATTCCATCAGCAGTGGCAAACATACAGGTGGAGATTTTCAGCAGCAAACTCAGGACAGTTTCATTCTTCTAATAATCAGATATTTGATCAGATTTGAGAGGAAGATAATAGTATCTTATATCAGCTCAGCCCTAAAAAAATCTTTCTTTTGAGAAATATAAGTGGGTGAAAATCAAGCCAGAAGGCCCTGCTGAGCTCCAACCTGCCCTTACTATCACCTTCTCTATTATCCCAGTAAAGAGAAAAAGAAAGGAATAGGAACTGTCTTTAGGATTTCATTTATTTAAGGATTTCCTAGACTAGGAAACTCCCTGTACTCTCATGCAAGTTGGCATCTTCTCTGCAATTTACAGTTTTAAGGACTTGTCTGGAACAAGGTTAAGTGACGTGCCCAGCATCACAGAGCCAAGTATGTTGGACAAGACTTGAATCCAGGGCTTCCTGGCTCTGAGGTCAGGCTCTGTGTCCCTGTATTATACTGCCAGAAACAGAGAGGTAAGGCAATAATACTATGTTTGATTTTAGGCAACTGGATGGTATGGTGAAAATAGAGTGCCAAATTTAGAGTCAGGGAGACCTGAATTTAAATGTGTTCTTAGACACTAATTGTGTGCTCCAGGCAAATCACTTAATCTTGTCTCAGTTTCCTCATCTATAAAATGAGCTGGAGAAAACCACTCCAGTATGTTTGCCAGGAAAACCCCAAAAAGCAATAACAGAAAGTTGGAAATAACTGGAAAATGACTGAACAACTGAACTATTTTATTAATTAGTTCACAGACAGGCATCTTTATTTTAGACTTACCTGGTCATGATGCCATCCCACCTCTTCCCTCTCAAAAAAAGGAGGCCTCATTATAAAGTCACTACTTTTGTTATTGTTATTATAACTAGTGTTACATAATTATTATAGAATCAACTGTGGCATTATAAGAGACAATGAATATAAAAAATTTAGAGTTACTCTGTATGAGATGATGCAGAATGAAGTAGGAAGAATCAAGAGAACTATGTACACAATAATTATAGGATAGGAATGAAAAGAACACTAAAAGGAAGCAGAGCTCTATGTAATTATAGTGACCAATCTTAGTATCTAAGAACAGATGATGAAATATACCTTCTCTGTAGTGAGAAAGGATTTCTGTATGTGGAATATTGTATATACTGATGTAATCACTGTATTGCTTTGTTTTAACTGTTTTTCTTTGCACAAGGAAAAGTTAAATGATCAAGAGCTATAATATATTTGGAAGTGAGTGTGATAGGAAAACAATTCAACAATATAACTTTTTAAAGGGGGGGCATTAGAGATAGGGATTTGCATTTTCATGAAAGCATGAAAAAAATGAAACACATTATTAAAATATAGCTGTACAAGATAATTGTATAAATATGTGTATATATGTATATATATATATGTTGGATTTAACATATTTTTATCATGTTTAACATATGTTGGATTACTTGCTACCTAGGGGAAAAGTTGGGGAGAATGGGGGGATTGGAACACAAGGTTTTGCAAGGGTTAATGTTGAAAAAAATTATCCATACATATCTTTTGAAAATTAAAAAAACTTTAATTAAAAAATAAAATAAAATATAGCTGTAGCATCATCTCCTAAATACTTATGAGGAC
>JAJPUD010002015.1:0-46412 GCA_023553655.1 Myrmecobius fasciatus | reverse complement strand
AAAGAAAGAAAGAAAGAAAGAAAGAAAGAAAGAAAGAAAGAAAGAAAGAAAGAAAGAAAGAAAAAATCCAAAATATGTTTGATTTTATTTTTCTTTTCCAATAATACTAATCTTTGTATTCTGGAACAGTTTTCTTCTTAGAAAAAAGCCATGGGTCCAAATCTAGAAAGCACCCGTCGTATCTGTGCCATGAATTTGTCAGGGAGAAATAGGCTTCTCAGTCATTAGCTATGAAGCTCTTTTTAGTTGTGCTTCCAAAATATAGACTCCTTGGAGGAGTATGAGTCATCCTGTTTTGCCATCTCAATCTCATCATTAATTTCTTACTCTCATCCAACATACCCATCAAATGCCAAATCTGTTGTTTATATTTCCATAATGCCTTTTGTATATATTCCTTCCTTACCACTCAGTCACCACTCTAGTTCAGGGCCTTTTGATCTTTCACCTAGATTATTGCTTCCTTTTTTGTCTCCTTACCTCAAGATTCTCCCCATTCCAATCCATGCTTCATATAAGTGATTTTCTTAAATTACAGATCTGACCATGTCACACGCACCCTACCCAGTGGAGTCAGTGGCTCCTTCTTACCTTTAGAATCAATAAAAAAACCTCCTCCATTTGTCATTTAAAATTTAACAATCTGATCCCTTCCAACTCCAATCTAGTCATATAAACCAACTCAATATTTGGTACACATAGCATTCTTCCTCCCTTTTCACTGACAATACCTATATCTTCCTCCATACTTCCTATAGAAACTCTAGTTTTTTTAGCTTGAAATGTGGTTACCTACTAACATTTTTCCCCCTGATAGATTTTCACTGTTGTCCTAAATACCTTGTTACTTGTGGGCACCCACCCCTCTTTCTCCTTTTAATTTAGCTAGTGATTTTATTTACACAAGAAGAATAAAGTTTATGCCATTTACAACAAGGAACACGAATTCTCAAAGTACTCATAAATTATCCCACCCTTAGAATTAACCACTTTTAGATCTGCTAATGCAAACTTGTTTTTTTCCTGAATACATTGGAGAATTGTAGTTGAAGCTTATCTACCATGATGAATTCAGTAGCCCAGTAAACCATATTCATTCAGTGTAATGTGATGGAAAGATTACTCGATTTGTTGTCCTAAGGCCTGGTCATAAACCCTATTTTTGTTACTTTACTCCCTCTGTGAATTTGCACAAGCCATTTAGCAATTTCTGGACCTCAGTTTCCTTATCTATGTATTTGGTAAGGAAGGAAGATTAGTTGAACTAGATCTCTAAAATCTATTTCATCTTTTACTACTATGACATTATAATGGAAAAGAGTATCCCAAATCCAGAGTCACTTCCTTCCAAAAGGCTCCCAAATGAACCCTTGGCTCCTTACCCTCCTTCCATTTTCATTCACTTCATTCATTAGTAGGGTTATAATAAATACCATATCCTTAGTTGGTAAGTGATATAAATGCTCACACTATCCATACTCACCTGTGATCACTTGCACAATTACATCATCTCAGATCTTCTCCACCAAGGAAAAATCTTTGTCCTAATTATGGATTATCTTTCAACATTTCCCTGTAAACTTCATAATGACAGCTCAGACTTAATATGCTTAAACTTTTTCCCCCTACTCTAGATTGAATGTTCTAGGATGGTACCAAACATCTTTCTAATGTCGCTGGATGTGAAAGAAAATATCTCCCTGCAAGGGCCCCGGAGCCTGGATCTAACTAAAACTAGATCCAGATTCAGACCCTCCTAAATTCTATATTTGATTAAATCACAGTGGGTATGATGACACTTACCAAACCATTGATTTGAAATTCTTATGTTTATTTTTCCACAGGTCACAGGTGATATTTTTTCCCCTGACAATGTGAATGAATTAATGAAAAAACTTTATTCAGTGTTCACTTTGTGCCAAATACTGCTCTTAACCCTAATGAAAAAAAAATACAAAAGTGAGATAAATCCTGTCCTACAGAAGTTTTATATTCCAATTGAGAGGAGTTTTAGTCTGGGGAATTACAGAGAGGATAAGTTGATACTTGATATGCCATTGCAGGAGCAGTGGTACTATTGATTTGATATTGTATGTGTATATTTTTGATATTTGATATTATATGTAAGATGTGAAAGGAGGAATCAGGTACAGATCCGGTGGTGATTCATGGAAGACTTGATAGATACTCATGGCAGTGAGTTTGCATTTACCAATCAAGACATCTTGTTTCCATGGTAGGAGTTCTAAAGCTAAATAGATTAATATATCCAGGACATGATTTCTTTCTTTTTTTTTATTAATACTTTTTATTTGCAAAACATATGTATGGGTAATTCCTAAACATTAACCCTTACAAAGCTTTCTGTTACAAATTTTCCCCCCCTACTCCCCACCCCTCCTCCAGCTAGCAGGATATCCACTACATGATAATTATGCTAGAATACTTAAGAAATCGAATATATGTATAGTTATTGCATCATTTTTTGTGCAGGAGAAATTGTATCTATGAGAAAGAATAATCTGATAAAGGAAATACAATGCAAGCAAACCTCAATAGAGAACATGAAAATGTTATGTTGTGGTCCATATTTCACATCCCTCTCTCTGGGTGTATATGGCTCTCTTCACCGAACAATTGGAACTGGTTTGAAGCATTTCATTGTTGAAGAGAGTCATGTCCATTAGAACTGATCCTCATATAGTATTGTTGTTGCCGTGAATAATGGTCTAAGCAGAGGGCTGTTCCAAGTTGAGAGTAGCAAGATGGTCTGGGTAGATGGCTAGATGGTTTGACCAGCCCAATCAGAAAGATCAGTCAGAAGTAGATGTTTGCTAGACTTTAAAAGGAACAATTCCAATCTGTTCTTCAGGGACAAGAACTGTTTGCATTTTTCTGCTCACCATAATTAGCCTGCTAGTCTCCAGAGTCTCTTAAGATGTATCACCAAGATTTCCCTTTGCAGAAGAGAGAAACTCCATTAAGTCATTGCTGGCCTGGAACAAAATTGTGGAGTGGGCTGTCTTACGATGCTTTCCTATTCCTTCCAGTCTCTCTTCTTTCACTTCATGCTTCTTTGTCTCTTACCCAGGGCCTTAAAACAAAAGCAAACAAGAATCTCATCAAAACATAAAGCAAGAATCAATCACACTATCATACTTTCTAAGGAGGTAAAAATTGTTGTCTATTAATTACTGCTAAAATGATAATTGAAAAAACCTAAAAAATGTTATCTCTCCCAAAGGCTCAGTTTCCTCATTGGTAAACTGATACTCCTTAAACTTTTTATTTTCATGTATATATGTTTAAGTCCCACCACACTCCACCCCAGTTAGAAGTAAGCATATTTGGGAGAAGACTGCTAGAGACTTTGGGGGGAAAGTAGTCATCTCTAGTTGTTTTTAAATCATAATGCTACATGAATGTTAAATTGCTAACGTACTTCGTGCTTATAGAATAAAAATGTTAATATGAAAAATTATATTTCGACATTATTAATAGCCCTAATAAAGTACAGACAGTATCATTATGCAAGAACAATCTAGATAAAATTAGGTGTTTTATCTTTATTTTTATTGTTAAAACTTATGCTACCCACAATGTCCATACTCATCACCAGCCTCATTTGACCCATGCTGTTTAAAGATAGTTTGGGATATTTTAAAAGAACAATGCATAGATCCTGCATTAATAGTTTCAGGTCTCCATGTTAATACTTCCAGATGCCATGTAATAAACAGAGATTTTTAGCTGTATTTAATTTTGTTTGATTTTTAGTGGATGTTTTATCACTATAAAACTTGCTTATTTGGAGTACATAAAAATCAGAGCAATTTGGCAACAACTGAATATGATTTCTGATTTGAAATTGTATATCCTAAAATCCAGGATCACAGAAGATCTCATGACATTCACAGTTTCTAGGCAAGGTATTCTAAGCCACTGTCTTGAGAGAAGAGGAGGTTCCCAGCTTTGTTGTTGGTTTAACTTCTGTTGCCTCTTTTCTGTTTTTATTGCCCCCCCAAAAAAATATTAGACACTTTCTACTGCTTGGCACAGATGCCATTATAGCTGCAAAGATATTTCTGTAAGAGTCCAAAGCCCTAGTCTTTATAAGATCATAGATTATTAGAGACAGAAATAACTTCATTTATTACAGAAGCTGTATAAATCCTGAAAGAGAAAATAGTCAACATCACATATCTCTGTAGTGACAGAGTTGAGATTAGAATCTAGGTTTCCTTATTCCAAATTCAGTTCTCCTTCTACCTCACCCTGCTACCTTCTGTCTTTGATTCATATGAAGAATAAGTTACATATCTGTGTGTAGTCTAGCTCATAATTTCATTTCAGCATAAATACCAACCATTCCACCATGGACTCTTATTTTAAAATGAACCCAACTGTCTTAGACTTTGTTTTGTAGACTGACCTAATTGACAGGTAATCAGAAAGCTGGATTTGTGCTTGAAGTTAGCTATTCATTCCATGGCCCATTTTGTTTAATTTGTTTTCTCATATGGTTTCTGGTGGGAAAAAATGCATTGCTTTGGTACTGAAATTAACTTGATTGAAATGCCTTAGACTTTGTCATTTTCCAGTGGCTCAAGAGGTTATTTCCCAAGTGTTTAATTTTTTAAGTACAGTATATTTTAATTTAACTGCTACTTTCTGACATTCATCATTCCATGAAAAGTGGGCACAGCTGAATATGTGGAACTGGTTTGTCTTTGTGCTCCAAACTCCAGTCATCAAAGCATTCATGAACTTCTAAAATAATATACGTATTTGATAAAGATAAGATTTGTACTCAGTGGTGTACTAGTAAATACTTAACAATTGGCTTTCTTGGGGAAAATGTGACACTTTTCTGTTTAATTTTAATTACTAATATTTTCTCCATCACTTTCTCAAGTCTAGACAATAAACAGAACAATAAATCAAGCCCTGATTTGTTGCATTTGCTATTCCTAAAGTGTAAATACTCGCACTTGGGCAGCTAGGTAGCACAGTGGATTCTCAACCTGGAGTGAAGCAGAATCATTTTCTTGTATTCAAATCTGGCCTCAGACACTTTACCATGTGGCCTTGGGCAGGTCCCTTAACCCTATTTGCCTCATCTGTAAAATGAACTGGAGAGGAAAATGACAAAAGAAAATGGCAAACTATTACAACATCTTTGCCAGGAAAATCCTAAATGAGATTATGGAGAGTCAGTCCCACCTGAAATAACTGAACCACCACAACAAATGCTCATGCTACAAATTTAACCATTGGCTCCACCAACCGAGTGAAAAGGAAGGTATTGGACTTTGAATTTTGCTTAACATGTTACAATTTTCTCTTATGAGATAAAGAGTTTGCCATGAAATAGAATGTTCTTTGTTCTTTCTATTATCCTTGACTCCCATGACACTCTGTAGAGTAATTACCAGTGACCACAACACTACCTCCTGGTGAATGCAAAGCTGCCCGTGTGCCAGTGACTTTGTTGCCTGACCACAGTTGTTCTTGACTAGAGCAGATGTTTTTCCTTTGGGGCCTACCCAGTAAAACTTTTGAAGAGTTCAATATCAAGAACTCCAAGTTCTTTATCTAAGAAGTGGCATACTATCTAAGATATATTGATCAGTAAGGCCAGTTTTTTCATAATCTTCACTATGAGATGCATTTTCTCTGCATCCTATAGATTTTGTGTGTCAGGCCTCAGTGTCTGGGAGCAGACGCATACTTTAATTGGAGTTCATAAGTCACCCACTTGATTTTACCAAGGAAAAGGGCATTAGCCATATTTAGTTCCCAATTGCAATGTGTTACTCACACATTTCAGAATAGAAAGGAATGTCACTCTGTAATGCCCCTTTGGCTATGAGGTGAGGGTTAGCAAGCAGGAAAACTTCTAAACTTTCCAAAGTTTAATTAGGATGTTGAATTTTTCTGGACTTTTTTGGTCCAAAAAAATGTTAAGGTGGGATTCTCTTCTGCATTAACTTTCTCTTCTGAGCATAAGTTGAAAAATCTCCAACTAAGGCTACAGCTGTCTTTTTTCTAATCCCGTAACCTTGGCCTCACCAAAAATATATTTAATTTGAGGATGATTGAAAAGTAGTTTCGTGTAGTACAGAAGAACATTGTGGACTTGGCATCAGGAGAGCCAGGAGAGCAAATATGTTTCCCATATTTGTTAACTGTTGGATCATAGATATTTAATCTCTACAAGCCTTGGTTTTCTCATTTGTAAAATAGTAATGATATATCTGTTGTACATATCCAATATGTTGTCATGAGGCTTCTGTGAGATAATTTTATGTAGCACACTTTACAAACATTAAAATGTCATGTCAATTCAACTATGATAATGATAAGGATGATGATACTCTACTCACCTCTATAATCACATGTTACTTGGGTTCTATATAGAACATTTGGGGTAATGATAATTATCCCAATATGGATCCATTCCCCATCACAGAACAGCACAGATACCCCTACAGTATCTCAGGTCTAGCTATACAATGGCTACTTGCAGACTCTACTTAAAGACCAGATCATAAATCATGTAGCAAAGTATTTCATTGAGATGAGTTTACAAAGTGAGCCTGAATCCCAGCTGCTAATACAAAAGATCAGGAAACACAGCCAATAACTACATGTCACTAAAATTTTAAAGGAGGAAATTTCAGATTCAAAAATGGCATGCCATGAGTCCCCATGTAAGATCATCTTCTAAAGATGCAGTTTTGTGAACACCTGGATGGGTGGTTTTGCTTACTTTTAAAGACGCTTTATTTCAATTGCCCAAATCAGCCCATAAAAAGTTATTTTGAAGAAGTGGTTGCAAAACACTAGAGCTTCAACTGCCAGTGGAATGTCACTAGCCTGCCTCTGGTCTCCAGGAAGTTAATATGTTTAATGCATGACATTTTTAGGGCAGTCTTCCTTTCCTCTCTCGCCCCCCCCCCCAAATCTTTGTCCATAACCAGAGAGCCTTTGTCTTTTGAATTGTCATGGAATATGAAGATAAAATAAAAACTTTTGAAAAATAAATTTTTTGAGTACTTTATCTCAGTGGAAAAACATAGTGATAATATCCACCTGATGAGCAAAGATACAAAATTGCTACATTCTATCCCACATATGAATCGGGAAGAGTTGCCCAGAAAGTGCCCCTCCAGATGACAACCACAGTTACAGGACTCAAAGAAAACTTATAAAACCTCTATCCAGGTTTGCATTAGAAAATCTCAGGACATAAAAATACTTTCCTTCAGTGTGGGCAAGGCTTCAGTGAAGTCTGTACCTTCAAGCTGATGGAAAATTTTTGCTTTCTGATTATTTTACCAAGTTCAAATAATGTATGACTCCAATTTTCCCAGTCCACTTATCTTTCCTGTCATATGTATGGTGTGAAAACCTATTAAACTGTGAGGGTGATGAGTAAAGTTGGGGAGACATAACTGATGGAAAATTCCCATTTTAAAATACAAGCCCTGACTATTCTGAAGACAGAAAAGATGCATATATAACAAGTCACTGTGTATGAATTCTGATACCCTATAGAACAGCTGTTATGGGACATTTTCTAAATGCATAGTAGGGATAAAGTTGAAGAAGTAGCTGCTCTTCATAAAAAAAAAATTTCATCAAAAAGTCTAGTTTTTGCTGAGGACAGTTCGGTACTATATACCAGTTTGTAATGTCCAGCAAGACTTATGAAAGTATTGGGGAGGTTCCAGAGACATCACTGGAAGCATTTTAACTATCGTTTAAGTTAAGAAAAATAATTATCTTCAAAAAACCCTGAAATTCAAAGAAGTTGTCAGTTTGTAAGACTGAAAGCTATAAGGATATCTGGCCTAAAATCATGAATTAGCTCCATGTGATACACATTAGGTGAAACAGCAATACAAAGGACAGTTAGTTCTATTGTAGAAAGCTATGTTCCTGGGTGGCCAAAATTTGTACCAATAAAACCTAAAATAGATCATCCCAAAGACTGGAGGTTATAAAATCTTTATAAGAACGATAGGGAAGCAACATGGTATTCTAAAAAGAGCACTTGAATTGGAGTCAATAAATCTGGGTCCAAATCCCCACTCTGCTGTTGCTATTTTTGTGACTCTGGGTCATTTTTCTCATCTATAAAATGAGAAGGTGAGCTAGATGACCAAATGTCCCTTTTAACTCTAAATCAATGATTCTACTAACTCTCTCTTCCCCTGCTACCTTCTATAACAGAAAGTTTCACATCTCTACTCTGGAGCAAGGGCACAAGGGAAAACATATCCATGTAGATACCCCTTAGGTACCTCTACCTGAATCTATTAGGGTGCTACCAGATCCACTTGCAGACTCTTTATCTCTTTATCTCCTTTATGTCCTTTTCCCCCATATCCTCCTCCTTAGCCCCTGAAAAGGGAAGATATCAACTTAATTTAAGTTCTCCTCACCCAAAAATTGAACCTGGAATAAATAGCCTGTGCAAGGCAGGAGGAAAGGAAAAATAGTAAAAAGCATTAACCAGGCACCATCTTATAATTAACAATATGGTATAGAGTAGGACTGTTCAGAATGGAATGACTTTGGATCAAGACACTTTTGGTAACTAATTATATAAATTATCTTGTATAAGACACTTCAACTTTATGAACTCCAATTTCCTCATTTGTAAAAAAGCACTAAAGTGTAATACTTGTCCTATTTCACAGAGTTGTGTGATACTTTGTAAACCATAATATGTTTTTAAAATGTAAGCTATTATTCCTGGCTCTACTGATTATCTGAGAATTAAAGGCTCTACAATATATTCCCCCACCAATGAGAGAAGATACAAGGGATTTTTCTATTAAGGGGTCAGCCTTACATTGAATTTCTGTTATAGGAAATTTTTTAGAATGTAGGAATGAGGGTGGAGGGCATGAGTTACAACATCTTAAAGGCACTATTGCAAAATGATATTGCTTGAAAACCATGATGAAAAAAAAAAAAAAGGCTAGACAACATCTTTCAAGAAATCATCAAGGAAAACTACCCTGTTGACCTAGAACCAGAGGGTAAAATAGCTATGGAAAGAATCCACCGACATCTTCTGAAAGAGATACCAAAATGAAAACTCCAAGGAATAGCATAGCTAAATTTCAGAATTTATCAGATCAAGGAGAAAATACTGCAAGCAGCCAGAAAGAAAATTCAAATATCAAGGAGCCACAATCAGGATTACTCAGGACCTATCAGCTTCCACTTTAAAATGATATTACTTGTGATAACACATGTGGAGTATGCCTGTTTTTCTCTGCCCCCTTCCCCAGGCCAATGATATACCACTGGTGTTTCCCTGACATTGCTATAGAAGTGAATTTGGGAGACATTCCTTAGCTAATCAGAGATTTTCCTATGATGGGGAGCTACTTCTGTGTCTGGTCCTTTGTGATGCTAGGTGCCAGTGGAAGCAATAAATGGATGAAATCAGTGGACCACTTGTGACCCAGTAAATAGCCATTTGGATTCTGAGGTTTCTTTACTGCCTTCCCCCAGCACAGCTTCTCAATACCAGTGAAAAGTATTTCAAAGATACAGCTCAGGTGCCATTCCTAGAATAGTTGGGTAACCTAGGTGGCAAAGTAGATAGATCACTCAGTCTGGGATTAGAAGTTCAAATATAGGCATAGATGCTTACTAGTTGTACTGCCAGGGTCAAATCATTTAACCTCTGACTGCCTTGATTTTCTCAACTGTAAAATGGGGATAATAATAGCACCTCCCTTCCAGACATGTTGTGAAAATCAGATGAGATATTTGTAAGGGCTTTGTACAGTGCTTCACACATAGTGGGTGCTATGTACATCTTAGCTACTATTATTATGAGACCTTTCTTGATTCCACTGATATTTATAGTGTTCCTTCCCTTTGGATAACTTTGTGTATACGTAACTATGTGAGTAAATAGAGTATCATGGAAAAAAATTAATTCTAGAGTCAGAGAACTTGGATTCAAATCCTGCCTCTGACATTTACTACCTGTATGATCTTGGACAAGCTACCTAACCTCAGTTTCTTCATCTGTAAAATGAAAATGTTAGCCTCAGTCCTTTCCAGCCCTAAAATCTTGTATTGCATCTCCCCAATTGAATATTAGCCTTTTAAAGGAGAAAACCATTTTGAGTTTTTGTCTTTATATGTCCAGCACCTAGCATAGTACCTGGCATATAGCTGGACCTTGTTGGATGAGTTGAACTTGACTTCCTATAACACTGGTCTCCAAAGTGGGAACCAGAGCCCAATATCAAGAAGTATGTGTTCAGATAATTGGAGAGTAGGAAGATGATCACAATGGTATCCTTGTTTCCAAAGTAGACTTGCTGCTTACTTGCTGCTTTCTTCATCCATTCTACCTCAGCTCTACCACTGACTTTCCATGATTGCAATTCAACTTGGCTTCTCAGAATGGTTGTAACTTGAAACCCACAGACCCAAAGCAATGGTGAAGGCAAAAACTCTCCAACCTCCAGATTCTCTTCAAAGACACTAAGACATGGACAGAGATGATCCTAGATAACTCTCAGTCTAAGGAGCTCCCTATGTTAACATACATTATTTCCTAGAGCACTGAAAAGATTGAGTTATCCAGAATTATACAATCAGTATGTGTCTGAGATTGAATTTGAACCCAGATTATACTGGGCTTCAATCGGCTTCTTTATCCACTATGCTGTGCTGCCTTTCACAATTACAATTATTAATTACCTCATCTGATGGGCATTTCTCAGTCCTCATCCAGGTTGAGTTCTGCAGCATTTAACAATTTTCACCACTTTATTTTTCTGGACACTTTATCTCTCTGAGTTGCTAAAAACCATACAAATGTGTTTCCTATAAAAGTTCTCTTATCTGAACTGTAAATCCTTGAAAGCAGAATTTTCTTACCTGTTTAAAAATATTAGAAATGAACAAAGTCAATGGACTTTGGACTAAACTTGTTAAAAATATAAAAGCACTTTCCCATTTTGCAAGAATTGATTGACATCAAGGAAGATGGAAATTTTTTTGTTGAATTGCAACTATAATTTTTTATAATTTGTGGATATGATTGAAAAAATCGATTATCAAGATTTGGTAAGCATAGCCAGTGTTGCATTTGTTCCATTTGGATAGACCGTTCTTTGGGGAGTATTTATATCTACTACAGCCTTTCCAACCAAGTACTGAAATACATTAAACTTGCATCTGATCCTGTATCACAGTATTAAACCAAAATCACCAAAATTCAGGAAACGCAATAAACTTGATATCACTAAAGGTAGCATTACTACTAATAAAGGGATTCTTCACCTTAATTATTTCATCTTTATCTTATCTTTTTTCATTTTTATTTTTTCTGAGTTTTATAATGCACATAGAAGGTAAACTTGTGGTTTCATTGATAGAGATAATTCTCTAGGTAGGTAAACTCCTTCTAATGCATATGTAGTCTGGCATCTTCTCTGAAAATCAAAAGTCTTAGAGAGATATGGAGATCACTGAGAAGCTAAGTGATGCCCAGTGTCACACATCCATTTTGTATCAGAAAAAAGACTTGGATGCTGGTCATCCTGGTTTAAAGGCCACTTTATGCCATGCTACATATATGTAATTTATAAGTTAAAAAAATACTGAATATATGCTCTACTCTTTTTTTTTACTCGATTTTTCTTGAGGGTTTTTTTGGGGGGGGAAATCTTTGTTTTCTTTTTGAGACATGACTTTTATGGAAATGTTTTCCATAACTTCACATATGCCTTCTTAATAAAGGGGTGGAGAGAAAGAAAAGAGTCTATAATTCAATGTTTTAAAAATATGTGAAAAATTGTTTTACATGTAACTGGAAAAATAAAAATTAACCAAAAAACAAAAAAAGTATATGCTCAAATAAATTTAAGTATACAATATTTTTTTTTTAAATTGGAGAGCACCAAATTGTTCCCTTTCTGTCTCTGGCCCAGGTCAGGGAGTAACCAGTACTATGTGCTATTTGCAAAGGTAAAAAGCAGGAATAAGAGTAGTTCCTCAGCCCATAGTTGCTATGCTGACTGACTTGGCATTCCAAGGACTGGCTCAGTCTGTGGGTTGAGCTCATCCAGCCACACTTCTAACTGAAGGCCCAATGTTAATAGGTTAGCTAAATGGGACCTGAATCTTGGTGTGTCTTAAGATTCTTTCCCCAGGGCCTTTGGGATGATGGCTAATATATCTCTAATTGAGAAAAGTAGCAAGAGCCTCAGGTTTCCTGAGGTCATCCAGCCCTACTTTAAAAAAAAAAAAAAAAAGCTTTACTGCCAAGTTCTCAGTCCCATTGGATTGTCAGACAAAGCCGCCCACTCCATCTTTGTTTATAGAACTCATTTTCAGAAACAAGTGTTTTATAGTGAGGTGAAGGTTGTAAAGAAACTGTTTATAATGAAGACCCTGAGCCTGGGAGCCTTATATCAGGCATGATCTGAAGGAGCCTTATAAGGGTGGCATTTTAAGAGAAAGGAGAGAAGAATAAGAGGGGGAGAAGAAACTAATAAAAATAGCTGAGATCACTCAACAGTTATCGCGAAACAGATACTGCAGGTTTATAACAGCAAGTCTTAAAAGTATACGCGGTCTTAAAAGGCAATTAAAACATATGCTCCAAAACTATAAAACATTTTCTTTTCATCTGCAACGTCGAGGGCAGATTACAACACATTATTAACGTTTTGTTTAGAGTTCAGTTTCTGATGGCTTCCAAATGCAGTCTGGGTAGATTAACCAGAAGGAGGCCAGTTCCCTTTTTAAGAGCGCTTGTAAAGGAAAGCAATGTGGTAAGATTGTTATGAAAAGCGAGTGTATTTAGGAAATAGCACTTAGCAGGGTCTCTCTGAATGGCTGCCAGGTCAGGAAACTGAAGTGCAAGGCTTGGCCCGAGTTCAGCCCCCCCAGTCCCGGCTCCTTGACCACACAGTACGTCAGGAACATGTCACAAGTCAGCCTGAAGGCTGGGGCCCGCCCACCGGCCAGCTTGGCACAGGCACTTTCACATAACCCAGGGCTCCAGAGGGCTGGAGGCAGGCATTCTGGGGCCACGGGAACATGCGAATTTTTTAAAATAGAAATGAAAAACTAAAAAAAAAAAAAAAGAATAAAAAGCCTGGGAATTGAACATTTGTGGAGTCCACTTGCCTTGGTAGAACTTTAGAAAATAAAAGCTAAAAAATACAGTTCTACTATTTGGTGTAGCAGATAAAGCTGTAGAAGACCTGAGGTCACATCAAAGAAGACCTGCTTAATAACTGTGTGACTTTGGGCAGCCTCTCCTCTCCCCTCCAACTTGGGCTTCAGTTACTTCTGAGGGGCTTGGATGACCTCGAAGGTTTCTTCCAATTCTAAATCTATAATCGTAGGAGCCTCTTTGTTTTATCGAAGTGGAAGATGAGACTCAAAGATTGTTTAAGGGATGAAGTTGGATCTCAGACTTGATTCTTCTTCTTCCTCATTCAATACTCTTTACATTTTCCCATGGGCTTCTTCCTACTAGACAAATAAACTCCGTTATTAAGGTGAGATCTAAACAGATCAGAGCATCACCTTCTCCATCTCCGACAGCCTTGTCCTGGCCTTTACTGGGGGCATTTCCTGCAGTGTGGAAGTCAGGCAGAAAGGTAGTCCCTGAATTTGCTGATTCTAGAACAGTTAGAGCTCTTTGCAGCATTGGAGTTTGTCCTAAAAGAGAGAATGACAGCATCAGGCTGGTGAGACTGGCTAACTGGATCAGACCCAGCACTGAAGGAAGGTTGGAAGAGTAGACAGGATGAGTCACTCAAACCTTCAGCTGGCATTGACTTCTTCAGAGAAGATAACCTTCCAGTGCATATGACCTGATCTTTCAGAAGTAGATGGGGAAAAGGAAGAAAATCTTTTAGATGGGACATGCAAACCATGTGTAGCAGACTTAGCCTAGCACTCTTTAAAACCCTAGTTGGGGGGCCTGAGTGTCCCCAGCCAGCAGACCAACAACCCTGGAGAAAAATCTCAAGAGAGCCAGTCTCCTCTCTCTTAGGTATTGGAGAGTACTTAACCCATAAAAATTTAGTGTTTTTACTTAAAGAGACCGTCTGTGGAGGGAAACCGGAGAGATTTAACCCTATCGTGTTGCTGCCCTATAACCCAAAACAGTGCCCTTTGAAGCCTCCCTTCCACTCTGTGCCAGACCGACTTAGCTTTTTTATGGCATTTCAAGTTGCTTTCAGTCACATGACTAGCATGGTATCTCAGTTTAATGTAAATCTATGTTAGTTTAGAAAATATGAGTTAATGTTAGTATAGGAAAGTTTTTTCTTAGCCAGTGTCTCCATTTCTCTCTTGTTTGAGGTCTTTAACTCTCTTTCCCTTGTGCCAAATCCATTTTCTTGTCTTTCTGACATGTTTGATCAAATAATCTCTAAGATTAGAATTTTTTTTCATGATATTGCTTTAACCAGCAGGTTAAGTACAGTATAAGTCTTTCATATAGGGTTGTTTTTTAAATCCATTCTTTACCAGCAGAAATCAAATCTGTATTTTATCCCAAACCAGAATAGGTCATTGAAAACATTTTTATTTCTTCCATTTTAAAATTATGAACTCTGATGTTTTCTGGTTCTATTGAAACAAATAATAGTCACTCAACCCCCAACATTCTGCTTTCCTTTTTTCCCAGTACCTTCCTATTTTGAAGGGGTCACTGGTTTCAGTCAGTTAATATGTTAAAAAGACATCATCACAAGCTTCCAAACAACTTAGATTTGTCCTAGAAAGAAAACCCAACGTTTTATTGATATCTCAAGCCCAGAGTCAGGGATGGTGGGACACATTGCTATTCTTGTCATTACCTCTGTGTCTTATTAAAGAGTCTGATTCCTACCCTCATTGATTTTCTTTACCATCAGAAATTTAATCTTAATTGGGCAAACAGCAGAACTAAAGCTCGAGTCAAGGCCTGCCTACGGGTCCCTTAGCAAATCAAAGGCAGAATCTGGATAAGTGTTCCTGAGTTTCTCCTAATCTTCAGAGATACCTCTAGACTCCACCTTCTTTAATTTCAGAATTCATTTTTGGCCATAAGTTTGGCTGAACTTTAGACCTTGTGCGCTTCATTTTTCATGGGCACACTGAGCTTGAGAAACATCAGGTGAACTTTTATCTAAAAAAGTGCTTAGAGGCTTATGGAATATTCCCAGAATCCACAAGTGTTGCTGTTCTCTGTCACTAAGGTGGACCCCTCCTCGCCCCCCATATACTATGATGGTGTGGATGTGAGTGTTGTAATCTGAGAAGAGCTGGGATTCTATCTCTCTGATATGTTTGGCCCAAGTGCTACAGCTGTATTGAGTGAGAACTGCCTGTTCTTCCATGCACCCTTTCTCTTGAAGATACCAATAAGTACACTGTGTGCAGGACTTGGGAACTGAAAGTCACTGAGGAAGCTGCTAATGGAAAGGGTCTTTTTATGGCCTTTCTCTGAGCAATTCAGAGTAGGAGCCGGCCTTCCAAACATTCAATAACCAGGACCTAATAAACATACAAATGGGGTGGCTGTGCCATAATAATAACAAAGTTGGAGGCTTGATTTGGTCTCCCTGCCAAGCCTTTTGATATCGATTTGGTCCTTCGCTTGGGTGATGAGAAATGACTCATGTTGACCCTCTCTCTCAGAGTAGGATCTGGCTGCCTGAGGCCTTCTTGTTCACAACCTTAGTTACAATGCACTGGCTATATAGTGTGTCAATCAATCAGAATATTTATTAACTACCCACTGTGTGCCAGGCGCTAAGTGCTGGGTATATACAAATATGGGGGTGGGGGGGGAGACGAAGAGGAAATAGTCCTTGTTCTAAGGAGCTTATATTCTAATGATTTCAGATTGATGCCATGTGTCCTGTTTCATGTCATTCCCAATTAGTGAGTGTATTCCACTTGCAGGTCCATTTATCCTGGGGGAGAGCAGGGTGATAGCCTACTAGGTTTTAGCTTATCTTCCTCCTTGCTAGTGAGACACCAGGTTTATCTCTAAAGGGGTACAGCTCAGGGGGACTAGAGCTAGGGGGAGCTTGGAGCTTGGAGACCATCTAATCCAGTGCTCTTATTTATAGCTGGGGAAACTGAGGCCTCAATTAAAGACTAGCTCTGGTCCCTGCCACCTGTGTGACTTTGGACAAGTTAACTTTTCAGTTAACCTCTGTACACTAGAGTGGGACTAAATCTCTGAAATCCTTTCTAATTCTAAATCCAGAATCGAGTGATCTGGGTTTTAATCCTATCTCTGAGACTTTGAAGTTGTGTGTCTCTCTGCAAGTCTCCTCCCCCCTCTAAAAATTAGAGGTATGTACTGCTCACATCACTGGGCTGCAAGAATAATCTTTTTAATATCTCTATAAATCCCAATAAATATGAGATATTATTTATTATTATTGTAATAGCACAGTATAATGGGTGCTCTCGTGATATCTACTTGAGAATCCAAAAGTAGACTATTTTGCCATTTTTGGCAGTGGCCCACACTTTTTGTTCAACACTGATAGACACAACTTTTTGTCTTTGAAACTATTGTGGCAGTGACAAATCATTTCACCTCTCTCAGTCTCGATTTCCTCACCTGTAAGATAGTATTATGGACTAGATAGTATTAAAATTTTCTAGGACCTGCAAATAGGCAGTGTAAGCATTGTTATCCCCATTTTACAGATGAAGAAACTGAGAGATTAAATGACTTAACATAGATTGTGCATCTTCTCTATGGTTCTTTTTCTGACTTCCCTCCAGTTGGAAAATTTATAAAACAGTATTTTTATTCATATGATATAGTCTGCACCATTTTGTTTTGTTAACTGCTTGTGTACACTCCTTCTTACCTACTAAGTTCTAAACCCTTAGGATGAAGGGAGTATGTCTGACACATTTTTGTATCCATCCTTATGCTTGTATGATGTCTGGTACAGGATAGTTTCTAATAAATCTTTGTTGAATGTATGGGAGGATGAATGAATGAAGAAAGAGCCTACTACTTAGGTGATTCTTAGCTTCCAAGCAATGATTTCCTAAATAAACAAATCATTGTTAAGTGCCTTGGGATCATCTGGTAAGAGTGTCAGACTTAAGAATATGAAGAGAAATGTGAATTACACTCCTACCAGTTCTGAAATTTGGAAAACTGAGTGTGTCCTTATGTTTTCATAAGGAAAAGCCACCCCATCCATGTCTAAATAGATACTTATATGTCTAGCATGACCTCAACATGCGGTTTTGTAGGTATAATGCCCTAAAATGGAGCTATCCCATACCTCTCCATTTTAATTTATAAATCTGTTCTAGGCTGACAGATGTTGAGCCCAAGATGCCTTGAGCTTCTAAAGATTTTCATTTGGTTTCTGATTAAAGGATGAGTTTTTTTCTTAAACCCCAAAGAACTTTGTGACCACAGCCATTCCCTTCTAAACTATTTGCTTTAATGTCAGTATTCAGTAGGATTTCAGCTTCTGGGAAGGAATACCAAAGGCCTAAAGTTCTTCTCAACTGCTTGCACCCATTTCATATTTCAAAAGAGTCTGGAGAATAAATGTCTCACTCTGAGGGACAAACTATAAGAAATTCACCTTTTGAAAAAAAAAAAGACAAGCATATGGACTTTGTATATGTACACAGTAAAATTTCTAAACAAATATATAATATGATTTGTGCTTTCTTCCTCTGGAAGTTTCCTTGTATTATTTTATGTATATTTTGTATTTCATTATCAGCATATCTATTTTATCTGACCAACTATATAAAATATATATAAACTACTTGAGGTTAGAGACCTTCATTTTTGTCTTTATCTCCTTACCACTTAGCACAGTATCTGAAACATGTAAGAGTTGTTTAACTGATGCTTGTTTAATTGAATTGAAGTTATGGTGGATGGTGGTGGTGGTTTTAAAGCAAAACATAAAATGTCACCTAAATGATGATTGTACTTATCTTTGATAAAATATTGATAAAGAGTCTTACTATGTGTAAGGCACCATTCTGGAGGTTCACAGATAAAACAAGACATAACAATGTAAAAATGTGGAATAGTTGTTCCCCGAGATCTAAATGAATCTTTGAGGAATATAAATAAGAGTTTCTACCAGTTAGGAATCTAATAAACATTTCAATTATTTAAGTTCACCATCTTGAGAAATTACATGAACAAAAGAATGGACAGATTCCTATAGATCCAATCCACAGTATCATCTTCCTCTTGAAAGCATTGACGATATCTGAGGGCTCTGAAACTCAGCCAGCTTAATGACCCAGAGTTATGGTCAGTGTTCCCGTATGTTTTGTACTTTGTTCTCTCTTCTTAGACTCCTGCTCTGACTTTAATAGCACTTTGGTTGCCAGCTGCTGTCCATAAGAATTGAGAAGTTGGGGGGAATCTATTTAAATATGGGAGAAATGGAGGTTCTCTAATTCAATCATGGGCCTTTCTTAAGTTACCGACTGGCTACTGTAGGAAGTGGCGTCTCCAGAAAGCAAGACCATCAGCAAAAGAATGTTAAGTAAACCATGTCAGTTCTCCAGCCATAGGAGCAATCTGCCTTTTGCCTCCCATCTTTTACAGTCCCTTCACAGGAAGATACTTGGTTTCTCTATCCCTAGATTTGGTACCTGTCCATTTGCTGATCTGGGACACACTGGATTCTCTTAGCTGTTAATATTCTCTCTTCCCCCCCCCTTAGATTATCATTTATGTATTGATTTGTTTACAGGTTGTAAATGCAAACTCCCCAGAGGGCAGAGTCTATTCCATTGTTGTTTTTGTGTTCCTAATACCTGACACATAGTATGTCCTTTAGTAAATGATTGTTGGTAAATTGGATTAAATTGTCCACAAATCCACATATTTTCTCTCTCTTTGACTAATCTTTTGTGCTCCTAGAGGGCTGCTAAGGCTGTTTCCTTTAGGTTGTTATGAGTTAATTAGGGACAGTGAGGTGAATATCAGGGGCCAGATATTGTTGTAGCCTTTTGTGTCACTTTGGACTGATCTCTTACATTCAAAAATTTCTCTGCTACCAGGGACCTTTGGAATCAGCATGGGCTTTCCCCCTCCAAGTAATTCACAGAGCACACTCTAATGTGTAGCAAGACTTTGTCTTTTTGAGCACTACAAGTCTCTACAATTTTTTCAAGAAAAAGCTTGGGAGAGTCCTACACCATAGACAAACTGGAATTGAAAGGTCCAGCTAAAAATATAAATTTAAAGTCATCTGTTTTCACTGACACAAAGGTCTGTGGAAAACGAGTGAGCTGGCCTCATGTTTTCTGAAATACAAAAATTTTTACAGTGGGAATGTGTTATAAAACGCCCTGCCACTGTTGTTTCCCTTGGGATTTAGGGCGAGAGACAAGAAGGCTGACAACTCTCTTCCTGTTGTCAGAGCTTCAAGGAACTCTGTAATCTTCCCACCAGCTTTACTCTCTCCTGGAACTCACGGATAAAATTAGCCGCTGGCCCCACTTCAGTAGTGGAGTTTTTGAAAGCTTTCAGAAGCTCAAACAACGGCGGCAAACTGCTTTCTCACAGTGCCACTTTGGGATCGACTTTGTACAGAGTAGCCTGGTATGGTAAATTGATGGGCGCCTGACATGAGTGTCATAAATCATCAACATAAAGAATGCCTAGAGGGACAGAGAAAAATCATCTTTGTGGGGATGGGCCCTGTTCATGTTTCTGAATATTTCTCCTTTTGGATTTGTGTGACTGCTTTGTGACAGTTTTAAGCCAAATAAGCTCCATTTGGAAGGATTAAAGACCCCCACTTAGCACTCCTTTTCCGACATGGATTCCAATTGTCCACAGTAGGAAAAAAAAACCGGTGGAGAGGGGGCAGGGAGGAATGATTTGGGGTCTGACAACTCTCCTAAACCAGAGCTGAACACATTTATCCAATTTGACACGTGTTGCCTCTCAGTCCCAGAAAGAGACTGAAATGCCTCAGTCAGAATGAAAAAGGCCAAGGACTGAAACCAGACTGAGGGAGGCCAGCCCATTAGTGAATGGCCAGCGGGAGGGTGGGGTACAATGGGGATTGAACTGGGAGGGACTGTTACCCAGGAAAATCCCTCCCCTGCCCCCCAACCCACCACCAATAGCCTTGGATCCCAGGGTACAGTTAAGGAAATAGGGTTCTGCTTAGTCTCTGCTTCAGGATGCTGTGCCCTGACCCTTTATAAGTCAGACTTGCTTGATTACTCTTTTTATTCAAGACTCAAAACAGCTTGTAAAGTTTTTTATCATTCCTTCCCAGATTGTGTGGGCCACACTGAAGCTTTAGCTTTTCTTTTGTCCACATCTGTTTTCCAACCTCATTACTCTTCTGTTATTACATTCGGTTTTTTTTTCTTTAAGGAAAGAGAGTTGTTTATTTCTATTCTGCAGAGGTTTTTGTTTTTTAAAGTCTCAAAACTGTAGATACTAAATCAAATGATTTTACTCTGCAACAGGGAAGTGCTCTCTTCCTAGATTTCATTATTGCTTGGAGTACTCCTTGCTTGGAGTAGTGATGCTCAGACTGGGACTCTTGAGCCACATTTCACTTTGTCATGGGCAGGCTGTGGCTTTTCAGCATCTCTCATTTTGGTATTAGACTATTATTTCATTCTAGATTGTCTTTGCAGAAAAACAATATGGAGCAGTGGATAAAGTTTTGGACTTAGCTGAGAGAGTACTGAATTCAAATTGTGCCTCTGAAGTAACAGTTGTAAGATCCTGGGCAAGTGACTTGACACCTCTGATATTCAATTTCCTCATCCATAAAATGAACCTAGAAATACCTAAGTCACAAGGTAGTAGTCAGGTTTAAGTGAGACCATGTATATACAAAGTACTTTGTAAACCTTCTGGTGGGATATAAACGCTGGTTATTATTATATAGAACATGCAATGTCACGTGGCTCTTTTGGTTAATGTTGATTGTAAATGTGGCTTTCAAATCATGTAAATTGTGAGTAGCACTAGTATTTCTTTCTTTCTTTCTTTTTTTAAAGGCTTGACAAATAGAGTCCAGGAGGAGTAGCTTAAGGAATTGAGGTTATTTATGCTGGCAAAGAGAAAGCTAAGAGAACGTTTAAGATCAAGCTTCCAGTATACTAGCATTTATGTTAGAAGCAGTTTTTCTTCCATGTAAAGAGCTAATGCACTTAAATTGCCATGGTAGGAAGGAGCTCCTTGACTCTGGGAGCAATGTGCCTGGAGTAATAGCTCACAATTATATATTGCTTTATAGTTTGCAAAATGCATCCCTTACACTAACCCAATGAGGGAGGTTCAATGAGTATGGTATGGTCGTGTCCATTTTCCAAATGAGGAAATAATAATTAAGTGACTTGCCTAAGGTCATGTGGCTTATACATGGTACATCCAGCACTTTGCATCGGGGTCTTCTGACTTTAAAAACAGTACACTTTTACATGTTACCAGGGGTCATTATAAAGGCCATTTCTCCTTTTCCTCTTGGAATATACTAGATATTTGTCAAATTATGTTCAGTCTTCCTGAGGTAGAGCACTTAATTTTCACCTCATAGAATTTTTAGTTCTGTGATTTGGTGGTAGTAGTACTTTTTTGTTTGTTTGTTTGTTTTTTTCCTTTAAGGATCAGTATTCTTATGAGGAAAAAAAAAGGATGAAGATAATTTTATTTGGAAGATATTTGAGACAAAATCCTGCTTCTGCAGGCCTGGTTCTACTGTGCCTCCTTGGCCACAATTCATGTTGATTTTAAATAAGGATTACCAATTTATGCCCAAACTTTGTGGTTAGTGAAAACAAGCTCATTTAATATAGGAATAAACTTCAAACTCGCGCCGTAGAAACCCATCAAGATTTCCTCCCATCAAGCAAAAACTGCCAAGTGTATTTGATGCTGTGCTGGGCATATTGAAATTTATTATGGATTTCACTTACAATGATGCCCCTTACATTTGGGGCTCTCCTGTTCTTGTAGACTTATTAAAATGTAGCTTCTCTTTAATGACCAAACTTGACCCCAAAGAAAAGATATAAAAATGTGCTACCTTGTTTTCTTTGCAGAGATGGGGACTGTGAATGTGGAACACTGTAGATTATCAGACATTTTCATAAATTGGTTAATTTTACTGAGCTTTTTTTTCTTCTATTCTTTGTTATAAGTAACAGTTCTTTCATTGGGGGAAAGAGATAAAATAGGAAATATATTGATGTAAAAAGAATAGATGCTAAAAACAATTTATTTTTAAAAATAAAGTCTGACCTCTTTTACTGTGACTATGAGGTATGCTACCATAATTGATCCAGGCAAAACTCAACTTTGTCATTAATTGTCAGTACTCTCTTCTTTCTTATATATATATATATTTATTAAAGCTTTTTATTTGCAAAACATATGCATGGGAGAGGCAGCTAGGTGGCGCAGTGGTTAGAGCACCAGCCCTGAAGTCAGGAGGACCTGAGTTCAAATGTGGTCTCAGACACTTCCTAGCTTCGTGACCTTAGGGAAGTCACTTAACCCCAATTGCCTCCGGGGGGTGGGGGTGGGGAAACATATGCATGGGTAATTTTTCAAGATTGACCCTTGCAAAGCGTTCTGTTACAAATTTTTCCTTCCTTCCCCCCGCCCTCTCCCCTAGATGGCAGGAAGTCTAATACATATTAATTATGTTAAAATACTTGACAAATCGAATATGTATATACATATTTATAGTTATCTTGCTCTACAAGAAAAATTGGATCTACAAGAAAAAAAATCTGAGAAGGGAAACATAATGCAAGCAAACATCAACAGAAAGTGTGAAAATGCTATGTTGTGGTCCACCTTCAGATCCCACGGGCCTCTCCCTGAGTGTATATGGCTTTCTTCATCACTGAACAATTGGAACTAGTTTGAAACATTTCATTGTTGCAGAGAGCCATGTCCTTCAGAACTGATCATCATATAGTCTTCTTGTTACCATGTACAATGTTCTCCTGGTTCTGCTGATTTCACTCAGCATCAGTTCATGCAAGTCTCTCCAGGCCTCTCTGAAATCCTCCTGCTGGTCGTTTCTTATAGAACAATAATATTCCATAACATTCATATACCATAATTTATTCAGCCACTCTCCAATTGATGGGCATCTTTTCAATTTCCAGTTTCTTGTCACTACAAAAAGGGCTGCCACAAACAGCACTCTCTCCTTTCTGAAGGTACCTTGTATTTACTTGTCTATTTATATGTTTGGTCCCCTCAGTAGAATATAAGCTTTTTAAGATCAGGGATCTTTTCATTTATCTTTGTTATCAACAGTGCATAGTACCCATCATATAATTGGTATTTAATAAACCCTTATTGAATTGAGTTGAATTAGCAAAAAAAAAAAACTTTTAAGATGTTATCTATGATGTTATTATCAGTATTTACCTCTTAGGAATTACCGACTGATGTTTTTCCATTGGTTATTGACTTGTGTTTAATAAGTACTATAAAAAACCTTTGAAAATGTGGACCAAAAAAGGAGATAAATTAGTCATGTAGCAAGGGTGAAGGAAAACAGAGTGATGGCTAATGGATAGCACTGGTTCCTATGAGACATTAAAATAACTAAAAGTCCTCATTAGCACGGGGTAGATGTTCTATGGAAAATTTATGTGAAGACATGCACAGAAGTTACATAAGGTAAGAAGACATGGTAGGGTTATGACATACCCTGATAGAGGCAATGTCTATTTGAATGAGATGATGATGTCCAATCAAGCCTTGCTCTTGGATAAAAACCAACTAAAGCTACAGAAACAAATGGTGCCATGAAGTTCTCTAAGTCAATGTCTGTTCTAGGCCAGATTTCCGATGTTATTCACTAGCAGGGTAATGGTGTATTTGTTGTTTAAAGAGTGAGTGCTTATAATTCAAAACATTTTATTAAATGCTTGCAGTTGGGCAAAGAACTGTGCTAGGTGCTGGTAATATAAGGATAGTAAACAAAAAGTCGAGACTTAAAGGATCTTACCTTCCACTAGACAAATATAAAACATAGGTAAGTAAATTCTAGGTATATATAAATATTAAGGCCATATGTTTGCTGAGGAGGACGAGAGGAGAGGGGACTAAGAAAGTACCCTTTGCCAGAAATGGAGAATTTTGGTGTAGATTGTTAGTTCACTGTTGCCCTAGTCATTAAGATAGTTTGCTACAATTTTAGTGCTAGCAATGGGACTCAACATTAAGAGAATATGAATGGGGGCAGCTAGATGGCACAGTGGATAGAGCACCAGCCCTGAACCCAGGAGGACCTGAGTTCAAATGTGGTCTCAGACACTTAACACTTCCTAAAGTGTTGTGACCCTGTGTGACCCTGGGCAAGTCCCTTAACCCCAATTGCCTCAGCAAAAAAAAAAAGAAGAAGAAGAAGAAGAAAAAGAGAATATGAATGGCTAAAATACCTTCCCTGAATCTCAAAGATTTCAAAGCATGCTCAGCTACACCAAGCAAACAACTGCACTGAAAGTCATCCTATCCTTATTTGTGGAAAATCTGAAAGTTGACACAGGACTTTTATTGTATTTTTTTTTGTTTGTTTCCTTAAATAAGTTGTATTGATACATTTTGTTGTTATATCACAGCCATTTCTGGATATCTCTACACACACCCACATATACTCATGCAGGGATGTTTGCATACACACACACACACACACACATACACACACACACATGAGATCCTGAACAAGAGAAATATGTAACAAAGGAAAATAGTTCATCTAAAAACAACCA
Organism: Myrmecobius fasciatus; assembly: GCA_023553655.1. Classification (NCBI taxonomy): domain Eukaryota; kingdom Metazoa; phylum Chordata; class Mammalia; order Dasyuromorphia; family Myrmecobiidae; genus Myrmecobius; species Myrmecobius fasciatus. The sequence continues at coordinate 21,623 of JAJPUD010002015.1, read as the reverse complement.
GTAAATACAAAGATTGGATCTGACAATGTATGAAAACCCTGCCCTTGTAGTCACCTACCTCTCTGTTATAGGAAGGTATATTTCATTATCCCTTCTCCAAGACCATTATTGGTTTTTCAATTACTCAGAATTTGGCTCCTTTCTAGTGTTCTTTTCACTTTTATTGTTTTAGTCATTGTGTATATTGTTCTTCTGTTTCTGGATACAGAACTTTTAATAAGACGCTGGAGTTTGCCATGGCCTCCTTTCAGGGTAACTCAAGCTGCCTATTTCCTCATGGTAAAAGGTTTGAGACAAGGAATAGTTTCCAAAGGAAAGTGTGGGAAGCACCTGGGGTTTGAATGATTTAACACTGAACTAAGATGGGGCCCTGGAGAAACTATCTGTGGGCCTGAGAGGTGAAACCAGAAGCCTAGGAAAAGTTTTTCCCTGTCTAGGATTCTCAGGAGTGTCCAGGAAGGCCTTGCATGCACATGCAATTTTCCAAGGCTGGCACACTAAGTGGGTGATCCTTATAAAAGATCTAATTGCTGCAACAAATATGACTCAACAGCCCATTTGCTCCTTCTGTTCTTGTGTGGAGTTCATTTCATGCCGTGTTAGAAATTTGCTGTAATCTAAGCCTATTTAGTCTGTTTTCTTCCACTTTGTAAACATGCTTTTTCCATAGTTGCAAATGTCTCCACCATTATTTGTTCCAATTTGTAAATTGCACAAAGGCTTTAATAAACAGTGTCCTCACGCACACACTCCTCTGTAGTCAGAGATCAACCAAGAAAAGCCTGGAGACAAATGTGAAAGGAACCTTCCATGACATTTTGCTTATTCCAGCAGATAGGGCCACGGTTCCAATGGTAAGGCATGTTTCAGAGTCCCATTACATTAGGAAGTGGAGATAAAAGAAGCATCTGTGATTGGTAACATACAATACATGAGGGAGACCTCCAAGATTGATTACAGTAGCATTTTCAGGAGTGTTGATTGGCACTTCAGAAATACTCAGCCCTCCTTCTGGGTGCTACCATATTGCCCAGAGAGTATCCCTATTAGTGAATGGTGATGGAGTCATGGGGACTCTCAGGCCTTGCCAGGGTAGTTGTTCTGGATTATAGCTCCTCCTTTTATACTCCATTCACTTTATTTAATTAACTGGAATCTGGCCTTCCCTTGTGAATTCCATACCTTGGGACATCTTCTCCTGACTTCTCCTCCCCCTCCCCCTTATCTCACAGGGCTTAGGGTCTCCAGTGTTATACAAACACAGCTGTTTGCCATGCCAGAAAGTTTAGGAGAGGGAGCTGTCCACAGCTGAAATTAGTTCAGAAGAAAAGGTGGGATGTTGGACTAGTCCCAAATAGACACCAGTATAGTGACCCAGTGGATCAAGTCAAATTGTAAGCTTATCTGCTTGTATGAGTAAACTTTTTTAGATATCAGGCTGCTTACACTCTCACCTAATCTTAGACCATGTTTTCCTGTTTTGTTCTTCATATTCCAACACTCTCTCAATAGTGATCTGTGCTTTATCTTATTTTTAAATTAAATTTTATTTCTTTTAGTAAAGATCTGCTTTCTATCCCTCCTCCCTCCTCCACTGAGAAAATAAGAAACAAATCTGTAACAAACATGTATATTCAAGCAAAATAAATTCCCACATTAACCATGTCCGAATAAACTATATCTTAATCTGCATTATGACTCTTATTAGCTTTCTGTCAGGAGGTAAGATTAGTATATTCACTGTGAGTTCTCTGAAACCATGGTGGATCATTGTGTTGACCAGACTTCCTGAGTCTTTCAAAGTTGTTTGTCTTTACAATGTTGTTATAATTATATTCATTGTTTTCCTGGTATCATTTACTTCATTCTACATCAGTTCATATAAATCTTCCCAGGTTTCTCCGAAACCTTTATCGTTTCTTAAACCACAATAGTTTTCCATCAGTTCACATACTTTAACCATTTCCCAGTTGATGGGCACTTCCTCACTTTTTAATTTTTTGTCTAAAAAAAGGACTGTTATGAATAATTTGTACATTTTTATCTTAACTTCTGTTTCTGGTTTGTTGATGACCTCTTGATTGCTGCTTTGAAAATAGACCCTGTTATCTTTGAGTACCTCCCTTTTGTTTCTGACCTCTTACTGAAACATTTCCACAACAAACTAAACCAGCCAACCAGTTGATGTCATGGAGGCCTAAGTCATGAACAGTAGCTCTGGTCCGGCTCCACCTTTGAGTAAAGCACCTCAGATATTTCACAATTGTACTTCCTTTATGTTAGTCTATGAGAAGGAGGAGGGAAAAGGGATAAGCATTTATGTAAATGCCTAGGCACTGTTCTAAGTACAAATATCTCCTTGATCTCACAACAACCCCATGAAGGTGCTATTAATATTGCCATTTTACAGATGGGGAAACTGAGACAAACTGTGCCCAAGGTCACACAGCTATTAGATGTCAGGGGCTGTATTTGAACTCAGGGTCTTCTTAACTTGAAGCCCTGTGCCCAATTTACTGTGCCATTTAAATGCCTTGATTTTTTCTGTGTTTTTATTACAAATGAAATACTTGCAAGTGGGTACCCACCTATCAGTATGACTGAAAAAGCTGTGGAAATATAAAAGAATAGTCTTATGTTCTAAGAAATTATGAATACTAATAATTTAGAGAAACATGAGATTTGCAAGATCTTATGCAAAACTAAATAGAAGAAACACCCCCCCAAAAAAAAACCAAACCCTAAATCTTACTATCAAGTAACAATAACATTGTAAAGGGGAGAAAATCATTAAGAGAGATTCATACTCTGAATAACTGAAAAACCAGTAAAATTCCTAGAGAATTAAAAAGAAGATCTCTCTTGTCATAGAAGAAAGACTAGGATACCAAGAGAGAGATGTTATGTAATGTTTTCAGATAGGGATCATTGCATCAGATGCCTTTATTTAATTGGTTTTCTTTTTTTTTTTTTTTAATAAAGCTTTTTATTTGCAAAACACATGAGTGACTTTTCAACATTGACCTTTGCAAAAAAAAACTTTTTTTTCCAAAGCTTTTCCTTTCCCTCCCCATCTTACTATCAAGTAACAATAACAGTAATCTAATACATGCTAGATAGGATAAATTATATGACAAATACAATACATGTATAGATATCTATACAGTTATCTTACTGCACAAGAAACATCAGATCTAGAAAGAGAAGAAGAAAAAAAACAACCTAAGAAGGAAAACAGAATGCATGGAAATATTCACAGAAAGCGTTAAAATGCTGTGTTGTGGTTCACTCTCAGTTCCCACAGGCCTCTCTCTGGATGTATATGACTATCTTCATCGCAGCACAACTGGTTTGAATCACATCATTGTTGAAGAGAACCATGTCCATCAAAATTGATCATCGTATAGTCTTGTTGCTGTGTATAATGTTCTCCTGGTTCTGCTGATTTCACTCAGCATCAGTTCATGCAAGTCTCTCCAATCCTCTCTGAAATCCTCCTGTTGGTCATTTCTTACAGAACAATAGTATTCCATAACATTCATATACCATAATTTATTCAGCCATTCTCCAATTGATGGGCATCTTTTCAATTTCCAGTTTCTTGCCACTACAAAAAGGGCTGCCACAAACATTTTTGCACATGTGGGTCCCTTTCCCTCCTTAAAAATCTCTTTGGGATATAGGCCCAGTAGAAACACTGCTGGGTCAAAGGGTATGCACTGTTTGATAACTCTTTGAGCATAGCTCCAAATTGCTCTCCAGAATGGTTGGATCCGTTCACAGTTCCACCAACAATGTATCAGTGTCCCAGTTTTCCCACATCCCCTCCAACAGCTATCATTATCATTTCCTGTCATTTTAGCCAATCTGACAGGTGTGTAGTGGTATCTCAGAGTTGTCTTAATTTGCATTTCTCTGATCAATAGTGACTTGGAGCACCTTTTCATGTGACCGGAAATAGTTTCAATTTCTTCGTCTGAAAATTGTCTGTTCATATCTTTTGACCATTTGTCAGTTGGAGAATGGCTTGAATTCTTATATATTTGAGTCAATTCTCTATATATTTTAGAAATTAGGCCTTTATCAGAACCTTTGGATGTAAAAATATTTTCCCAGTTTACTGCTACCCTTCTAATCTTGTCTGCATTCATTTTGTTTGTACAAAAACTTTTCAACTTGATATAGTCAAACTTATCTATTTTGTGATTAATGATGACCTCTAGTTCTTCTTTGGTCACAAATTCCTTCCCCCTCCACAGGTCTGAGAGGTAAACCATCCTATATTGTTCTAATTTGTTTATAATATCATTCTTTATGCCTAGATCATGAATCCATTTTGACCTTATCTTGGTATATGGTGTTAGGTGTGGGTCAATGCCTAATTTCTTCCAGACTAGTTTCCAATTATCCCAGCAGTTTTTGTCAAATAGTGAGTTTTTATCCCAAAAACTGGGGTCTTTGGGTTTATCGAACACTAGATTACAATTGTCATTGAGTATTTTGTTCTGTGAACCTAACCTATTCCACTGATCCACTACTCTATTTCTTATCCAGTACCAAATGGTTTTGGTGACCACTGCTTTATAATATAGTTTTAGATCTGGTGCAGCTAGGCCACCCTCATTTGCATTTTTTTTCATTAATTCCCTTGAAATTCTTGACCTTTTGTTTTTCCAGATGAATTTTGTCGTTATTTTTTCTAGTTCAGTTAAATAATCTCTTGGGAGTTTGATTGGTATAGCACTAAATAGATAGATTAGTTTAGGTAATTGGTTTTCTTTACCCCAAAGGTAGGGCTCAGTCTTGGGATAGAGGTAGCGAGGAGAGAACTCCTTTCCAGAAATAAATGTAATATAAAGATAAAATGCAACAAAACCAGCATGTTTTAATATATATGTACATATATATGTGCACATCTTTAGCAAGAATTTTTTGCTCTTGAATATATATATATTTCTATAAAAATCAATATGAATTTTTTATTAGTTCATTACAGCCACTCTTCCCTGCTTATTGCTCTCTAGGTGGTTTACCCTAGACCCAACTCTGTTACTGAACATTAGATAAGGGAGAATTAAGAGCTGAGTGGCCATAGGCAGAATTTCCTTCCACTACTTCAAAGGACAAAAGGAACATCCACCAGTTCACTCAATCAGCAGACATTTTTTTTAAAGTGTCTACTGTGACCAGCTGGCTCCTTATGGTTTGTTTTGTCCAAATTATGGTAAATTGAATCTTGTCTAGGCGTCTCTTCAAGTGGGCCTTGGATTGTTTTTGAAATGAAATATTTTTGGGATTTTTTGGCAAGTCACCAAGGATGTCCTGGGTGAACAGCCATCAACCAGCAATGAAGGCAACTTTGTGTGGCCTTTGTGGCAACTGTGGCAACCACTAGATTGATTTCTAGTTAGTTTGAAAATGGGAGACATTAGCAAAATTCTTTGCACATCATGGACTGAGAAAACATTTATTGAAAGCCCATAGGAAAATGAAAAGCGAAAGGAAAAAAAGAGGCAGTAGTAAATCTTGTCCGGTGAATATTTGTTTGGAGCCAAGCCAAATTGGGATATAAGTTGCCCTACTTGCAATTTTGTCTCTTAAGAGGAGAACCAAGGTATCTGTTTTGAAAGAAAATAGTTCCCTACCACCAATGTAATGCAGGTTTTCATTACCACTTGTCTGGACTCTCCACTAGACTCTCCTAATAAGTCTTCTTGCCTCCACTTCTCACCTGCACCCTGCCCTACCCCACTCCCACCCATCCTTCACTCTGTTGTTAGACTAATCTTCCTTTTGAATAGATTTATCTGACTGTGTCTTTCCCTTTTGGTGACTCCCTTTTATCTTATCTGTCAAGTTCAATCAAGCCTGGCCTCCACAATCTGTTGCCACTCTATTTCCTTGACTTTTGTCATACTAATCCTTTTTTCAAATTCTATGCCCCAATGTGATTACTTCAAGGGGTATTTTCTCACTCTTACCTTGTTCTAGAGTTGTAAGATTAAAAAGAGATTTCTATTTACCAGACTCATATATACCTCATATATGGTTTTGTCAAGCTTGGCCATATGCTTTTCCTCTCATCTCCTTCCATCTTCATCTTTCCACAGAGAAGAGTTTGAAAGTATTTTAGTTTGGGCAGCCCCAATCCCTGTACTCAAGCCTCTATAATTCATTTACTTGATTTTTTTCTAGTCCTCTTTCAGTTCCTCCTGGGATGAAGTGACCAATTCAAACCATAGCAAGTAGTCTTAGGTACCTATGCATCAGTTTTGTAGCAGGCAAAAGAAGGAATCTTTGCTCTTTTGTTTTCATCCATTTCTCTAATGTCAAATTTGGCCAAATGAGACCTCCTCAACTCTAGTAGCATGTTGGGCTAAATTCACAAAGGAACAGTCTAGAGTGATTCCCTTCTCTTTGAGGAACCTTAACTGATAGTTGATATTCTACCACTTGGTGGGATGGTTTGAATTCTAGGATCCTAATCTGAAGTTTAAAGGAGAACTCTCAGTTCATTTGGTCCTATCCTTTGTTTTCTTTTTTCTTTCTTTTTTTTTTTTAAGTCAGAAACTGAAGCATTTTGGAGATAGTCATAAAAATGAGCAAGTTGAACAGACCTTCCCTAGTGATACCATTCCCTTCCCCATGCTCCTTACTCCCTCACTAGGTTCTGGGTCTACTTTGGGGGCTCAGGGCTGTAGCTTATGTCCAGTGCAGTGATGATTTCTTATGTCTTCAGGACCATGAGGTAGGTGAATCACACTATGCCTGAGATTGGGATCCTAGGACCAGGTGAGTGCCAAAATGAGATGAAGAAGCTAAGTGACTGACCCTGGTGGGGTTGGGGTGAGATTTGGATACAAATCCTCAAACATTAAAGCAAGTGTCCTTTCCACTGTACCCAAATTTTTTACCTCTTTGTGCTCATATGGGAATCTCCCTGTCAACTTTTCTGACCCCCTTTCCCCCCACAGAGCTTAGTGAGGTCTCCTTGAAGTTTACACAGATTGATGTGGATCTTGATATTATTTGCAAATTCAACCATTTCATTTTACATTCCTTGATTATTTAAGGAGATTCAGAAGGAGACATGTAGGAGTACTAGTACCCAGGAAACATCTTTCTATCTTGAGCTGTTTCATTTATTTTACTCATGTCTGATTCTTTGTGACTTGTGTTTATTGAGCACTCGCTGTGTGTGTGTCACATTATGCTGCCTACTAAAGAAGATGTGAAGTTCCTTTGAAGACATGGTTCCTGTTCTCAAGAAGCACTCTCAGTGACATACTCCTGTCTTCAAGAAGAATACATTTACTCATAAATATATACAAAGGAAAGATAAAGTTATTTCTAGGGAGCATGGTGCCTACAGCTGGGGAGATCAAGAAAGACCCCTGTGGAAAGTACTACTTGAGTACAGCTTCCTCAAAGTTGGCAGATGTGTACTCTAGTCATGGAGGATACCTGCTCAAAACAGTAGCTAGAGGAGGGATGGAGAGGAAGGGAAACGGGACCTACTATGTGTCAGGCATTGTGCTAAGTACTTTACCAATGTTACCGCATTTGATCCATAACAAAGACCCTGGGAAATAGTTGCTACTATCCTCATTTTACATTTGAGAAAACTAAGGCACACAGAGATTGTGACTGGCCCAAGATCATACAGCTAGTATGTATCTGGGAGCAGATTTGAACTCAGATCTTTCTGATTCCAGGCCCAGCACCCTTATCACTCTGCCTGCTTTCAAAGGCACAGTGATTGGAGGGTCAGAGTCAAGATATGTTTATTAAGCACCTACTGTATGCCAGGTCTTGGGCAAAGCGCTGGGATGGCATGACAACCCTGCTCTCAAGGAATCACTACTTAAAGGGGCTGAGGGAACACAGAGAAAGAAGCAGAAAGGTGGGGAGGTTACCCAGCATTGGGCCAAGATGAAGCCCTGCAGCTGGGGAGAGTGAGCATCTGAGAAGGTGAGATTGACAAAGTTGATTTCATCCTACAGAATGATGACTTTCTTGGGATTATGAACTCCAGGAAAGCAGCCCAGTGGGAAATGATGGAGATGGGATGTCATGTTTGAGGAACAGCCAAAAGGCCACTTTGGCTAGATCATAGAAAGCATGACGGGGGAGGAGTCATACAGAATTAGCCTAGAAGGGGAGATTGGACCCAAGTAGAGGTGGGCTTTCAATGCCAAGAGGTGTCTTTGTTCTCAGCAAACAATAGAGAGTCACTGGTGCTTTTCTAAATGTGCTGGAGGTGGGTGGGAGGTGTGACAAGCCAGATCTATACCCTAAGCCATAGGAATATCCTTTTGGCAGCCTGGTAGGGGCTGAATTGAAGAGGTAAGACACTTAACCCAGTTCCTATCATTGGCACAACTGTGATATAGTGAAAAAGTGGGCTGGATTTGGAGTTGGAACATCTGGATATCTCTTCAACTTAGTCCCTTCAGCTAAGTAACCTAATCTCTCTAAGCCTCAGTTTCCTCAGCTGTAAAGCTGAGGAAATTTCCCTTCCAGTTCTAAATCTGTCATCCTATGAAAAGAGTTGGAAGATCTTGGATAACATTCTCATCCTTCTACTTGGCATTTAAGTGACCTAGGACAAATAAACAAAGCTTTGGACTAAATAATCTGTATGGTCTTTTCTCATGTTAACATTCTATGGTTCTTTGCAAACCCTCCCTCAAGTCTTGTAATGAATCTATTTTTTAAAACTACCATTAATGTGAAATATGATGAAAGTATTTTATAAAATCCATATCTGTTATGTAGACTAGTTCTCTTTTGTCTACATTCATATACAATCTCTTAGAAAACTCCAATAAAGAATTCAAGCATGATTTCCCCTTGCAGAAACCTTTTTATTTTTCTCCCTGGGCCATTTTTTCTTGTGTTCATTGATTTTAACTTTTATTATAGATTCTGCTATCCTTCTTGGTAAACAAACGAGAATTCTGGTCTTTGGGACCATGGTTCCTTTTGAAAAAAACTACAACAACAATAATAACAGCTGTTTGTATGTTAAAAAAAAACAAAAACAAAAAACAACACAAAGCAGTATTAGTTCATTATGTGATGAAATAAATGCATTGAACGTTTGTATGTTTAAAAAAACAAAAAACAAAAACAAAACAATAACAGCTAACATTTATATAGTGCTTACTATATTTCAGGCACTATGGTTAGTCTTTTACAAATTTTATCTCATTTGATGCTCACAACAACCTTGCAAGGTTGATGCTATTATCATTCCCATCTTACAGATGAAGAAACTGAGGTATACCCAAAGTCAACACAGATAGTCTGTGTCTGAGACCACATTTAAATTCAGATCTTCCTGACAAGACCCCACACCCTATCCTGTGCTACCTAACTATCCTTCTTATAAGTGTAGATCATACTGACAATCCCCCATTTCCCATTTCATTCATATACCACAAAATGGATAATTTCATGATTTTTCTCAAGGTCATTCTCTGAGAAGTTCTAGCACTAAAACCCTCTGGAAAACCTCTTTAGAGATAGATCTGGGGACAGACCTCTCTGCTGCCCCAGGAAGGGGACAAACAGAGCAGAGAAAGAGTGGTGCCGTGACTTCACACTGAAGCTTTGGGGAAAAGTGGCTTCTTTTCAGCAGAATGTGGCAAAGGGTAAAGACACAAGAAGCTATTTGTGTTTTAGATAATGCTTCCAGGGGCCTTAGCAGAAACTATTTTGGAAGAAGTTCCTTGACAAGTCATGGTGTGGTCAAGAATCTATCCACTTGTCCACATTAATGACATTTTGGAAAGCAATGTGTTTATGCTCTGGCGGGGCCCTTGTAAAGTGTAGTGTTGGTTGTCCAGTCCAAATTTGTGTGGGCTACAAAACATGTTTAGAATCATGGGCTAACCCACGGTGCCTCCACGGCGAGGAGGCCCTGGAAGCTCTGGTTGTCTAACAGAGTGGAGTAGGTAACCACAAGCCAGGGACTTGGCTTGCTCCTGGCAGGCTGGTTGATTGCGGTGGTGCCGGCTTTGCATTTCCTTTTTTTCTTTCTCCCTGTCTCTTATCCTTTCCCCTCTCCCTCTTCCTTAATTTGGCTTGAGTTGCTATTGGTGCTATGACTTTTCCTCAGCTAAATGTTCATCTTCTGAGCTGTGATAGCCCCATCTCACCTATCCTCAGTGAAACCCATGTAGCTGCTTTTGCGGTGAATTTCTGGACTTGCTTCTGGAACCTGCAGTGTGACCTGTGATGAATCTAAATAAAGGGAGGATTGAGGTCCATCATGAGGGGAGAGAGAGCAAGGGACTCTTCCCCTTTCATTGCAACTATGGATTTTTCCATCCCAGTGAGGTGTCAGGCACCAGGGAGCTCTGCATGAGTAAATGCAAATGTTTTTTTAACTCTTCAATACTACAGTGAATCTGTAATCTCACCACTGTGGCCTTTTCAGTGATACAGAGACACACGTTTTACCTTTTTTTTCCCCCTGAGGCAATTGGGGGTAAGTGACTTGCCCAGGGTCACACAGCTAGGAAGTGTTAAGTGTCTGAGACCAGATTTGAACTCAGGCCCTCCTGACTTCAGGGCTGGTGCTCTAACCACTGAGACACCTAGCTGCTCCCCTTTTCTTTTTTCCCCCTACATTTTAATACAGGCGGAACATTGAATAATTCCTTCACTTCAGCTCTGTCACAGCTAAACCAGGTGGCAAGGACTGTGCTAATAAATGTTTAACAGTTGGCTCTAATCAGCATTTACCATTTTCTCCAAGACTTTTTAAGTCTAGGCAATCAACAAAATAATAAATCAATTCCCAATTTGTAGTATTTTCCAGATTCCTAGGGGAAAATGCTCACAGTGAAAATTAACACTTGGCAGCCTTGAGCTGGTTCTACCTAGCCCCAGTTCATCCCTTTTCATATTCATCCATTCTTGCCTGTCTTGTGTAGGTTTCATCCATGTTCTTCCATAAATCTGACACAGGAAATCCACCCAACATTGGAGTGCTCCCCTGTTGGCATTGTGTGGACACTAATGGAATGCACAGGCTATCTATTGATTGTCCTTCATCCTCTCTGTGTGACTAGTTTGTCTCTTTTTTTCTGGTCATGTGTTTTCTGGTAATATGGACTGCCTTGGGAAGGGGAGTGGTTTATACATATTTTTGGAAACTAGTTTCCAAATTTTCTTTGATAATGACAAGGCTAGTGTGACATGGCACCTTCTAATTGAAATCCATTTATTTCAGTAACTAGCTTACTGACAAGGAACTGTGGGACATTCTAAATGTGAATATTCTGATAGTTGAGAATGGAAGTTTCTAGGTGAGGGAAGCTACCTGAATGAGAGGTACTGCCTGCCCTTCTTCAAAATTCTACTCAATTTTTGACATGAGGGGCAAAGGTAGATAGATCCTATATGTAGGATTTATAGGAACACTTTTTTGAGCTTTAAATCTTTGGTTCACCAAACCTATGGTTGAAATTTAAAAACTGGCAAGGGGGTGAGGGGAACAGAATGATATAGTGGAAGGAACATTGGATTTAGATTCAGATCTTTAAATCTGGATTCTTTCACTTGCCTATGTGATCCTGGACACATCAAATAATTTCTTAGGACCTCAGTCTTCTCATTTATAAAGTGAGGGCATTAGACTAGATGAGCCTTAAGATTCCTTCTGTCTCTAATAGCCTTTGAGATGATTTCATGATCTTTCCTTTCTTTGGAGTTGATGTACTCTTCTCATCAGTTCATTGATTCCTTAGCCTACATCCTTCTCTTGGTTTATCTTTGAATTGGGATGGTTGATTGACTTGTTCCTTCTCCCTTCCCCCAACCCAGCTTTACTTTGGGAAAAAAAATTAATTTAAAAAAAATCTTTAGATAGGACAGTTGGGTTTTCTGATTACTTTTTAACAACCTAAGGGACTTCTTTTCTCCTTTCCCTTTATTACTCTTCTCGGCTTAGGAAGCATTGTTTACCAGCTGGTTCTTTTTTTCCACTTTAAGCCTACTGCTCACAGTTGGGATGGCTGCAGGAAAGGGCTGTAGTTTCATTTCATAGGCTAGAGGGTACCTGGCATAATCCTTATTCTCATGCATTTTCATTGGCATTTCCCTCTCAAGAAGGGAAACTACCAATGGGCAACTCTGCCTTTTCTCCTAGTGTACTCTAAGAGATACATTTCTGCTGATTGAAGGTTTTCAAAGGATCCCAGTGAGTGCATTTACAATCATTCTAATACCTTTTTTTTCTTCTTAATTGGTCTCAGATTTAAAATAAAATACATCCCTAGGAAAAAAAAGAACTCTTTAAATGTTATTGTTTTTTTTTCTCTAGGGGAGGAGGGAAGAATGCAAAAATAGATTCAGCCAATTTACAGATATTTAACTAGGGTAGGGGGAAAGAAGTTCTATCCCAAGGCACCAGAACTTAAGAGTACATTGAAATCATTTGTGTACCCCTTCAGCAAGGAGAAACAACTGAGTTTATCTCTTAATCAGCAAGAATAATTAGTTACATCTACCAAATGACTCCTTTCCTCCTTTCTCTTCCTCTCCCCATACCCCCACCTCAGGTGAGTGTCTCCCCTTTGGCACTGTATGCTTCTTTCACTTGGGGCAGCCTCCTTGGCAGCCATTAAATCCCTGAGTCTCTGCCTCCTTCTTCTGTGCCTTGTGACCCTGGTGTCTTTGTTCTAGGTGCCAATTTATAGCCATTTTTTTTTAAAAGCAAAAAAGTTTCCATCAGTGAAAATCAAAAATGAAGGTGAAAATGTGTTTTCCCTCTTGAAATTACTTTGTATATACTTTCTATTTACTCATTTATATACATGTGGCATCCATCACAACCTCTTTTCCCCCTCTCCCACACAGTTCTAGACTCGCACACAAGTTTGCTGGAATGAATTGGTGGACGTTCTCCTCCCCATATTGTTGGTCTGATAACTTGAGAAATGATACTGGTAGTTAGTTCACTTTGGTCTAGTTTGAAGAGATAGACACCTAGTTGTAGGATCACATATCTAAAGCTGAAAAGGGTTTGAGAGGCCATCGAAGCTCTCCCCACACACACTAGCTTCCAGAGACAAAGTTCAAGCCCAAGCCCTTGAGGCCCAGATTTAGGGATGGAAGAGACCTTAAAAGTCCTTTAAGCTAACTTTCCCATTTTACAGATGGTAAGGAAACTGATTCTCCAACAATTCTTTTTGTGGTGGTTGTGGTTGCATCAGAACTGTTCAAAGGGCAAATCTTTGGGGTAGTTGGTTTATTGCTAGACAAATGTGACTTCCTATTCCTGAAATGGGGAATTCCCAAGCTTGAAGGCTTCTGTTGTTTAGTCATTTCTTAGTCTTGTCTGATTCCTTGTGCCCTATTTAGGGTTTTCTTGGCAAAGGTAATAGAGTGGTTTGTCCTTCTAAATTCATTTTACAGATGAGGAAACTGGGGCAAACAGGGTTATTGCTCAGGGATACACAGCTAATAAGGATCTGGAACTGGATTTGAACTCAGGTCTTCTTTTTTCCCCACCTGATAGTACTCTGTCTCTCTCTCTTCCCTTCCCCCCCCCATTGTATGCAAAGATAGATTTCAACATTCATTTTTGTAAAATTTTGAGTTCCTGTGAACGGATCCAACCATTCTGGAGAGCAATTTGGAGCTATGCTCAAAAAGTTATCAAGCTGTGCATACCCTTTGACCCAGCAGTGTTTCTATTGGGCTTATATCCCAAAGAAATCTTAAAGGAGGGAAAGGGCCCCACATGTGCAAGAATGTTTGTGGCAGCTCTTTTTGTAGTGGCAAGAAACTGGAAGCTGAATGGATGCCCATCAATTGGAGAATGGCTGAGTAAATTATGGTATATGAATGTTATAGAATATTATTGTTCTGTAAGAAACGACCAGCAGGACGATTTCAGAGAGGCCTGGAGGGACTTGCATGAACTGATGCTGAGTGAAACAAGCAGAACCAGGAGATCAATGTACACGGCAACAGCAAGATTATATGATGATCAGTTCTGACAGACATGGGTCTCTTCAACAATGAGATGTCTCAAACCAGTTCCAATTGTTCAGTGAAGAAAGCCATATACACCCAGAGAGAGGGATGTGAAATGTGGACCACAACATAACATTTTCATACTCTCGATTGATGTTTGCTTGCATTGTGTTTCCTTTTTCTGATTTTTTTTTCTTGTAGATACGATTTTTCTTGCACAAAAATGATGTGTGGAAATACGTATACCATATATTCGATTTGTCGAGTATTTTAACGTGATTAACATGTGGTAGACTTCCTGCCATCTAGGGGAGGGGTGGAGACTAGGGGGGGAAATTTGTAACGGAAAGCTTTGTAAGGGTCAGTGTTGAAGAATTACCCATACTTATGTTTTGCAAATAAAAAGCTTTAATAAAGAAAAAAAAATACAAAATTAAATTTTGAGTTCCAAATTTTTCTTCTCTCTCCTCCCCAATACAATTTGAGCATAGGTTATATATTTACAATTATGTTAAACACATTTCCATGCTAGTCATACTGTAAAAAAAGAATCAGAATAGAAAGAAACAGAAAAGAATATCATCTTCCATGAGAAAGGAAAAACAATAAAAAGAGTGAAAATAGTATACTTCTATCTGCATTTAGTCTCCATAGTTATTTCTCTAGATGTGAATGGTATATTCTATCACAAGTCTTTTGGAATTATCTTGAATCACTGTATTGCTGAGAAGAGCTAAGTCTACCATAGTTGATCATCATACAATGTACAATGTTCTGGTTCTGTCCACTTCACTCATCATCAGTTTATGTAAGTCTTTCCAGGTTTTTCTGAAATAACTTGCTCATCATTTCTTATAGAAAAATAGTATTTCATTATATTCATAAACCACAATTTGTTTAGCCACTTCCCAGTTGATGGGCATTCCCCTTAATTTCCAATTCTTTACCACCACAAAAAGAGCTGCTACAAATATTTTTGTACATGTGGGTCCTTTCCCTTTTTTATGATCTCTTTGGGATACAGTTCAGTAGTGGTATTGCTGGATCAAAGAGTGTGCAGTTTGATAGTCCTTTGGACATATGAACTCAGGTCTTCTTGATTCCAAGCTTAGAACTTTATCCATCATCTTGCTGCCTATGAAGGCTGGCAGGTCTCTTTCTGTATCTAAGATAATAGGACAATAGATTTAGATGTGTAAGAAATCTCCAAGATAATCTGCTCCATCTCTCTCCTTCACTTAAATGTTGCTCTCCCACAGGTTGTAACTGTAGAGTAAAGGTTATTGACCTTGGACTTAAAAGAGCTTTGCTCAAATCCTACCTCTGAGACTCACTAGCTATTCGATATTGGGAAATCATTTAAATTTTTGATGCCTCAATGAACTCATAACATCAGAAGGTTGTACTAGATGGCCTCTGAAGGTCCCTTTCAACTCCAAGTCTGGAAAATCTGAGCACTCTTGTGACTCTTCCCACACTGCCTTATTTTGGAAAATGATTTACAGGATTGGTAAGTGTTAACAAAGCAAGAGCATATGGATTCAGCCTTTCTCAAACTGTAGAGCAGGACTTAAAGAAGCAAAGAAAGGGAACCAGCCAGCTCCAACTAGAAGTACATATACCTCCACCCAGGAAGATCTGGGTACTGTTGGTTTTTCCTCTTTCTTAGTTTGATGTGTAGTTCAAATTGTCATAACTCATTTGCTTTCTTTTTTCTTACTCTTTTAAGTTAATAGCAAATGCCCAGGATCTTATATGTTACTTAGATGTTACATAGTAATGGTGACCTCATTCATAGGAGCATATTTTGGCCATTGGACTCATCAATCACCATGGTTCTCTTTTCAATGTCATTTATAACTTCACAGTATCAAAATACTGGCAGAATCTCAAGAGTTAGAAGGGACCTAAGTAGACTTATTGTCTAATTCCTACCTAAAAAACATCTCCCTCTGATATACCCAACAGATGGTCATTCAGTCTTTGCTTGAAAGACCTTTAGTGATGAGAAAGCTACCTACCCTAATACAGCCCATTTCATTTCTCCAAAGCTTTCATTAACAGATTTTCCTCATAACTGCTTCCACCCCTTTTTCTTAATTCTGTGCCCTAGGATCAAGCGGAATAAAGCAAATCTTTTCCATTTGAGTCTTTTTCAGATACTTGAAATTGGCATTAACAAGATTTTGCATAGTAAAATTTGCCATTATCTTGTTTTTAATTTTTATGTCTTTTTCAATGAACATAGATCTATTTTATCTCCCTCTCCCCACAGACTGAAGAGGGGGAAGAGACATAGGCAGACAGACAGACAAAGAGAGTCAGAGATAGGGACAGAGACACAAAGAGACATAAAGAGAGAGACAGAGAAAGAGAAGAGAGGGGGCAGGGTGGAGTACAATAACAAACACAAAAGGTCAACTAAAAGAAATTCCTAAATTGGCCATGGCCAAAAAAAAAAAATGTCTAAAGATAAATCTCAGGCTGTTCTCTGAGTTCATCATTTCCCTCTCAGGAAGTTGGTAGCGTGCTTCAATATTGGTCTCCTAGAATTGTGATTGGTCATTGCATTGATCCAATTGTTTTATTAATTATTTTTATTTTTAACATGTAAATGACAATGATCAATCTGGGAAAGAGCTGATAGCTGTGGGTTTTTTTTTTTCTCAGTTACTGCATTCTTGATTGTTAGATTGTGCTTGCATTCTTCTTCATCTCTGAATTCTAGCTAGGGAACCACCATCAAGGGAACAATAAAGGAAAGATGGGACTAATCAGATGGCATTGGAAGAATTTCTACCAAGGGGGCTGGAGCTGCAGAAAGCAAACTTGTTTACCAAAGACTGGAACTTGAATTAACTGACCTAGCAGTCCTAAAAGGACTTTTGTATGCAATTATGAGGCCTCCCTATTATCTTTAGGGGGTATCTTGGACTCCAGAAATATGTGCTTGCTTGTAAACAGCTTTACATGTGTACAACTTAACCATTTAATTTTTTTTCTTATTCAACTTAGTTTTTCTTCAAGAGGGTACTATGCAAAACTTATTCCTGATTAGCTTCACAATATGAAATGAGACTTACTTGATCATAGAAAGTCAGAGGCACCTCAGAGATCATTTGAGTGAAGACACTCATTTTACAGATGAGGTATCTGAGGCTTAGAAAGGTGAAATGTCCTTGTCCAAAGTCTCAAAATATGCTGCTTTTTTCATCACTCAGTCACCATTCTTCAGTATCATGAATAACTTATTCTTCTGTTTCCCCTGAAATCATTACTATTAGCCTCTCTAAGAGTTCTAACCCACACTCTCTCTCTTTCTCTCTCTTTCTTTCTCTTTGAGGCAGAGAGTTAAGTGACTTGCTCAGGGTCACACAGCTAGGGAATATTAAGTGTCTGAGGCCAGATTTGAACTCAGGTCCTCCTGACTTCAGGGCTGGTGCTCTATCCACTGTGCCACCTAGCTGCCACAGAGACCTATATCTCTCAAGTGAACTCTCTTAGCTCCTGGAGTCAGGAACCCTGCCCAACACTAGTAGGACATCCTTGATGTTGACTAGACTAGCAGGATGCTGGTCTCTGAAGTCCCAAGCTATGCAGTTGTGCACACAGCACTGTTACTCCAACCTAAGAATGTAGTTCTTCCTAGGCAGTCTTGGTACCTGATGAGACACAAGCAAACAAAAAAGAGCCTTCTCTATCCCAAAGGGCTGTCCAGTCAGGGCAGAACTGGTAGACCTGAGCTGTCTCCTCGATCTTAAAAGGGCCTTTCTAGGAATTAAATTGAAACAGAACTACTAATTCCAATAGGTGTCAGGTACAATTTTGTTGGCTCTGAAGCCAAATGTTTGGCTGGTTAGGGTTACCCAAAAGAAAAGTTGGCTCAGTGCAAATGTTTACTTAGCTAGTTAAGCAGAATTAAGACCTGAATTTTCAACAGTTCCTAGACTGGGCCCAGTATAATTGAGGTACATGGGGTTTGTGTAAATAATGTAATTCTAATTGACTTTGATTAAGTGCAAATTAGGATCACACGCATAGGTGGTGTGATTTACATTCCAGAGCCTTGTCTGGATGAAGTGGGGAGGAGTAAGGAGGGGTTTCAGTTGTGGAGTGGGGATGGCTGATAAGGCGTGTTTACCTAGGACAGTCAGATGCAAGGGCTAGGGGTCTGGACAGCATCAGCACTTTTTTTTAAGCTAAAGCTTCCTTACTTATCATCCCAGGTTCTAATATTCCTCTTCCCATTTCTAGTCAAGACTTTGGGGGTGTCAGCTGTCAGTTCTCCAAATCCTGGCATCCATGGATTTGATAGATTGTTTTCATGAAATACAGTACAATACTGAAGTATAGTAGGAAGAATGCTTGCTGTTTCTGGTGTCAAAGAATATAGGAGTCTTTAAAAGAATGATTCTGTCACTAATTAGGACAGGTAGGTGGTGAAATAGAGCAGCAGTCAGGAAGATTCATCCTCCTGAGTTCAAATTCAGACACTTACTTAGCTGAATGCCTCTGGGAAAGTCACTTAACCCTATTTGCCTCAGTTCCCTCCTCTGTAAAAGAGCTGGAGAAGGCAATGGCAAACCCTTCCAATGTCTTTGCCCAGAAAATTCCAAATGGGGTCATGGAGAGTCAGACATGACTAAAAATGATTGAACTGCATTGCCACTAATATCTGTGTGACCTTAAGAAAGTCCCCTAACTCACAAGGCCTCAGCTTCTGAGGGTCAGACTCAAAGATCTTTAAGGAACAGCTCTAAAGCTATCATCCTGCCTAGTCTCTCTGCCACCACCTAAAGAGAGCAGTGAATTGGGGTTACTGGAACCTCTGGCTTAACCACCATCAGGCCTTGGTTACTGAAGAATATCATGACACCTCTGCATACTCATTGACCAGAAAACATTTCAGAAAGGAAATGACTGGTGGGAAGCTTTCTCCATCGGGTTCCCAGTGTGTGGGAGGGTGGGGAATCAACAGACATGCCCCCAACTAGCTTCAGTTCCACACATGTCTTCCTTTGGGATTGCTTTACAACTCTGAAGTATACAAATGATTGGACTCAAAAACTGACCCTCCCTGGACTTGGATGGAAGGGGGCGTGGGACACACTAAGTGTCCCATCTTGATGGTATGAGACAGAGGTATTTGGAACATGTTGTTAGTGCTGGCTTTTGCTTCCTATGCTGAGGATTCCCAGAGTGTGCGATTGGTGGGGGCGGGGGGTGTCACAGGGCAGATTATTTGGGGCTTTGTTAAAGGGGCTGTTCTCAGGGAGGAAATGTTTTTTTTTTTCCTCAGAGCAAAACAAGATTTAGAGGTAAAAGGGATCTCAGAAGTTATCTGGTTCAATGCACTCATTTTACAGTTGAGGAAACTGAGACCTGGAGAGCAAAAGTATCCCACAAATTATAAGTGACAAAGCCAGGATTTGAACCTAGGGTCACTCACTGTGGCTCCAGCCCTCTGTCACTATACCAGGATTAGATATTACCAGAGAAGTTGGGGCTATTTTCATGCTCTAGATAAGTGGGGGGGGGGATTGAGCAGAACAGGTAGACCTGAAAGTGGAGGGGAAAGCACTGCAAGCTTTCCTACATTCTCTTTTCCCCATTGTGCTGCCCTCAGTGCAGAGAGCTAGATGGGAAGAGAAGAGGACTATGGAGGGATCTTCACACTTCTCAGAGAGCTAAACACCTACCACAGCCTTGAGGGTGGCTTCTGCAATCCCCTGTTGCCTCACTGATCCTGTTTGCTAGGTGACCCTTGAGCTTTCTCCAATGCCAGAGTTCTAGGGGGAGGGAGAGGATGGGGGGCATGCAGTGTGATAGGAAGCTGCCCTTTCTTATCAGTGGTGACTGTTGGGCTCCTGACTCATCGCTTTCCCTGCTCTGAAGTGGCTGTTGGGGGCTGAAGGGGTCCTATTGATCTCTGTCAGTGGCTCTTGTTGACCTGTGCCCTCCTTCCTGTGATGCCTCTTGAGGACGAGCCACCCTCCTGCTGGTCTGGGCAGCAGACTCCAGGGTTATCTGGTCCAGAGCCACAGCTCTCTCCCTGCCACATCTCTACTGTACAATTGTCCCTGGAACAGAGGCTTAACCTCTATGGAGGTTCAGAATTGCAGGCAAAAATATACATTGGTCAGTTCTGCACTGTTTTTCCCTTGTTAAGATGGGATTTAGCTCTCAGTCTTACAGACTTAAAGAGCATATAACATTTAACTAACATCAATCTATTTGTATGTGAATGTGTACAAGGGCTGGGGGTACAGTCCTCAAGGAACTTTATTTAACAGGAATGAAGTTTTAAAAAAAATAAATATGCTATATGTTATAGAGGCAGTTTAAAAGGTGGTCCAGTGCATAGGGGCTTCTGAACCTGGAGTCACGAAAACATGAATTCTAATCTAGCCTCAAATACTTGTTAGTTGTGTGACTCTGGGCAAGTCCTTTAATTAATCTGCCTCAGTTTCCTCATCTGTAAAATATGGATAATAATAGGACCTTCCTCCACGCTTTGTTTTCTGGTAAAATTAGATTATATTTAGAAATTGTCTTGAAAACCTGAAAGCACTGTATAAGTGCTAGCTGTCATTATTAATGTAAAAGAATAATCCAAAGTATTCCAGTAAAATTTGAATAGGAAGAGATGAGTAGGGAAAGCACAGCACAAGGAACAAGGAAAGAGCATTGGCCTGGTTCCCTAGTCAGGAGCTTTCAGTTCTCATTTAACTTTTCTAGACCTCAGTTCCTCCTCAGGAAAATGAAGAGATTGGATTAAATGACTGCTAATTACTCTTCCTTCTTCAAATCTATGATCCTGTGAACAGTAAAGGAATGTCTTTTACAGGATTGCCAAATGAGCTACTTTACTTCCCTTTGTCAGCCAAAATAGATGGGAAAACATGGATTTGTGGCTCTCATAAGAAGTGATCCATAGGAACATCAGGAAATTTTACCAAGGTCTCTTTCAGCATTAACGATTATCAGATTATAAATGCAGAAAAGCTTAGAATGAAATCAGACCACTTGCCATCCCCTCATCCCATACTGATCAAGCTGGGGTAAAATGCTAAAGTGATGTGCTCATATGAACCCCAAAGACTAGCCATCCCTGGGCTGTGCCTATTATGCTGCAAGCTCTGGCTTCTAGGCTGCTCTTTAGGGGATGAGGGGAGCGATTCAGCTTGAAGATCTGAGGAGATGTGTTCAAAGTATGTACCAAACAAACCACCTCTTCAGGAAGCATATTTGCTATCATTGATGTTGACTTTCTGATATCACCTCATTAGCACCTGCCAGGTCAGAAAGGGAACAACCCTCAGCCCAAGCAAAAACCATGATTATTTCTTACCCTTCCTCACGGCTTATGCCAGGAACACCTTTTGTCAAATGCTGAGCATCGCTTGGGCCTACTAGTCCTATTTCAGAATTTTGCCCTTGAATTTAAGTTACCTTTCCAGATACTAGTTGTTTTGCAGTGTAGGAATTTTGGCCCTGGTGAGTCATCCGTTTCACCCCGACCAAGCAAAGCTGACCCATTGAGCTCTTTCTCCAGTTTCCTTTTGAAATAGACATCTCCAGGGGAGCCCACTTAGGCCCTTGTCCACAGCCTCTTAGCTCCTTCTCTCTTT
>JAJPUD010002014.1:353071-363817 GCA_023553655.1 Myrmecobius fasciatus | reverse complement strand
TGGAGGGGATGTGGGAAAACTGGGACACTAATACATTGTTGGTGGAACTGTGAACAGATCCAACCATTCTGGAGAGCAATTTGGAACTATGCTCAAAAAGTTATCAAACTGTGCATACCCTTTGACCCAGCAGTGTTTCTACTGGGCCTATATCCCAAAGAGATTTTAAAGGAGGGAAAGGGACCCACATGTGCAAGAATGTTTGTGGCAGCCCTTTTTGTAGTGGCTAGAAACTGGAAACTGAATGGATGCCCATCAATTGGAGAATGGCTGAATAAATTATGGTATATGAATGTTATGGAATATTATTGTTCTGTAAGAAGGGACCAGCAGGACGATTTCGGAGAGGCCTGGAGAGACTTGAATGAACTGATGCTGAGTGAAACGAGCAGATCATCATACACAGCAACAACAGTATTACATGATGATCAATTCTGATGGACATGGCTCTCTGCAACAAAGAATTGTCTCAAACCAGTTCCAATTGTTCACTGAAGAAAACCATATACACCCAGAGAGAGGGATATGAAATATGGACCACAACGTAACATTTTCATGATCTCTATTGATATTTGCTTGCATTGTGTTGCCTTTCTCTGATTTTCTTTTCTTTCTTGTAGATAGGATTTTTCTTGCATAACTTGTCAAGTATTTCAACATTATTAACATGTTGTGGACTTCCTGCCATCTAGGGGAGGGAAGGGGACTGGGGGTAAAATTTGTAATGGAAAGCTTTGTAAAGATCAATGCTGGGGAACTACCCATACATATGTTACACAAATAAAAAGCTTTAATAATAATAAAAAAAAAAGAACAAAGGTCAACAACCAGCCAGTTATGCCATCTCTATCTTCTTAGCATCAACCAAAAAGAAAACACACACACACACAATTTTTCCTTTGGCCATCTCATTGAGAGGAAAATAAGAATAGTTCTCCTACATTATGGCAGGAAAACTTATTCATCTTTTCTCACACAAGTGCATCAAGCTTGAGCAATACCTATGGCCCAAGGACTACTAAATTTTTTCCCTAATGATGAGCAAGATGCTCTCAAAAAATTAAAAACAAAAAAACCCTGGAATATCCTCCATGAAATCAAGCAAAGTGAAATGTACTGTATAAAAATTAATAGCAATGTTCTGGAAAGACCAGATATATTAAATGACTTTGCTGTTCTCAGTAAAACAATGATCCATGACTACTCTGAAGGATACCTAGAGAAGGAACTAATTGTGTCTGAATACAAATTGAAGCATTCTCTTTTTCTGTTGCTCTCTTTTTTTAATCTCATTTTTTCTTGAAGATTTTTATTTTTATTATGATGGGAGATTTATGGGTTTTTTTCCGCACAACTTGACTTTGATAGAAATGTTTTGCATATGATTTTTTAATTGTGAGTGGGGATAAGGGAAAGAACCTAGAACTCAAAAAATTTTAAAACAAATGAAAAAAAACTTTGTTTTTTGAATGTAACTGGCAAAAAAATATTAAACCAAATAAATTCTTTCCCTAATTAAAAATAATTTCCAGTGTCAACAAACTGTATCAGTTTCATATGTGTAATGTATAATTACTTATCTATATACATCTGTTAATTTACATATAATTGATCAAACAATAGATATTAAGTTCTGTTTACTTCACTCAATTCTTTCAAATTTTCCTGGGTTTCTCTGAAACTATTCCTTTTGTCATTTATTACAACACAATAATATTTCATTACATTCAAAAAGAGTCTTCTTAACTCTTTAAGTTCAATATATTTATCCATAGCAGTCAGTCAATAAACCTTTTTTTTACTATGTAATCTACTATACATTGTGTACTAAGCTCTAAGGATACAAAAAGGGGTAAAAGATAACTCCTGCCTTCAAGAAACTTGCAATCAATCTAATGGAGGAAACAACCTATAAATAAATATACACAAAGTGAGCTATACGGAAGATAAAGGAAATAATTTACAGAGAAAAGCCGTTAGAATTAAAAAGGGTTGAGAAAAGCTTCCAGGAAAAATGGAATTTTAGTAAAAGAAATCAAAGAGGTTAGTAGGCAAAGTGGAAGAGGGAGAGCATTTCCAGGAAAAAATTCCCAGAGCCAAGAAAAGGTGTATACCTTGTTCATAGAAAAGCTAGAAGATCAGTATCACTGAATCAAAGAGTATTTTCAGGAAGATGTGAATAAACTGGAAAGATAGGAAAGGACTAAGTTGTGCAGTTTTTCATATCAATGCTTTTTGTGTTTGATCCTGGAAGTAATACGGAGCAAATGGAGGATTATGGAACATAATCACAAATTATAGAAAGCAGATTACAGAAGATACGTAGGTCTTACACAAAAATGGAAGTTAAATACATAATGTCAAATTTGAAGTTTTACATAAAGTCCCATTACATATATTCTATTGGATATGGAACACTTCTGCATTAATTGCAGAGGATGCTGTGTCAATCTCATCTCCACTTGAAGAATGTAGGAAGTTGAATGGTGACCCACTGTCACTTTAATACCTCACAAAGATATTAGT
Source organism: Myrmecobius fasciatus (assembly GCA_023553655.1). NCBI lineage: Eukaryota > Metazoa > Chordata > Mammalia > Dasyuromorphia > Myrmecobiidae > Myrmecobius > Myrmecobius fasciatus. Next base: position 361,291 of record JAJPUD010002014.1, on the reverse strand, counting down.
ATCCTCAGGCATACAGACCTACAATCTTTTGAATTCACAGATAGCCTAGGCTGAATGGTGTTATCTTATCTCCCTCTTGAGGCTCTCTTCAGAGTCTCTATTTCATTAATACTCTCATAAACTATCAAGCAAGAAAAACAATAACCTCATTATATTTAATCTCTCTCCTTTCCCTCTGATACCTAGACTCAGGATCCCCTCAGCCTTGATACAGTCTGGGCAGACTTCCCCAATCCTTAAGAGGTACCAAAACATATCATCCTTTCCATTCAGAGCTTAATTCAGATTCTCCAAATGTGACCTATCACCTGGAACCAACTCTTCATCAGCAATTGGTAAATAATTCATACTTTTTTTTTTTCTCTTCGGTTCTCTAGTAATAATCCTTTTCAAAGCAAAGAACTCCAATCAGGATTTCCAAATATCCAAATCAGATAGACTTTCTCTTTATCAGTGAATCCTCTACCTGAAAATGAAAGGCTCCCTTAGTAGTTCCTTCCTCTAAGCCCTCTGGGCTGGTGTCTGTGAGTTGCAAAAAGATGTTGCATTGCCATTATCCAGTTGATAAATGGTTAAAAGATAGGAACAGAAAATTTTTAGATGAAGAAATTTAAATCATTTATAATCATATGAGAAAATGCTCTAGATCACTATTGATTAAAGAAATGCAGATTAAGGCAACTCTGAGGTACCATTATACACCTCTTAGATTGGCTAAGATGATAAGTATTGGAGGGGATATGGGAAAAGGGGAACACTACTAATCCATTGTTGATGGAGCTGTAAACTGATCCAACCATTCTGGAGAGCAATTTGGAACTATGCTCAAAGGGCTATCAAACTGTACATGTACTTTGATCCAGTGGTGTGTCTACTGGGCCTGTATCCCAAAGAGATCATGAAAAAGAAAAAAGAGCCCACAGGTGCAAAAATGTTTTGTAGTGGCAAAAAAATGGAAACTGAGTAGATACCCATCAGTTGGGGAATGGTTGAATAAGTTATGGTTTATGAATGTAATGGAATATTATTGTTCTATAAGAAATGATCAGCAAGATGATTTCAAAGAGGCCTGGAGAGACTTAACATGAACTGATGCTGAGTGAAATGAGTAGAACCAAGAGAACATTGTATACAGCAACAAGATTATGTGATTATCAACTGTGACAGACTTGGCTCTTTTCAATGAGTTGATTCAGACCAGTTCCAATAGACTTGTGATGGAGAGAGAGCCATCTGCATTCAGAGAGAGGATTATGGGGACTAAATGCAGATTACAACATAGTATTTTCACTTTTTTTGCTGTTTGCTTGCTTTTTGTTTGTTTTCTCATTTTTTTCTTTTTGATTTGATTTTTCTTGTGCAGCATGATAAATGTGAGAATATGTTTAGAAGAATTGCACATTTTTTAACATACATTGAATTACATGCTGTCTAGGGAAGGGGGTGGAGAAAAGAAAGAAGAAAAATTTGGAACACAAGATTTTGCAAGGATGAATTTTGAAAATTATCTTTCCATGTATTTTGAAAATAAAAAAGCTATTATTATTTTTTTTAATGTTGCTTTGACCTTGGTGTGTGATGAAGCTAACCAGATCCTTAAGGGCTTGTTATCATTTCTCATCTCAATAATCTCTAATAATACCAGAGGGGGCAGATAAGATTGTTCCTTGTTTTTCCTTCTGCTTTTGGTTCTTCCATGTGCCCTAAGGGTCAGATCCTTAAGAAGCTTTGTGATAATGACTCAATTCTTATCAATTTGAGATAATCACTAAGCCTCAGCAATATCTTTAGCTCTATTAAAATAATTTTCATTATTTATTTTAAACATTCTTTTCTTTTTATATTTTGAATTCCAAATTCTCTTCCTCTTTCCCATCTTTCCCCTACCCACTGAAAAGGCAAGCAATATGATTTCAATTATATACATCAAATCATGCAAAAATATATTTCCATATTACCCATATCACAAAAGAGAGACAGAGACAGAAAAAGAAGGAAGAAAAAAGGAAGGAAGGAAGAGAGAAAGAAAAGGCTATACTGCAATTTGCATTCAGAGTTCTTCATTTCTCTCTCTCAAGATGGATAGCAGTTTTTCAACAGGAGTCCTTTGGTATTGCATTGTTCAGAGTAGCCAAGTCTTTCACAGTTGAACATCATTACAGCATTGCTGTTACTGTGCATAATGATCTCTTGGTTTTTCTCACTTCACATTTTCACATCGGTCTTGCCATATTGTTGTGTTTTTTTTTCCTAAAGCCACTCCCCTCATGATTTCTTATACCACCAAGAGTACTTCATCATAATCATATGGAACAATTTGTTCAACCATTCCCCAATCTATGAGCATCCTCTTGATTTCAAATTCTTTGCCATCAAAAAAAGAACTACTATAAATATTTTTGTATATATAAGTTTGTTTCCTTTTCCTTTGATCTTTCGGGGGTACAATACTGGTAGTGGTATTGCTTGTTCAAAGGATATGGACAGTTTTTATAGCACTTTGGGGCACAGTTTCAGGTTGTTCTACAGAAGTTGGACAAGTTTACTACTCCACCCAACAGCCCAAACCTTCATCCCCTTCAGCATTTCTCATTTCTGATAAATGCTTTTAATTTGTCTTTAATCAATAGTGATTTAGAGCATTTTTTTCATATGACTATATATAGCTTTGATTTCTTTTTCTGAAAATTTTCTATATTACTTCTTTGTTTATGGTACTTTTTAGCAAAATGTAGCTTCCCTCATTATCTCTTTCAATCAGATCTATCTTTGCCTTTGCTTTGTCTGAGATTACAATTGCTATCCCTGCCTTTTTTTTTTTAATTTTATTTTTTTTACTGTAGCCGAAACAAATACACTCTGCTAAAGCCTTTCATTTAAACTCTGTGTGTGTGTTTCTATTTCAAGTGTGTCTCTTGTAAACAACATTATCAGATTCTGTTTTCTAATCCACTTTACTATCTGCTTATGTTTTATGATTGAGCTCATCCTATGTATAGTCGCAGTTATGATTGCTGTGCATTTCCCTTTATCTCATTTTCATCTATTTTGCTCTCTTTATCCTGTTCTTCCTTAGGAGTCTGTTTTGATTCTGACCATTGCCTCCTTTGATCCAATTTTCCTTTCATTGTGCCCCTCCTTTCTCTTTTCCCTTTCCCCTCCTATTTCCCTATTAAGTAAGATAGATTTCTATGCTCAGCTGAGTTTGAATATGTGTGTGTGTGTTTGTGTATTTTCTTTGAATCAATTCCAAGGAGAGTGATGTTCAAACAGTGCCAATCCTTTCCAGTGTAAAAGCTGTTTCTTACACATCTCTTATATGTGAGAACATTTTCCTTGCTCTGCCTTTTCTTACTCTTTCTCCCAGGGCATCCTTTTTTATCACCCCTTTTACAACATCCCAACATAACCGATTCACATTCATGTCCTCTGTCTATGTATACTCCTAACTGCCCTACAAGTTATAAAATTTTTGAGGTTATGTGTGTCATCTTCCCATATAGAAATGTAAATAGTTTAACTTTATTGAGTCCTTTATGATTATTCTTGTATTTACCTTTTCAGTTTATCTTGAGTCTTGTGTTTGGATATCACATTGTCCATTAAATATTGTCTTTCCATTAAGAATGCTTGAAAGTCCCTTATTTCATTAAATATTTAATTTTCCCAAAGGATTATAGTCTTTCTAAGTAGATTATTCTTTGTTGCAATTCTAGATTGTTTGCCTTAGAACTGAGACCAGCTCTGTTCCCTCATGACCAAACACAAATGCTACTCTCCATCCTGGAACAGTGACCCAAAACTGTTATGGGTAATAGAGATGCTAATCAGTGCCAGCTGTACCCAGTGCCATCAAAAGGCCCTGACCAGTTGTCTGACCCTCCCCCCTTTACAGTCTCTAGACTGAGAGTTCACCTCCAAGGCCTGCCCTGGCATAGTGTATGCTGTGTTCTGGAGAGGACCTCACCCTGCTGTCACAGCTTTCTCTTGCTACCCTCCTAAATCAGGCTGAGGCTTGGAAAATGTCTCACCCTGACCTTTGTTTTGGCTCTACCACTCTAAAATTGTATTTGATATATTATTTTAAAGTTATTTGGAGGAGAAAGTACAGCTGAGTTGCTGCTTTTATCAAGTGAAGGATGTTTCTGTCTTCTTCGTATCACATCTTAGAATTTTGGGATCATTATTCACCTCCCTGCTGAGATATTATGTGACCCAAATACTTAATAAAGGCTCTAAAGAAATGGTACTTGATGGGGCAGCTAGGTGGTGCAGTGGATAGAGGATCAGCCCTGAAGTCAGGACAACCTTAGTTCAAATCCAGCCTCAGGCACTTAACATTTCCTAGATGTGTGACCCTGGACAAGTCACTTAACTCCAATTGTCTCAGCAAAAAAAAAAGAAAGAAAGAAAGAAAGAAATGGTATATGTTGATTGACAGCTTACCTCCAGGTGAAAAGAGACTTACTTTAACATAAAGTTCAAAAGAAATAGGCTGGAGAAATGTGTAAATAACAAAAACAAAACAAAACAAAAAAGAACTTGATCATAAAAAGCTCCTACAATGGCAAGGAAAAGACCAAGACACAAACCCAGAAGAAGATAATGCAAAGCTCAAAGAAAGAAAAAGAAATGCTAATCTGGCACAAATTCAACAAGGATTCTTAAAACAAAATCCCAATACTATCAACAATCATTTTTTCTAAATCTGGTACAGTCATCTTCTACTATGTCTTTATCTCAAAATGAGTAAATATAGCAGAAACTCCCAGGGGAAATTCCACTTAAATTGATAGATACCACCAAACAGATATAGATCATCTTTTCATGACCTCTCTCTGACTTGGGGATCTGATAGTATGCACTGTTTGGGTCCAGAGAAATACCAATTATCCAGAGGATCTTAAATTTGAAAAAATCTTTTGTTTTAACTCCCTTCCACTTCCAACTAGGAATAAAGCAAGAATATCTATCCTTAGTTTTGATGGAAATATTTATTCGTTGGCCCTTTGAATATACAAAGATTTTCTCTGTTTTTCTCTCTCTGTCTCTGTATCCCTCTGTCTCATTTTCTCTGTCTTTCTTTCTGCACCCTTCCTCCTCCCCCACACACACACACACTGGAAAGAAAGGGAAGGGAGGCCATGTCTAGATCTTCACTCCAAAAAGTCTAAATAGAAACTCCAAATTAGGATTAGAAGGAAATGCTGAAGATGCCTTCAGCAATTCTTGAACAATGAGTCTCCTAACATCTTTGAAAGTAGTGATATAGAAATGGTACTACTACCACTAATGGGAAACTCACTACCTCCCAAAGTAATTCATTCAAGTAATAAGAAAACACTAATTATGAGGGAATTTTTCCTTCTACTGAACTTGTTTACCTCTCTCTCTCTCTCTCTCTCTCTCTCTCTCTCTCTCTCTCTCTCTCCTGTTTTGCCCTCTGGATCTAAACTAAGAAAAAATAAATCTAATCCCTCTTTCTCATAATAGTCCCTGAAATATTGAAAACCATTTCCACTGTAAACATCCCCAGTTTTTTCAACATATTTATATATCATGATTTCAAGCCTCTTCACTATGCTCTCTTCTCTGGATGTATATTCTGATTTATTATTCCCTCCTCAAATGTATTGCCCAGAATTGGACAAAATAATTCAGGGTATGGCCTAATTAGGGGAGATGACAAACTATTTCTTCCCTCCAAGACTTGTCAGTACCCTTGCTAGAACTTCAGGTCTTTATTGGGTCCAAATCAAGGAAGTTGCTATTTATTGGGGAATATTCAAGTAGTTAAAATCCCATGATTCTTACCTTTGTACCCGGGAGCAGCATCAGAAGGTACATATTTGGGGAAAGGAAGAAAGGAGAAGTGTGAGGAGTTAGATAAATTATAAAAGTTAAAAAAAAAAGTGGGACTTTTCAGAAGCAACAATAGAGAGTGAGCAGAAATAGATAGGGCATGGCTGTAGCTATGGCTGAAGCCAAAAGGCAAATGGCTGTCTTTCCTGATATGCCTGGAGGATTAGTTAAATATTGGATTATTTTCTCCCTGGAAACTTTTTGAGGTGATACCATTTGCATATGAGGTCACAAAACAAGAATATTCCTTCATGTATTTTCTCTTTTTATTTAAGTTTTTAAATACAAATTTTATTTTTTATGCCTTAAAGGTTTTTGCTACTGTGTTTGTGGTTTGCATGATCTGTAAATAAGGAATGTTGAATTTGGTAGGGATTTGGGCCATGATTTGCAAAATTGAGTATTGTTGAAAAAAATGTTAAGATAAGCTTATATAGTAATTGCTATGTGCCAACCACTGTACTATGTGCTTTACAAATACTATCTTGTTTGATCCTCAAAGCAATCTTTTAAGTTATATGGTATTATCCCCAATTTACAGTTAACGAAATTGACTTGTTCACATTAGCTAGCAAACGTCTAAAGTTGGACTTCAACTCAGCTCTTCTTGATTCTAGGCCCAGCACTCTGTCCACTGTACTACCTAGCTATCTCTATTATAGTAGTAATGGTAATACCATTTTCCACAATTTTGACTCATTATCAGAAATAATTTAATTGAGCATTTGTCTATATCCACTTATAGCTTGAGTATGATTGAAACCAAACTAAAAGGCAACTGGTCAAATATTTAACAAAATAAAAAAAAACATACAATAAAACATAGATAATGCTACATTTTAAAACTACATCACTACCAAACCTTCATGGCTTCTCATATATGGTTTAATGACCTTATTTCTATCTCAGCGTAATACTATTGTTCTACTCCAAGATGATTTCAGATCACATTTATAGACATCTTAAACAAGGAAAAGATCATGATATATAAAAAAATATATTTTAAGTTAACATTTCAGAATAATTGAGTAAGGAAGTTACCATTCTTCTAATTCCTGGAATCAAAGGGGCCTGCTCTCTTCTATCAATTATTATTCTTGTTCATTTGGGGGTTTTCTTAACAAAAATACTGGAGTGGTTTGCCATTTCCTACTCCAGCTCATTTTACAAATGAGAAAACTGAGGCAAATGGAATTAAGTGACTTGCCCAGGATCACACAATTAGAAAGTATCTGGGCCCAGATTTGAACTTAGGAAGGTGAGTCTTCCTGATTCCAGGTCTGGCACTGTATCCACTGACCCATCTAATCCTCTCTCAACAAAGAAGGATGGTTTGAGACAATAATCACTTCAGTCAGATTGAGAGTCAATGGTCATATCTCATATAGAGTTAAAATTAGTAATCTTTGTTAATCCATTTCCCTAAGAAAGACTTTAGTTTTTATTCTACCTACAAGGAAAAGTCTGGGAAGGTTTTTAGGCTAAAGAAATTTTATTTTTTTTTAAATTCTGAATTTTATTAAAAAAGAATTTTTAATATTCTTCTATAATACAGTGTTTGCTGAACCTGAGAGAAACATCAAGAGTGACAAATAAAATTCTAGAAGCTGTTAAAATAAATAAATAATCACTTAATCTGATTTTTATTTTATTTTTTTTATTAAACCTTTTTTTTTGTATAACATATGTATGGGTAGTTCCCCAACATTGATCTTTACAAAGCTTTCCATTACAACTTTTACCCCCAGTCCCCTCCCCTCCCCTAGATGGCAGGAAGTCCACTACATGTTAATAATGTTGAAATACTTGACAAGTTGAGCAAGAAAAATCCTATCTACAAGAAAAAAAGAAAATCAGAGAGAGGCAGCACAATACAAGCAAACATCAATAGAGATCATGAAAATGTTACGTTGTGGTCCATATTTCATATCCCTCTCTCTGGGTGTATATGGTCTTCTTCAGTGAACAATTGGAACTGGTTTGAGACAATTCTTTGTTGCAGAGAGCCATGTCCTTCAGAATTGATCATCATGTAATACTGTTGTTGCTGTGTATAATGATCTCCTGGTTCTGCTCATTTCACTCAGCATCAGTTCATGCAAGTCTCTCCAGGCCTCTCTGAAATCGTCCTGCTGGTTGTTTCTTATTTATTTATTTTTTTATTAAAGCTTTTTATTTGTATAACATATGTATGGGTAGTTCCCCAACATTGATCTTTACAAAGCTTTCCATTACAAATTTTACCCCCAGTCCCCTCCCCTCCCCTAGATGGCAGGAAGTCCACTGCATGTTAATAATGTTGAAATGCTTGAGAAGTTATGCAATAAAAATCCTATCTACAAGAAAAAAAAAAAAAAA
>JAJPUD010002014.1:337470-352971 GCA_023553655.1 Myrmecobius fasciatus | reverse complement strand
TTGGAACTGGTTTGAGACAATTCTTTGTTGCAGAGACCCATGTCCATCAGGATTGATCATCATGTAATACTGTTGTTGCTGTGTATGATGATCTCCTGGTTCTGCTCGTTTCACTCAGCATCAGTTCATGCAAGTCCCTCCAGGCCTCTCTGAAATCGTCCTGCTGGTCGTTTCTTACAGAGCAATAATATTCCATAACATTCATATACCATAATTTATTCAGCCATTCTCCAATTGATGGGCATCCATTCAGTTTCCAGTTTCTAGCCACTACCAAAAGGGCTGCCACAAACATTCTTGCACATGTGGGTCCCTTTCCCTCCTCTAAGATCTCTTTGGGATATAGGCCCAACAGAAACACTGCTGGGTCAAAGGGTATGCACAGTTTGATAACTTTTTGAGTGTAGCTCCATATTGCTCTCCAGAATGGTTGGATCCATTCACAATTCCACCAACAATGTATTAGTGTCCCAGTTTTCCCACATCCCCTCCAACATTCATTGTTATCTTTTCCTGTCATTTTAGCCAATCTGACAGGTGTGTAGTGGTACCTCAGAGTTGTCTTAATTTTCATTTCTCTGATCAATAGTGATTTGGAGCAACTTTTCATATGACTAGAGATGGTTTTAATTTCATCATCTGAAAATTGTCTGTTCATATCCCTTGACCACTTATCTATTGAAGAGTGACTTGAATTCTTATATATATATATGAGACAATTCTCTATATATTTTAGAAATGAGGCCTTTATCAGAACCATTAAATGTAAAGATGATTTCCCAATTTGATGCTTCCCTCTTAATCTTGTCTGCATTAGTTTTATTTGTACAGAAACTTTTTAACTTAATATAATCAAAATTATCCATCTGGTGGTCAATTAGGAGTTCCAGATCTTCTTTGGACATAAATTTATTCCATCTCCACAGGTTTGAGAGGTAAACTATATTACATTTCTCCAATTTGCTTACAATATCACTCTTTATATCTACATCATGAATCCATTTAGATCTTGTCTTGGTATGTGGTCTTAGGTATGGGTCAAGCCCTAATTTCTTCCACACTAGTTTCCAATTTTCCCAGTAGTTTTTGCCGAATAGTGAGTACTTATCCCAAAAGCTGGGGTCTTTGAGTTTATCGAACACTAAATTGTTAAAGTTATTGCCTAGATTATCCTGATAACCTATCCTATGCCACTGATCGACTGCTTTATTTCTTAGCCAGTACCAAATGGTTTTGATGACCCCTGCTTTATAATATAGTTTTATAATCTGATTTTTAAAAATAAAGAAAAGAAATAAAAATTACTCATATCAAAAATGAAAAAGGAGAATGTATAATAAATAACCAAAGAGGGAATAAAGGAAATTATCAAACTATTTTATCAAATAATATATCAACATTATCACTTAGAGAAGCTAGGTAAAAATGATATGAAACATTTATATCCAGCTTATATTTATTCTATAAACTCAAATAATTGTCCATATGTAGGCTGTCAATATCATGACAATGACAAAACTATTAAATAAATTTAATTTTTCAGTACCAATCAGACTCCCAAGAGAATTTTTTATGGATAGATAAATACAAAATGCATGTGGAAGAACAAAAAATAAAAAATAGTAATGGGGGGGAAGTAGAAAAAGAATATTAGTAATAGATCTCTACCTGACTATAATTCAGTAATCATATAAGTAATTTGGTAGAAGGTTAAAAAAAAAAAAGAAAGCTTCATCAGCAGAACAAATTAGGTATATAGCATACAGGAACTAACAGTTACATAGTACTTCATTTATATTTATATATAAGATAGCACAGTGTCTGATAAGTGATGTCTATATTCATAAATACCCACATATATTTGTGTTAGCTGTTATTATTGTTACCACTAGTGATATCATTACTACTACAAATAGAAATAATAATAATAGAGAGAGAATAAGAGAAAACTCTTATTATCATGAAAAAAGTCTATTTTATAAAAACTCCTGGAAAAATGGGACAAAAATTAGCAGAAATTGAGTTTAGACTAACACGTCATTCCATATATCAAGAGAGGATCCAAATAAATACATGACCTAATTATAAATGGTTCAAATTCATTCATGAAGAAGACCATGACATCAGGGAAGTGATGTCATGATATGCAAATGAGTTGTATTGGAAGAGAAAGGAAAATAGTAATTATGATCTGAAGATAGAAGCGCTTATAACTGAATGAATGATATAGAGGATCACACAAGATAAAATGGACTTTTTTGATTGTATAAAATGTAAAAGTTTTTGCACACACAATATAATAATAATGATGTAATAATGTAACAAAGATTACAAGGTAGCTGGAGAAGAGTTATTGCAAAAACTGTCTTTTAAAGAACTCATTTCTATGTAAGGAGCTGATTCAAAATTATGAAATTGCATCACTCCACAATAGATAAAAGATCAAAAGATATGAAGTTTATAAAGGAAGAAATCTAAATTAACAATCTTATGAAAAAATTACCAATAATTAGAGAATACAAATTAAAATTACCTTGAGGTTCTACTTAACCTATCAGACTCGGAAAAATGACAAAAAAGAAAATGACAAATGTAGGGAAAGGGGGACTATTGGAAAACAGTTATACTAGTATACTGTTGGAGTTATTATGAATTGTACAAGTGTTCTAGAAAGCAATTTGGAATTATGTCGAGAAGTTACCAAATTCTTTATACCCTTTGACCTAGCTATACTACTACTGAGCTTATATCCCAAATAAATCAAAAAGGGATTTTTTGTACAAAGATATTCAGAGCAACTCCTTTGATGGTTGCTAAAAATTAGAAACTAAGGGTTATTGGATAATGGCTAACCAAATTGTGGTACATGGGATATGATAGAATATTATTGTGCCACAAGATATGATGAAATGGATAATTTTAGAGGAAACTGGGAAAACCTTTATGAACTGATGCAAAAAAAGTGAGAACTAGGATCCCAATTTTTAAAATTATGACATAAAGAACAATTTTTAAAACTATTTCTAGTCATATGAAAAAATGTTCTAAATCACTATTGATTAGATAAATGCAAATTAAGACAATTCTGAGGTACCATTACACACTTCTAAGATTGGCTAAGACGACAGGAAAAGATAATAACAAATGTTGGAGGGGATGTGGGGAAACTGGGACATTAATAACATTGTTGATGGAGTTGTGAACTGATCCAACCATTCTGGAGAGTAATTTGGAACTTATGAATTAATACAAAACAATTTGAAGAAGTAGAGAATACTAGAGAATACTAAAAACCAAGAGTTTTGGAAAAGGTTTTATATAGAAGGTATTTGATACTTGAAATGAGTATTGAAAGAAGTCAAGTGGAGGTAAGGAGAGAGAGTGTTCCCAATATGAAGGATATAGCTCATGCAAAGATATGAAATCAGAAGATAGAATGCCAAGTTTATAAAGAAACTCTTAGTCCAATTTGAGTAGAATGTAGCATGGCTAAAAGGGAATAATATGAAACAAGGATGGAAAGGAATATTGGAGCCAAATTATTGAAGAAATTTCATGCCAAAAAAATTAGTTTGTATTTGATCCTAGAAGCAATAAGGAGTCTCTCTCTATTTTTTTTGTTTTGTTTTGTTTTGTTTTGTTTATTTATTTGAGCAAGGAAGGGTCCTGATCAGATTTGCACCTTTGAAAAATTATTTTGACAGATAGGGAGACCCTGAATTGGAATAAGCAGAATCTGTATAAAGGAAAACAAATTAGATATGTATATTTGCATTTCCTATTTGATCAGGATTATGGTAACAGTGTCTTATGTTTATCTTATTTCTCCATCTGTCCTTGCCACAATGTAGAATGTTAGATATTGAATGAGCTCTTTGCCTCACTTACTACCTCGTCTTAAATCACTGAATGGATGTAGCTTCAAGTTGAGACTTGTTGAAGACTAGATTAAAAAGCCCAAGGTCTCCCTTTACATCCAGGCCACTTCCCATCATCCTGATCTATATCTAGCCACTGGACCCAGATGACTGTGAAGGAGAAAGCAAGGCTGGTGACCTTGCACAGCCTCCCCTCCCTTAAATCCAATTCACTTGCAAGTCATGGCATTATCTCCCTGATAGTCATCTTTGAGAATGAAGGATAAACAACAGTACAGTACTAGTTTTAAGTGAGAAGTATTAAGGGCTTCAAGTAGGGTAGAAATTTGCCTTCCCATTCCAACCACAACCTGCAGTTTGCCCATCTGCATCTTCACCAGCTTCCCATGCCTTCTTCCATCAACCCCAATAGTGCAGAGCCAGTGATGACTTCTGGTGGGGCCATCACTCTCTACTGGTTTCCACTCAGCATTGTTGCACAAAGCCCAAGGGCACTCTGGTCAAAGTTGTAGAATTATTTTAACCATTCTATGCTCTGGCTAGAGTCTTCAATGAAGAGGAGGGATGCCAAAAATATGGAGGTAGTCACAGGGTTGTACTGGAGCCAGCTTAAACTGGCTAATAAGAGTCAATAGTTACATTTTCATTGTGAGCATCACCTTGGAAATGGGCAAAGACCAAAAATCAGGGCTTGATTTATTATTTTGTTCTGGACTTAAGAAAGTGATTAAGAGAATGTTAATAGTGAAGTTTAAACTCAAAAGTGGGTCATAAATACTTCTATTTTGAGAGCCAATTACTAAATATTTACCAGCACATTCCTGGTAGTGCAATTAACAAAACTTGGCACCTTATTGGGTATGAGAGTTGAGAGAGGGGTAGGAACCCAACATGATTCTGAGATAATGATCCAAGACAACTAGAAGAATCTGTATGTTCTTAATAGGAGGGATATTCTCTTTTTCAGGTTCAGAATTTTAAGAAAGAGAGAACCCATTCTCACACATTACAGGGTTTATTAATGTAGAACCTTTAGGTACCTCCAAACTCTCACACTGGGCAACCCAAATACAAATACCTTAGATTCAAGATAATCTACAGGTCCACATAAACTCAAAACCATAGCACATGAGAGTCTACTCGCGGTTTTACTTTCCTAATTATACAATGGATATGTTTAGTTCAAAGCAATGATATTTAATGAAATAGCTAGATGGCACAGTGACTAGAATGCTGAGCCTAAAGTCAAGAAGACCTGGGTTCAAATCTGCCCACAAACATTTACTAGCTGTGTGACCCTGAGACTTTGTCTCAGGTTCCTCATCTGAAAAATGAGAAAGAAAAGGCAAATCATTCCAATAACTTTGCTAAGACAACCCCAAATAGCATCACAAAGAGTTGGACATGACTGAAACAACTGAACAACAACAATGACATGAACACAGTAAGAAAAAATTTTCCCCGTATATCTAGAGCATACTACAAAAATAGGACAACATAAAAGTTTTACTAAAGTTTTAGGTTTTAATAATTTCATAAGATGAATGCTACAAACTTGCAAAACAAACTTTCATTTGAAAGCTTAATTTTTAAATTGTTTTATTTACCAATTATTCAAAATAGTTTTATGAATTTTGACTGTTTACATTTTTAATTTTAATAAAATAAGGTACCTGGTCATCATACTTTGCATATTTCTGGATGTTTCTGGATCACATCTTCTCAGACTGGTGGATTAGTAGAGTAGGGAAACTGTAGCCACACAAAGACAACATTTACAGAGTGGAATTCAGTGAGATAAATGTACAGAGAGGGACACATGTAGGGAGCCTGTATCCAATCAACATATAGGGAATGGTACATATGATATGATTCAATTAACATTTATTAGGAAATCAATGTGATCAAGACACATGTATAAAGAAGAAACTCATGACTTATAGGGACCATAGATTTAGAGCTAGAAGGGACTTCAGAGGATATTTAGTCCAACTTCCTCTCAAGGAAAGTTGGGGCTGAGGGAAACTCAGGCTGAAAGGAATTAAAAGACTTGCCCAAGGTCCAACAGTGGTAAGTATCAAAGGGAGGGTTTGAACTTAAATCTTCTGACTCTTTGACACACTGTTTTCTATTTGGATACTGGAAGACCACTAATGTTTTCTGGCTCCACTACTCTGGCTACTTCTGGTAATTGCCAGGCATAAATTTGTGAAACTCTTTTCTGCTTGTTCCCATCTTTCCATAGTGCCACAATATATTTGTGCAATTGATTCCTTAAACCAAATCATAAAACTTTACATTTATCTCCATTAAATTTTTTTTGACCCAATCTGTCATTACAAACTAAATAATTGGGGCGGAGCCAAGATGGCGAACTGCAGACAGCTTTCTCTGTGAACTCCTTTGGGACCTTCCCTCAAACCCAGACAAAGTGAGCCTTCGAACTGGTCTGTGAGTGAAGGCTCCACCAAACATTTGGACTACAACGCACTTCTATCAAAAATCTACCTGGAAAGAACTCCGGAGAAGGTTAGCCTCAGGGGAAATCGGCCGCTGGTCTCGATCAGACTCCAGCCAGGGCGGAAGTCAGGGCTGCGATAGAGGGCCGGTTTTAAGGCACCCAGGAAGCCCCTGGGAGACGCCTGGGCCACTTTGCTCTGCTTGCAGGCAGGTGCTTTGACAGATCTGCCTTTGGTAAAGGGTGGATCCAGAGAAACTGAAAACGTGGTCTAGCCCCACCAGCCTCAGACCGGAAGTCAACTCGGCAAACTGCCCCAGGGCAAATACAAATCGTTGCAGTTTTCTCTGTTTTTGACCAATATCCCAACTTTAAACCATGAGCAAGAAGCAGAAGAGAGCTCTCACCATAGAAAGCTTTTATGCAGAAAAAATAGAACAGTCCCCAGATCCTGACATTATGAAAAAAATCCCAGATGAAGCCACAAAGGCAGACTTAAGTTGGTCTCCCTTTCAGAAGGCGTACCTGGATGATTGCATTAAGAATCTCAAAAGAGAGCTAGAAGAAGAATGGGGAAATAAATTGAGATCAGGGCAACAGAAATATCAAACTAAATAATTTTAGAATCCAATTCTGTTTCAGTCCAAATCCCATCTTCTTTGAAATCCTCCTCACCTTTCCTCCATCCTACTCTTGTTATTCTGACTCTTGCTTATACCTTCTCTCTGAGATTTCCTTCCATTTACACTGTATAATTTGTACACATACAGTTATTTGTGTCTTGACTCTCCCATTGGAATGTGAGCTCCTTGAGGTAGGAATCATGTCTGTCTTTCTTTGTATTCCTAGGACTTTAGCACAATGCCTGGCACTAGTAAATAAATACTTGTTGACTGACTTTTATTCCTTCTATTAGTCATCCTTTCCAATTTAATGTATTTGTAAAAAAACTATCCTATCTGGGAACTTTGGAAGGATTTGGCTGAATGCTGTTATAATATTAAGATGAAATAATCCTGACAATTGCTCAGTTGGGCAATTATGTGGATGGAACAAATTAATGAGGCATAGTCATGATCACTAGCTGTTTTACAAATCATGGGATCAGAGACACAGAGAGAGACAGAGAAAGAGACAAAGACAGAGACAGAGAGACAGAGGCAAACAGAGAGATACAATGAAATGATGGTCAAGACAAAGAAAAAGATTTACTTGGAAGAAGAGTCATTTGGGCTTGGGTCAGGTAGAGGAGATTCCACTCTATGATCTGATTTTCTAACAAAAAAGACCATTCTGTCACATACACTCCAAGATGGAAACTGGGCAAAGCTTTTATTGCCTTGTGCAGTGAATGGCTAAAAACACTAGATTAGGAGTCAGGAAATCTGGATTAGGGTTTTGGATTGGTCATTTAGTAAGTAAATATTGAGAAAGAGGGTTGCACAGTATACTATTCAGTTCAGCAAACTATAGCCCAAGAACCAAATTAGATTTTCAGCCTGTTTTTGTACATTTTTGTCACATTTTTAAATGTAATAAAACTGTATTTTAAAAAAAAAATTCTTTATGGGCCCTACAAAAACAGGAGACCTTTGGAATTTGGTCCTCAGGAGATAGTTTACCAACCCTATGTGTAAAACATTGTCAAATTTTTTTCTTTTATTAATTTTTTTATTTATTAATATTTTCCCAGTTATATTCAAAACAATTTTTTTAACATTTGCTTTTAAATTTTTTGAGTTTTAGGTTCTCTCCCTTATCCCCACTCACAATTAAGAAACAATTTGTGAAGTTAGACAAAACATTTTCATAAAAGTCAAATTGTGAAGGAAAAAAAAATAGATCTCCCACCCTAAATGAAAATAAAAATCCTCAAGAAAAATTAAGTTAAAAAGAAAGGGAGAGAACAAGAGAAAGAGAGAATGTTTCAATCTGTATTCAGACCCAATTAGTTCCTCCTCTGGGCATGGATAGGATTTTTCATAATAAATCCTTCATAGTAGTCATGAATGATTGCACTACTGAAAACAGCAAAGTCATTCACAGCTGGTCATCCCAGAACTTTGCTATTGTTTTGTATACAGTACATTTCACTTTGCTTGAGTTCATGGAGGACTTTCCAGGTGATTTTTTTTTTCTAAGAACATCCTGCTTATCATTTCCCATAGAACAATAATATTCCATCATAAATACATACCCCAGTTTATTGTGCTACTATCCCAATTGATGGGCATCCCCTCAATTTACATTTTTTTTCCTTGAAAAAAATATAAATATCTTTTGTACATAAAGGTCATTTTCTTAGGATTTGAGATCAGTTAGCTAACTGAAAGAGAAATAGGTAAGGATAATGGGAGAGCATTGCTGCAACAAGATCTGGGTGGAATTAATTAGACCTTAATGGAGAAAAGTCCCTTCAATTCAGAGGAATTGGAGTTTTGCAAATCTCTGGCTTCAGGGGATGAAGGCCTGGCTGAGTGAGCCAAGCCTAAGAGGCAGAGAATAGGTGGAGAAGAGAGTGGACAGAGAAAATCCCACCCCATCCCTGGGATTCTTTTGTATTTCCACCTCCTAGTGTCACAGGCAACTTCAGTGTATAGACTGAATTAGCAGAAGAAAAGCCAAGGTACTTGAGGATACTTAGAATCTATCAGTAATGGAGAACTATGGGAGTATCTCCAAACAGTTCAGTTTCTAGGACCCAATATCTTTCCCGTTGGTCCAACTCTGGCCAAGTTAGGAACTTCAGGAAAATCCATTAGAATAATAGTTGGGGAGTTTGATAATTAGTCACTAGAGAGTGAAGATAGAGCAAAGATAGTTTCTTTCCTCCCCCCCCCACCCCCCACCTTTCCCGTTACCTTATTGCAGCAGGAGATCTGAGCCTGGGAGAGAGAAAGAAACTATGCCCAGTCAGTTTAGTGAAGAGTAGTTTTTATATTGGGATTGTTTCCGTGTTGGTGCTTGGTATAAATGCTTGTGGTTTTTCAATTGGTGCTTAATTGTAACCTGTCTGTGCTAATTTGAAAGAAAAAGGATGAAGTCTTATCTTATTCAAGAAGCTGCTCTGCCTGGGGAGGTAAGAGAGAAAACAAAGGGAACTGATGAAGTTTAACTTAAAAAAAAAAAAAAAAAAAAACTTGAGGAAAAGTTTCTGGGAATCAGTGTAAATGTGTGTGTGTGTATACATGTGTGTATATATATATATATATATATATATATATATATATATATACAACCAAATGGTAATCCAGTTTGTTTACAACATTTAATTGGGATTTTAGAAAATTTACTTAAGTGGGAAAAAGCAATGTCCTTTTTGGTTTATTGGTCTATTGAATTTTGGGGGACTTAGTTTTAAATTCTGAAATTGTGGGAAATAATATTGTTGCTTTGTGCATGTTAAATCTGTTTTTTCTGGGTATGAGATCTTAGGAATTTCTTTGAATAATTGGCTTTTTATGATTGAAAAAGAAATTTCTAAAAATTTGATTTGATTTGATTCAGTTTAATAGTTTGTTTTAAAAGTTCTGGTAACTTAGGTTACCTTCTGAAAGATATTTTGGGTAATTTGTAAGCATTATAAATTATGTTTTAAAGTTTGTCATGCTGAACATGTGTGTGAGCTTTATGGAATTATTTCACTATTCATTATATTGTGAATCTTAAGAGTTTAAAGTTTTGAAGCAGGTGGAGATGGAGAAGAGTCAAGTTAAAGGGAAAAGGGAAAAGGAAAAATATAAATACATAGAAGAAATGAGATAAGAAAGATTGGTTTGAGGGTTTGGATGATTTCCTGGGAGAGGGAGAAACAGGAAGGAATCTTTTGGCTTCAAAGGTGAAGGTTTAACTCACCTCCTTTCTTTAAGAGATGAAAGGAGCAATTAGCATCTGGGCTTAAGAGAAATGGAAAAAGAAAGGGAGATATCCTTCTGAGATTGGGATCTGCCTTTGGCTGGCAGATAAGATTTTGGGCTTGTGGCACCCTAAAAAGTTAGCTTTGAGAAATGGGAGTCAGGAAGCATGGTGTGGTTGAGAAAAATGCCTTGTGGAAGTGGGGAGGAAGGGCGGCCAAGGTGGGAAGAGCAGCCACGTAGGAAGAGCCTTCCCAGGTGACAATCTAATTCTCCTTCCCCATTAAGTCTGGTTTAGCCCCTTTTGAATGAACTGCACCTCTTGGCTGATTGAAATATCAATAGATTATATTGTTTACAGGAACAGCCTACACTTACATGCAATCTGATCTGATGGGATTGGGGCTGCTCCCAAAAAGGCTGTAGGGATTCCTCAATTAGAGGAAGTTGATTTATTAATTTCTCCATTCTTAAAAAGGAATTATTAATGTTAAATCTGAAAGATCCTTTTATGTGGAGTTAGGAAATTCTGTATGAGTTTTTAATTGATTGTATTGAGTCATCTTGAAATTGTATTCATTGAATAGGGGGACTCTGAGAATAATAGTTTTTTCCCCTTTCTGAATGTTTCTGTTATAGATAATATGCAATTTGGAATTGTTCTTTATATTGGGCATTTTAGAAGTAAAGTGATCGGTAATGTTGAACTTAAAACCATCTACTTAGATATGAAAGATAAGATGTATAAGCTGTGAACTTTTAGGTTGAATATTTTAGTAAAAGATTCACTGTGATACTTGAGTTAGATTCATCTGAGGCTTTGATTAATGAGAATTGCTGTAGGAGATAAAATCTCTTGGGGCTGCAATTGATATTTGTTTGGAGTTTTAAATTCAGGTATGACTGTCTGAAAGATCATCAAGCCAGTGATCCACCATCTGAAAGGAATATGCCATATGGGCTACTGAGAAGGAATCATTGCAAGTGGAAGTTATTGTCTGGAAAGAACAATCTTCTTCTCTGCTGAAGGTGGGATTTTTCTGATTCAGTTTCCCCAGTGGTGAGAACCCACCTGATTGTTCCTGAGTGTGTCTTAAGGTGGAGTTATTAAACTGCTTCAAGGATGCTCTATCTTGTATGTGTTTTCAGGTTGAGACCTGAAGGACCAGTTCTGATACTATTTAAGTATCATGTCCCTGATTTTTTCTCTTATAACAAATTTCTGTAATCAAAGCAAGTGGAAATCAGAGAAAGTGGTCAGTGGAAGATATAGAACACAAAGTATCAGTCCAGCTCTGTAGGACTCTGGCTGCTGCTATAACATCCTTCTGGGTCTAGTTTCTTTATAGATAAACTTCCCTTTTGTGTGAGAAGAGTAGATATTGTATGTTGATGGAAGGCAGGGCTAAGTTGTTAGGGTCTCTGGATCCCAATCCTAGACCCCTTTGCTTGCTTATCAAATGTGTTTTTCATGTTTTGCACAATCATGGGTGCTATATGGAAAGGGGATTTTTGATAGCCAAACAATTCAATGCAGAGAAAATGATTACTGCCAGCTGTCCATGAACCTAGAGAAGTTTGTTGTTTCTTTTAAATGAAGGGGATTCACTCTAGGTGAGGGGACGCAGGCTAATAGATCAGCTGCCCATGCTGCTGATTGTTTGCCCAGGACCATAGCAACTTTAACCCCCAACCTAACTCCTGCATTCCCTCATATAGCTCCCAGGCAAGTAAATTTTGAACGGCTGGCAAATGTGCCTCTTGCAGTGGCTTCAAACTGCTTTTTGTTGTGTTAACATCTGCACTAGTTGTGTGAAAGCTTTTCCTTGTGAGAATTTAGGGCTTTTTCTGGGAGAGATTACTGAAGGGCACAATGTTGTGCCCATTATATCTATTCCTTTGAGGAAAGAAAAGCAGTAATTTTGGGAAAACGTTTTTGGTATTTATCCTAGGGAAGGTTATTTGGACAAGAAGCATTTCTGATAGCCTCATCTCCCCCTCAGCCCTTTTCTGGGTGGGTTTCTAGTTTCTGCTCAATTCTCTTTTGTATATTCTCTTCTGTTCAATTTTAGTCCTTGTATTTTTAATGTATTTGTGAGAGTTGCTTCTTTCAGACTCCAAGCGATAAAATTCTAACCACTTGGTCAACCTGAGTCACCTGAGACCTGATTCTGACACTCAGCACCGGCTGCAGCCACTGCCACTACCACCAGCTATCTGCCCTCTTTAGTCAGACTCCACTGGATCTAGCTACACCCCTTGTCAGCCTGAAGCAGCTACAGAGGATGAGACCTTTGTCCCTTTGTCCCAAATGAGTCTGGGTGGGGACTGCTTGAGGTGGGAATGGTGTGACAAGGGCCTTGAGGCCTCACACCTCCATGGTGCTGGAGTTCTGTGGCTGCCAGATGCCAATCTGGTCTATGATAACTGGGTTTCCAAGACAGATAGTGGGAGATGGTGGGAGTGGGTCTCTGATTCCTGCTTATTGTTCTGAGTGGCAATATCCTGTCACTGCTTGCTTATACAATAATCAATCATAAGAGTTCAAGATTTAGCTAAGTTCAGGAGTAACTGAAGTGGTTCCTGAAAGCTTCCACTGATGTGAGTGTTGGTTCTAAATGGTGGAAGTTGGATGATAGTTACTACAGGGAGAGATCAGCCTGAAAGCCTGGGTCATAGATGTCCTAATGGAGGATGTGTGTTGGGGTAAGAAATCTGTGAAAGAAGGAGAACTGAGAGTTGTTGATGACTGACTGTTAAACTATTACTGTGTATTGCTGTCCAATTCTGTCTGGGTTCCCTACTGCTGTGTTTTGGATTTAAGGATGGAAATTGTTGGGATAAGAATTTGGGTGACTCTTAGAGTTTGAATCTGCATTGTGGTGCTAAAACTTTCCAGGTATCTGGGGAAGGTGATTCAATGGTTTGAAAGAGTGTGGAATGTGCCACAGTTCTATGCTTCAAGTTTCCCTTAATTGTTCTGCCTCTATAGCAACTTCCTGACCATCAGGAATAATTGGGCTAGGATTTCAAAGAGCCAAATTGGTCCATTTCAAATACCTACACTGACCCCTTATCTTTTGGCTTCAGACTTAATGTCTCCTATCTTTTCTCCAAACTTATCAGAATTCATGCCTTCCTCCATACCCCCAGCCTGTCAAAACTGACTTGATATTCCTTTCCTGGAAAGACTTGTGAAGTCTGGGTCTATTACCTGGCTGATTAAGAAACAAAGGCAGGAAGAGAGTCCAGAGTTCATTGCTAGGATCCTTCTGTCCCTGGCCTGAGCTTTAGAGATTCCCTGGAGTTTCATCCTCCTTAGCATCCTTCCTCTTCAGGTTCAGGCAAGGTCTAGATCAGAAGACAGTCCACTAGATTAGCAGTCAGAAACATAGTTACCATTGGCCCTGTTAGGATTAGAACTAAACCCCGGGGGGACATTGGATTGTTAACCTGTCAGAGCCTTTGTATGAACACCCTTATCCTCAAAGAAGGAAAGGAAGTATAAATCCTGTACTAGATACTAAGGATTTGTTCATTAGAAAATGTCTCACAACTTGCTAAAGGACTCATTGCTTAGACTCTACCTTTAGGATTCGCAGCGCACAAATATCAACCCTGAGACTGGATTTTATTTTAATTAAAGCTTTTTATTTGTATAACATATGTATGGGTAGTTCCCCAGCATTGATCTTTACAAAGCTTTCCATTACAAATTTTACCCCCAGTCCCCTCCCCTCCCCTAGATGGCAGGAAGTCCACTACGTTAATAATGTTGAAATACTTGACAAGTTATGCAACAAAAATCCTATCTACAAGAAAAAAAAAAAAAAAAGAAAATAAGAGAAAGGAAACACAATGCAAGCAAACATCAATAGAGAGCGTGAAAATGTTACTTTGTGGTCCATATTTCATATCCCTCTCTTTGGGTATATATGGTCTTCTTCAGTGAACAATTGGAACTGGTTTGAGACAATTCTTTGTTGCAGAGAGCCATGTCCATCAGAATTGATCATCATGTAATATTGTTGTTCTGTGTATAATGATCTCCTGGTTCTGCCCGTTTCACTCAGCATCAGTTCATGCAAGTCTCTCCAGGCCTCTCTGAAATTGTCCTGCTGGTTGTTTCTTACAGAACAATAATATTCCATAACATTCATATACCATAATTTATTCAGCCACTCTCCAATTAATGGGTATCCATTCAGTTTCCAGTTTCTAGCCACTACAAAAAGGGCTGCCACAAACATTCTTGCACATGTGGGTCCCTTTCTCTTCTTTAAGATCTCTTTGGGATATAGGACCAGTAGAAATACTGCTGGGTCAAAGGGTATGCACAGTTTGATAACTTTTTGAGCATAGCATCAAGTTGCTCTCCAGAATGGTTGGATCCATTCACAATTCCACCAACAATGTATCAGTGTCCCAGTTTTCCCACATCCCCTCCAACATTCATCATTATCTTTTCCTGTCATTTTAGCCAATCTGACAGGTGTGTAGTGGTGTAGTGGTACCTCAGAGTTGTCTTAATTTGCATTTCTCTGATCAATAGTGATTTGGAGCAACTTTTCATGTGACTACAATTCATTTTAATTTCATCATCTGAAAATTGTCTGTTCATATCCCTTAACCACTTATCTATTGAAGGGTGGCTTGAATTTTTTTTTTTATTAAAGCTTTTTATTTCTATAATATATATATGGGTAGTTCCCCAGCATTGACCTTTACAAAGCTCTCCATTACAACTTTTACCCCCAGTCCCCTCCCCTCCCCTAGATGGCAGGAAGTCCACTACATGTTAATAATGTAATAATAGTTGACAAGTTGTGTAAGAAAAATCCTACCAAAAAGAGAAAGGGGCGGAGTCAAGATGGTGGAGTGAAAAGGTGACTTTCTGCCTCTCCTCCAATCTTCTCTCAAATCAACAACAAAATAAGCCTCTGAATTGATCTTCAAGTCAACGAACTCAGAAATATTTGGATACTGCCCTCTGGATAACTTCATATCAGGTTAGTCAGACTCGGAAAGAGAGATAAATAGACAACTCCTGTGTAGGCCAGAAGTGAGGGTGGGACTCATCTCAGCTCATCGTGGCAAAAATTCCAAACTCCAAACTCCAAATTCCAAAAACCTGGAGTTTATCTGAGGCACTCGGGACACTCTGCCCTGATTGGGGGCAGGTGTTCTGGCAGACTTGCCTTATTTAAGGAGTAATTCGAACTTAGTCCTAGCCCCCACCGGCCCAGCACCTTAAGTTAATTCGACGAAGTGCCCCAGGGCAAAGCTTTTTCAGCCACCGTTTTTTTTTTCC
>JAJPUD010002014.1:293277-331545 GCA_023553655.1 Myrmecobius fasciatus | reverse complement strand
AGATGACAGGTAATCTAATACATGCTAAATAGGATAAATTATATAACAAATACAATACATGTATACATATCTATACAGTTATCTTACTGCAGAAGAAACATCAGATCTAGAAAGAGAAGAAGAAAAAAACAACCTAAGAAGGAAAACAAAATGCATGGAAATATTCACAGAAAGCGTTAAAATGCTGTGTTGTGGTTCACTCTCAGTTCCCACAGGCCTCTCTCTGGATGTATATGACTATCTTTATCGCAGAACAACTGGTTTGAATCACATCATTGTTGAAGAGAACCATGTCCATCAAAATTGATCATCGTATAGTCTTGTTGCTGTGTATAATGTTCTCCTGGTTCTGCTGACTTCACTCAGCATCAGTTCATGCAAGTCTCTCCAATCCTCTCTGAAATCCTCCTGTTGGTCATTTCTTACAGAACAATAATATTCCATAATATTCATATACCATAATTTATTCAGCCATTCTCCAATTGATGGGCATCTTTTCAATTTCCAGTTTCTTGCCACTTCAAAAAGGGCTGCCACAAACATTTTTGCTCATGTGGGTCCCTTTCCCTCCAGAAAGGCAGAAATAGTAAATGCATCTTTTTCAGATCATGATGCAATAAAAATCACATGCAATATAAGGCCAGGAGAAAATAGGCCAAAAGTTAATTGGAAATTAAATAATCTAATCCTGAAGAATGAATGGATGAAAGAACAAATCATAGACACAATCAGTTATTTCATCCAGCAGAATGACAATAATGAGACAACATACCAAAATTTGTGGGATACGGCCAAAGCAGTTATAAGGGTCAATTTTATATCTCTAGATGTTTACTTGCATAAAATAGAGAAAGAAAAGATCAACGAATTGGGCTTATTATTTAAAAAACTAGAAAAAGAACAAATTAAAAACCCTCAATTAAATACCAAATTGGAAATTCTAAAAATAAAAGGAGAAATTAAAAAAATTGAAAACAAGAAAACTATTGAATTAATAAATAAAACTAAGAGTTGGTTCTACAAAAAAACCAACAAAATAGATAAGCCTTTAGTTAATTTGATAAGAAAAAGGAAAGAGGAAAATCAAATTGTTAGTCTCAAGAATGATAAGGGAGAACTTTCCTCCAATGAAGAGGAAATGAGAGCAATAATTAGGAGTTATTTTGCCCAACTTTATGCCAGTAAGTTTGATAATCTAAATGAAATGGAGGAATACCTACAAAAATATAGATTGCCCAGGTTAACAGAAGAGGATATAAATTATTTAAATAGCCCCATATTAGAAAAAGAAATAGAACAAGCTATTAACCAACTCCCTAAGAAAAAATCTCCAGGGCCAGATGGATTTACACGTGAATTGTACCAAACATTCAAAGAACAATTAATTCCAATGCTATACAAACTATTTGAGAAAATAGGGACAGAAGGTATACTGCCAAATTCCTTCTATGAGACCTATATGGTGCTGATAGCTAAACCAGGTAGGGTGAAAACAGAGAAAGAAAACTATAGACCAATTTCCCTAATGAATATTGATGCAAAAATTTTAAATAAGATATTAGCAATGAGATTACAGAAAGTCATCCCCAGGATAGTACACTATGACCAAGTAGGATTTATACCAGGGATGCAGGGCTGGTTCAATATTAATCCATTCAGTTTTGAACTACCTGCTCAAAATGAAGATTGGCACTGAATGGGGAGTCAGACTACTTACCCAACCTCAGCCCCCAGGGCACACTTCATATCCCATCCTGTAGTGGGTCCACTCCAGCCCTCTCCTTGTCTTCTGCTTTGCCAGTGCTGCTTCATCACCAATTTCCTGACATCTAATCCATTAAGCTTTGGACTGCTGCCAGGAGGTCATATGGCCCTGACTAGTGAGAGCCTATTATATTTGTCCAGTTACAGACTCTTAACACAATGCTTCCCAGATATCTTCCTGACATGTGCATATATTCCTCACTCCCCCTTACCTCAACTTCTATTTATTCTAGGTAATTTAATCAATACTGCCATTGTTTCTGGAAAACAGTGTGTCAATTGATTACTCTTTGGCCCTCTTCACCATCCCTGTAATTTCATAAACTAGAACACTCTTCCCCAGAAATAAAACACCTCCTTGTATGTGAGTTCCTTTAGAGCAAGGACTGTTTTGACTTTCTCTGAATCCTCAAAGCTTAGCACAGTACCTGGCATACAATGGGTGTTTAATAAATGCTTGTTGGTTAACTGACTGATTGATATATGTCTCCCTCTTCTATTAAGCTTCTTGAGGGCAGGGACTTTCTTAATCTTGTAGTTGTATCTCCAGCATTTAGAATATGAAAATTCATTTAATAAATTGTTGGGGGTTTTTTTATTAGTGTGGTATAATGAAGCACTTGGACTTAAAAGTCAGAACACCTGGATTTATTTATGGTTTTGTTAGTCTTTTAGAATTTATTTTTGACTTTTGACATTCATTTTTTATAAAATTTTGAGCTCCAAATTTTCTTTCTTCCTTTTTTTCTTCTCCCTTTCTTAAGATGCAATTGGGGGAGGGGCAGCTAGATACAGAGGATAGAACACTGGCCCTGCATCAGGAGGACTTGAGTTCAAATCCAACCTCAGACACTTAACACTGAATACCTGTGTGATTCTAGGCAAGTCGCTTAACCCCGATTGCCTTGCAAAAAAAAAATCCAAACAAATAAACAAACCAATCTCTTAAAATGCAATTGAATTTAAGTTATAAAGGAGAGCACCTAGATTTGAATCCCAGCTCTGCCATTAGGCAACTCACTTCCGAGTCTCAGTTTCCTCAATGCTTAAACTAAATGATCATTCAGATTCCTTATAATTCTATATTCTTTGATCCCCTTTTAAATTTTCAAGAGGTAAAACGTTTATTGGTTCATAAGTAGAATTTTGACCAGCAGAGGGTGAAAGGAAGAGCTTATTTTTGCTTCTTTTCTGTTCTCTTCTTATTCTCTGTACTTTCCTCCCTGTCTCCCTATCTCAGTCCAGTTTGGGGCTGCCTGTGCTACAGCTATGGAGGTGGGGGAAGGAAGGGAAAGCTTTAAGACTTTTAACTCAGTCATTAGCACAGAACCCAGATTTTCCAAGAGAGGATGTTGGAGCTAAAATACCCCACCTAAATAATTCTTTTATTTTGTCCCCTTGGTGTCAGAGTTGATTGACAGGAACCTCTTTTTACATTTTACAGATGCTTTATGCACATCTCCACACTAACACTCTCTTGTGTTTCTCTCCCTCTCTCTCTCTCTGCCTCTCTCTCTCTCCTCAAAGGACTTCAGGCCTTGATCCATCTATTCAAAGCAAATATTGGTACAGGTCTTCTGGGGCTGCCTCTAGCCATGAAGAATGCAGGCATCATAGTAAGTGGGGGATTATAAAAATTGGGCTTAGTACTACCCATTTGGCAGGAGATAAGAGAGTTTTCAAATACTATTAAATTATTTAGAAATTGGAAGGTTGGGGGGAGGGGGTAGGTTTTGCCAGATCAACTTTGTTTCTTAGAATCAATAATCAAGACCAATACTTAATAGTTTCCCAACAATGCCTTTTTCAAGTGCCATATTGTGATGTGAAGGTAATCCTGAGCTCTCAGATCTCAAGTGGGTCATAAACTCTGTACTATAAATCCTACAGCCTGGAAGAAACATTTTAATTTAGGCAGGTAATGAGCCTTTTGTCAACTGGAGGAGGATCTGCTTAGTTAAGTTGGAGAAGTTCATCATTCAGGTTGGCAGACACAGCAACTCTTAAAGATGCTAAGAGATCAAAAGGATTTTCCTTCCTAAAAAGAATACACACACTGATGAAATCACAGATTCTTCAAGTTTTCAAGCAAATAACACTTTTTGTAACAAAGATTTATATCTACCATTTCATTTTGTCCTCAGAAAAACTTTGTCAGGATGGTGGTATCAATACAATTTTTTCCCATTTTAAAAATGTGAGAGCTAAGGCTCAGAGAGTGGGAGGAACTCACTGAATGCAACAGAGTGAGATAGCATCAAACTCAGGAATCCAAGGCCAGACTTTTTCCATTCTATCATTCTGTTATCTCATCCCAGCTTGGAGCCTATATATAGCCCTGTAGAATTCAAAAGCACTTTCACCATAGTACCATGAAGTACATGTGGACAAAAAGCCATTACCCTCATTTTGGAGAGAATTGATTCTTTTTTTTTTTTTCATTTAAAATGGGTCTGAAGTATACTGAAATACTTCAAGGATGCAAGATTTCATTAATGTGGATATATCTTACACTTATTCAATTCAATTCAACATATAGTTATTGTGTCTCTTATGTGCTAATGGGAGGTAGGCCATGGATGGCTTGGGCTTAGAGTCAGGAAGGGTCATCTTCCTGAGTTCAAATGTGGCCTCAGACACTTCCTAGCTGTGTGACTCTGGCAAGACTTAACCCTGTTTGCCTCAGTTCTTCATTTGCAAAAGGAGTCAGAGAAGGAAATGGCAAACCACTTCGGTATCTTTACCAAAGAAAACCAACATTATGTGCTAAATATGATGCTAAGAGCTAAGAGTCAAAACTTTTGGAGTCTTTGACCTCAAAGAGTTTACATTATATATGTAGAGAAGGAAGTTCCTCTATCTATTGATACCTTGGTCTTTATTAGTTACTACAGCCAAATAATAATAATAGTAATGATAATGATTATTTGTTGGCCAACCTTAGAATAATGAGCTGCCCTGCATTTAACTAGTCTTGCTTTTGGAGGATTGTACTATTGCTTTGAGTTTAAATTCAGGGATGGCTTGTGTCTGTTGTTCAGAGGGGAATCCATATATCTCTGATCCAAAAGCAAGACTAGAGTAAATATTCTTTTTTTTTTTTTTAAAGATTTTTAAAGAAAGTTTATTTTGGTATAATGGGTAATCATTAAATACAATTCTTGCAATTTAAACAACAAATACTACAATGACAATATAATAATACATAAGCCATTTTTCTAGGTTTTTAAGTTTTCTTGAGTTCTTTGAATGTGTGACCTCATTTAAGCTAGAGTAAATATTCTTAAAGAACTTTCTGCTAAGCCATGGAAAGGTCACAAACTGATGAAATCACAGATTTTCTTGGGTATGATTTATTGTTTTGTGACCCCCTAGGTACTAAATTTTTTTATATGTCACTTGATTTCTCAGTATTCTAGGTAACTGTATAATTATCAGAATCAATAATCAAGAGGAATACTTAATAGTTTAAGTACAGGTACTAACCTGCTTTTGCAAAGGGAATTTACTCACTTAAGAGATTCTATATGCCATTGAAATCAAAGACCATGTGTATGCTTGCATGCACATGTACACATATGTAATATATCTCTCTAATTCTTAGCAATGCAAAGGTTTGGTTTGGGAAACACTCAATTAAGTGACTCATCAAACTTATGTGTCAAGTTAGGATCAGGGCCAGAAGAAGGAAAGTCAGGATTTTTCACCTCGGATTCTTTTCACCATAATTTTAATAGTCCCATACTTTGATCTGTTTCAAACATGCCGAATCCCATTGGCCAAAGAAGTTTGGGCACTCTTATGGCAACCCACGACTGACATTGACCAGGATCAGAGTCCTTAGGACAGATCCCTCTCTCTCTTGTTTGAAATGGATCCTTTTGGTCACCCAATTTGTCATTGTTTTCTGGGACATTAAATAGGATTAAGAATTTAGGAAAATCATATTCCTAGTCCTTTGCCAAGTGCTAGAGATACAAAGAAAGGCAAAAAAAGAGTCCCCATTTCTCAAAGATCTCACAGTCTAATAGAGGAGAAAATAATTCAAACAATTATATACAAACTACATATCTCATATATATGTGTGTGTGTATATATATATACACATATGTGTGTATATATACATACATATATATATCTTTATATGTCCTTGTGTATTTATAAATATCTTCCATGTATATGTGTATGTGTATAATTCCAATTTATCATGTGTAAGTATGTGTTATGTGTGTATGTATTTTTATGTATACACTAAAAGATAAATTGGAGATAGTCTCAGAGTGAAGACACTAAAATTAAGACACTAAGATCCTTTAAGAAGTTGGAACTTTAACTGAGACTTTGAAATACCAGAGAAGACAGGAGGAGTGAAAATGAGAAGAGAGAGAACCCCAGCTATGGAGGATAGCCAGGGAGAAGACAGGGTTGGGAGAAAGTATGTTGGGTTTGATGAGCAATAAAAAAGGAGGCCATGTTACTGGAACACAAAGTAGTGAAGGGAATAAGATGTAAGGAGACTGGAAAGTTAGAAGGTGGCCATGTTTTGGCTTTAAATGATAAATAGAAGAGTCTATATTTAATCGTGGAGATAACTAGGAACCATTGAAGTTTATTGAATGGGGAGTGATATGGTCAGCCTTGTGTTTTAGGAAGATTCATTTAATAAGTGAGTGAAAAATGGAGTTGGAGTAGGGTGAAATTTGAGATAGGGAGACCAACTATTAGGCTATTATAAAAATCCAGGTGTAAAGTGATAAGGGCCTGGCACCAGGATAATGACAATTTCAGAAAAAAGAGGCATATCTGAGAAATATTATAAAGGTAGAAATGACTAATCATTGCATACAGGAGTGAAGAGGAGAGGGAAGAGTCAGTGATGACCCCTACGTTGTGAGCTTCCATGAGGGAGGATGGTGATACCCTCAACAGTAATAGGGAAGGAAGAAAGAAGGCCTGAGGGGAAAATAAATTGAGTAATTCAGAGCTTTTTCCTCTTCATTGCCCCTTTATTGACATGTCACCTTCCCTAGGGTTATTTTCTAAGTTAGTTCCTTAGCAGCCATAGCTGGATTTCGATAATTTACAAATGAAATCTCTCCTTTCTCTTCCCATCCTTTTTCCCCAGGTGGGTCCTCTCAGTTTGCTGATGTTAGGTGTCATGATTGTACACTGTATGGGCATCCTGGTGAAGTGTGCCCACTACTTCTGCCACAGGTAAACCTTGTTTATCCCTGTTCTTATATGAAAATAAGAGTATAAAAAAATCACATCAGCAAGGAATTTTAGAGCTGTTTGATTTTTTTTTAAATGACTGAACAGTCCATAACTTGTGACACAGAGACAGCTAGATATGTAACCCAAGGGAGTCAGTGATAAAAAGAAAGGTTTCATATAAATCAAAATAGCTATAACAGCTTTTTTGTACTGTAATTGGAAATATAGTGAATTCCCATGGATTGGGAAATAGTTTAGCAAGTTATGATATATTGATATTAAGTAATAGTTCTGTTATAAGAAATGAGGAATGAAAACAAGGAAGCATGGAAATGTGCCTATGAACTAATGCATTGTGAGGCAAGCAGAGCCAGGAAAACAATTTAGGCAATGGCTACAACAATGTAAATAGAACAACAAAACAATAGAAATGGAAGGTTGTGAAATTCCAGTTGACCAAGGTTGGTTCCAAAAGGGCACCTGCTTTCTTTGCTGGAGGCAAGACTGGAGTAGTTTATGGGTTTGAAATGCTGCATAAAATGTCAGACTTTTTCAATGTATTCATTTGTTTTTTTCTGAACTGAAGCCTAATTATGAGTGAATAAATGGTTTGTTATCATTAATTTATCATTAATTTATTAAAATGGCTACTCATTTAGTCTGCACTCACTTCTATCAATAGTCCAACTGATGGAAAACTCCCTCAAGAAGCCCAGAGTTAATATTACACTACATTCTCCTAAGTACAAATATTTCTAAATATTTCCCTTTTAATATCCATCTCTCTAAATTGATTAGATGTCACTGGGCAAAGAAATCCAATTTATTTTCTTCATAACACCTAGTATACTGAAAAGGAATATGTTTTGGGGTGGTGTTTTATTCCTTTTAATGTGCATCCTCTTTATGATATCTCCTATGATCTTTGTGAGGTTGACAGGGCAAAGAATTATTATTTCCATTTCACAAATGAGACAACTGAGGTCTAAAAATATTGAGTGACTTTTCCAAATATCTCAGAGCTAATTAGTCTAATTTACTTTCCATTAGAATCAAAATCTTAGTGATATGAATGTGGACCACAACATAGCATTTTCATGCTCTCTATTGATGTTTGCTTGCATTGTGTTTCCTTTCTCAGATTTTTTTCCTTGTAGATATGATTTTTCTTGCACAGCAAGATAAGTGTGGAAATATGTATACATATATTCGATTTGTCAAGTATTTTAACATAATTAACATGTAGTGGATTTCCTGTCATCTAGAGGAAAGGTGGGGACTAGGGGGGAAAAATTTGTAACAGAAAGCTTTGTAAGGGTCAATGTTGAAGAATTACCCATACCTATGTTTTGCAAATAAAAAGCTTTAATATAAAAATAAATAAAATAAAAAGTAAAAAAAAAAAAGAATCAAACTCTTTTAAAAAGATTGTCTATATTTATTATGGACATTTTTTGCATGACTACACATGCATAACCTATATTGAACGGCTTGCATTCTCAATGAGGGGAAATAAGTTGGGAAGGAGGGAAATAATCTGGAACTCAGTTTTAAAAATGAATGTTAGAAATTGTTTTTACATGTAATTAGGGGAAAATAAAATACTAAATAAATTTTTTAAAATAAAAAATTATCTATTCTTGATGGCTCCATTTTTCTACTTTCTCCTTAGCTCTTGTAATTTAGTTTTCAACCTCATCACTCAGTTGAAATTATTCAATTCAAAGTGACCAGTGATCTCTCAACTGCCAAAGCTGATGGTCTTTTCTCAGTCCTAATTTTTTTTGACCTATCAGCTATTTGGGACACTTTTGACTACTTTCTTTCCTCCGTGCTACTTCTCTCTGTTCTTTTTTCATGACATTCCTCATCCTATCTCAGTGCTTTTGCTCTGCCCATCCCCCTTGCCTGTAATGTTCTTCCTTATCCCTTTCTCAAAGCCCCTATCTTCCTTCCCCTTATCTTTCATGTGAAGACTTTCTAGATTCCTACAATTGCTGGTGTACTTCCTCTCATATTTCCTCACATGAGTGCATAATTTATTCCCTTTGTATTTTATGCTGCTTATATTTGTGCATGTTCTTGTCTCCTTCACTAATTAGAATTTAAGTGCAATAAGTACAGTGACTATTTCATTCTTTGTACATAATAAGTGCTTGATAAATACTGGTTGTAGTTGACCTAGGGCCACAGAAATCATCTTGTTCAAAGCTTTTATTATTATTATTATTTTTAATTTTTTTAAACTTTTAATTTTTAAAACATATGCATAGATAGTTTTCAACATTCACTCTTGGAAAACCTTATGTTCCAATTTTTTTTCTCCATCCTTTTCCTCCACCCCCTCCCCTAGACAACAAGTAATCCAATATATGATAAATAGGTATAATTCTTCTATACATATTTCCACAATTATCACGCTGCACAAGAAAAATCAAATCAAAAAGCAAAAAACAAAAACAAATAAAATAAAATGCAAGCAAACAATAACCCCCCAAAAAGTGAAAATACTATGTTGTGATCCACACTCAATCCCAACAGTCCTCTCTCTGGGTGCATATGGCTTTCTATATCACAAAACCATTGGAACTGGCCTGAATCACCTTGATCTTTCAGAGTTAATCATCATATAATTTTGTTGTGGCTGTGTACAATGTTCTCTTGGTTCTATTCACTTCACTTAGCATCAGTTCATGTAGGTCTCTAGAGACCTTTCTGAAATCATCCTGCTGATCGTTTCTTATAGAACAATAAAATTCCATAACATTCATATATCATAACTTATTCAACCATTCTCCAATTGATGGTAGTCCAAAACTTCTTAAACTTGAGAGGCAACCCCATATTGGGGAACTAGATGTGGGGGTAGAAAAGAAAATTTGGCAACAGTAAAAGGTATCAAATATTCCACCAAGATTTAATTCTTTATGTAAAAATAAACAAGCATCTCCATCTCACTGGTATACAGATTTGCCTTCATCTTTAATAAATGGCAAAACTATATGTATACCAAAGAATGTTTTAAAATAAATTTCTTAATGCTGACTGTATCCGGAGGAAAAACTATGAAGACTTAATGCATCAAAGAATACTATTTTCACTTTTTTGTTTTGTTTTTTTCCTTCCTTGTGTTTTTTTTGTTCTGATTTTTCTTTCCCAACATGACTCATATGGAAATATGCTTAAAATGAGCATAATGTATACTCTATATCAGTTTACTTGCTATCTTGGGGAGGGAGAAGGTAAGGGAAGAAGAGAGAAAAAAATGGAACTCAAAATCTTACAAAAATGAATGCTAAAAACTATCTTTACATGTAATTGAAAAACTAATATATTATTAAAATAAAATAAATTTATTTATACTTGGAGGTCACATAAAAATTTATCAGGTGAAAAGGAGTTGTAAGTGGAAAAAGTTTAAGAAGCCCTGACCTAGTTCAAAGGCAAGAACCTCCTCTATCTACTACATCTCTGACAGTTACCCAGTCTTTGAAAACCTCCAGAGAGTAAACAATCTCCCCAAGCAGCCTGTTCTGTTGTAGGGCAGCAATGATACTTAGGAGGATCTGCCTTACTAGGAGCTGTAAGAATTTCCTCTTCTTGATACTCTTCAGCAAAACAAAAATAGTCACTCCCTAGTCCACATAAAAGTCCTTCAAATATTCCATGTAATAAAAAGAATAGTAGATCTGGAGCCCAAGAACTGACATTCAAACCACAGCTTTGTCACTTATTAGCTCATTTAACCTGAGTTTCAGTTTCCTCATCTATAAAATGGATGGAATAATTTATCCACTACCTCTCTCATAAGGTTGTGCCAAGAAAGCACCTTTGAAGCATACCCAACAATCACACCATACAGAAAGCCACCTATTCTGCCTAATTGTATGTTTATTGCAGATCAGATAGAAGTCAATTTTTGGCTTAATTGATGGTGAATATGGAAAACATATCAATGCATTTATTTCATTGAAAAGCAGAGAGAGAGAGAGATTTTGGAAATTTTGTTGTCATTGTTTAGTCTTCGGTCACATTTGAACTCAGACCTTCCTCACTCTAGAAAATTAGGTGGTGCAATATATATAGTGCCTGGACTGGAGGCAGGAAGATGCATCTACCTGAGTTCGAATCTAGCCTAAGACACTTACTAGCTGTGTAATCCTGGGCAAGTCACTTAATCCTGTCTGCCTCAGTTTCCTCATCTGTTAAATGAGCTGCAGAAGGAAATGGTGAACCACTCTAGTATCTTTGCCAAGAAAGCTCCCCATGGGGTCATGAAGAGTTAGACATGACTGAAATGACTGAATAACATACTGACTCCAGGCTTAGTACTCTATCCATTGTACTACCTAACTATATCAGTGACAAAAAAATGAGTTTCCTTTAGAGAAGGATTTGGAAAGAATGGTTTATTAAGTACCTATTAAGTGCCAGACACCGTGTTAAGCCCCTTTCAGCAGATATATTACCTTATTTGATCTTCACAACCCTGGGATTATTATCCCCATTTTATAGCAGGAAAACTGAGGCAGATACAAGTTAGTGATTTTCACAGAAACACAAGTGTCTGAGATGAGAATTGAACTCAGAACTTCTTGATTTCAAGTCTAGCACACTATCCTGTAAGTCACATAACTCCTTAAGGAGGAGAATGGCTTATTGAATACACCACAAACTTGGAATAAGAAAGACCTGATTTTGAATTTTGCCACTCATACTTACTAACTATACAACCAAGGTGATTAATGTGACCTTCCTGAGGTTCATTTTTCAAAAGATAGGATCTTTTAATGGCATTAGTATAGGTGAAGACTATGAAAGTTCAATGAAAAAATTACTTACCAATAGATGGAACATTCTCAGGAATACTTTTGTGAAAAGTAGATTAAATGATTCTCTCTACCCATCTCTAATTTATCTATCCCACACTTATCTCTTATACATTCTCTTATGGTTTTCAAAACTGGTTTTACCAAGGATGTGGGCATATTC
The DNA here is from genome assembly GCA_023553655.1 of Myrmecobius fasciatus. Classification (NCBI taxonomy): domain Eukaryota; kingdom Metazoa; phylum Chordata; class Mammalia; order Dasyuromorphia; family Myrmecobiidae; genus Myrmecobius; species Myrmecobius fasciatus. Next base: position 319,575 of record JAJPUD010002014.1, on the reverse strand, counting down.
TTGCCCAGAATAGAATTATTTCAAACTTATGTATTTATTTCATTACACAATTTATTACATTCATTAGACAAGAGAACAATTCCTTGATGCCAATTAGAACTATTCTTACTATCAGGAATGGGGATGATGATGATGAAACCATTCCTTGTATTTAGCTACCAGTCACACTGGCTTGGTGTTGCTGCTTATTGGACATTTGATTTTCTTCATGTACTGTCCATTTGGGATAGAGTAGAAAGAAGAGATCAAAATAATCATAATATTAGTATCAACTGATAGCTCTATGATACTTTATAGTTTGCAAAGTATTCCTCTTACAACAACCTTGCAAAGCAGGCAATACAAGTATTATTACCCCCATTCTAGAGAAAAAGAAATAGAGGCTCAGAAAAGATGGAGTGATTTTCCCACAGTTTACATGGTTTGTAAGAGGTAGAATTGGAACCCCAGGCCAGGTCTTCTGACTTTATAGTCAGTACTTTCCCCCTACAAGACACTGCTTCTTATGACCTTGGTATTCATATATAGAATCTAGAATTCCAATTTTTGCTCTATTCAAACTGGCAGCTCTCATAAGCTATTGAAGCCCCCACTTCAAAACAGGTCCAATCTCTGGAATCATTCGTTAACTTAAGAAATATTTACGCAGACCTCCAATTCAGGAAAACCCATGACCTTCTTTGGCAGCCCATCACACTTCTGGACATAACTTGTTAGGAAGCTTTCCCTTATGTCAAGCCTAGATTTTCGTATTCATAATCTACTGTTTCTGGTTCTGTCCTGTGGGACCAAACAAAACAAAGCTAATTCCTCTTCCATGTGATGATCCTTTTAATACTTAAAGACAGATATCATATCCTTCCCTCACTGTTCTTTCTTCCAATCTAACCACCTCAGTTCTTCAACCAATCATCATATGACATGAACTCTGAGGTCCTTCCACATCCTACTTGATCTCCCCTGGACTAAATTCTAGGTCTCAGATATGAACACAGTGCTGCAGATGTGCTGCACAGGGTAGTATAGTCAGTAAATAAATATCTATGTGCCTACAATGTTCCAGTCATTATGCTAAGTGCTGAAAATAGGAATACAAAAAAGACAGTTCCCACTAATGGTCTTAGGTCTGTGTCAGATAATTAATTATATTATCATTGTTATCACTACAGTTGGCACATGCAGGTGACCATAAATCACATTGACATGACAAAGATATCAACAACCCTCACATTTTCTGCTCCAGGAATTCTAAGCTGAGGATCAACTACCCAAGTAGGATCAGTGGACTGGCTCATCTTATTGGTACATGAGATCCTGTCTACCTTTTTATTGTGTGTGTGTGTGTCCATCTTTAACTTGAATATTTTTTTCCCTTTTAAAAATCTTAATCCAAGTTAACTACCACTTCTGTGCATACTCCACAAAATGGATTTATGTTTTTGAATACTTTGAATACTTTGTCCCCTGGTCCTCTACCACCACACACACCCTGCAGACTATTCTTATGTTCTGAATGTTACTGAAAAAGATCCTGAAGCCATTCTGACTCCATTCATTACCTAATCATGTTATATAATTTCAACTAGGCTCTTTCTTGCTCATGCACATTTATTCTTCCATAACTGAGTTCCTTTCAAATTCATGTTAGTGGCAGTTCAAACTATTTCCTCTCTCCTTAAGTCCCCAATACCACTCATAAAACTCTTTCACCAGAGAAGACCTCATTTTTTTCCTTTACTCAGAAAATAAGTGATTTCTCTTAGCACTTCTCTCCCCTATTTCATACCTCAAAGCTTTCTATATTTTTGTTGACCTCTTTTTTCCCCTAAGAAAGAGGGAGTTCATTTTAACTTTTTGAGGCTAGTCCTCCTATTTATACCCTTGATTTCAATTTCACCTTTTTTCTGGTGCTTGCCCCATCAGTTGTTATCTCAACCTTTCTAATCTTTTACTAATTTATTTATTTATTGCTTTTGGCTGAGGCAATTGGGATTAAGTGACTTGCCCAGGGTCACACAGCTAGGGAATGTTAAGTGTCTGAGACCAGATTTGAACTCAGGTCCTCCTGACTTCAGGGCTGGTGATCTTTTATTAATTTCTATGTACTGATTCCTTTGCTATTGACTACAAATATATCCAGGTTCATATAATCCTGGAACATAAATCTGGAACTGTAAAGAATCTTGGAGCCTATCTAATTCAAACCTGTCATTGTATAAATGAGAACACTGAGATCCAAGGAAATTAACTGATTTGTTCAGGTCACAGAAGTAGTAAGCACAGAGTAAAAGCCAAATCTTTGTCTCTAGAACTTGTATTCTTTTCACTAAACTATGTTGCCTCATTCTTAAAATAAAAAAAAAAAATACTTTACTTGAACCTGCCAACCCCTCAAGCTCTCAATCTATATCTACTATCAAATGAAATGATCTATTTTATCCCATAATTGATTAAGAGAACTTATATATGTGAAAATATTATAACAGCTCTTTTCTTAGGGCATGCCCATTAATTGGGGAATGGCTGAATAAATTGTGATATGTGATTAGGATGAAATAACTATTGTGCTATAAGAAATGATAAGCAAGATGCTCTCAGAAAAATTTGGAAAGACTTCTATATGCTTATGTAAAATGAAATGTACAGGTAGGTACAAAGTAACAGCAATATTATAAGATGATCAACCATGAATGGAATTGGTCCCAGGGAGCAGAACTAAGACAACTATGGGAGGGGGTGGTCTTTACATAAGGGGAAACTTGATAACCACTAGTAGAGTTATCAAAAAGTGGAATGAGCTGCCTTAGGGGGCAATAATAATAATGATAACTTGTGTTTAATAGCATTTTAAGATTTGTAAAATACCTTACATAATATTATCTCATTTGCTATACTCACAGCATGCTAAAAATAGGTGCTACTATTACACTCATTTTACAATTGAAGAAACTGAGACTGATTTAAGTAAGAAATTTTTCTAGAGACATACACCTAGTAAGTATCCAAGGCAGGATTCAAGCTCAAGCTGTCCAGCCCTCAATGCATTTTGCCAATTCCTCAACTTTGGAAAATTTCCAGTTGTGGTTCTATGTTGCATTTGCCAGGGATACTGTAGAAAGGATTCCTGCTTGAGTCAGAGTTGAGCTGGATGAACTTTCAAGGGCCTTCCTAGTTCCAAGATTCCATGGTCCCTAAGAATTCAGGACTGTAGACTTCTAAATCTGGCTCTTTCTCTCCTGATTTACAGGCTCTGGCTAAAATAGCTGACAGCTAATGTCTATTTATGTCTCCTTCCAGATTGCAAAAACCCTTTGTGGATTATGGAGATACTGTGATGTATGGGCTGGAAGCCAGTCCTTTCCTTTGGCTTCGGTCCCAATCCTTGTGGGCAAGGTAATATCTTGTCTCCTCACCTGTAAAAGGATAACAGATATTAAAGCCCCACTGAGAATCCTGCTTAGCTCCTTGATTTTAGGAAGGAGAAATACACGAACATCATTGGTGTCTATTGTCTAGAAGAAAATGAGATGCTGATCTGGACTTTTTGTCCTGGGAATCCTGTCAGTTTTCTGGGAGGAATTATTGTCTTTTTCTTATCAGACCACCAAGGGGTTGTTTTCCCATGCATGAACTAAGCAAATTGAAAACTTCAAACAAGTATTTTCATATAACAATAACTATTATTACTAACAAGATGAATGAAGGTATTAATACTTGTATAATCATACTAAAATTTATTTTTAAGATTTTGACAATAACAAATATTAAAAACAGTGTCAATTATTATTAATGTTAACATCAGAGCAGCATGAAATAACTGGAAAGAGCACTGCATTTGGTTTCATAACTCTGGGTTTGATTCTTGACTCTGCTACTTAAAGTAATCTGTGTGACCTTAGACTTTTCTTTTGTAAGTCTCTGTTTCTTCATCTCTAAAATGAAAAGATTAGATTAAATGATTCTTTAAGTCCTTTCCTTTTCTAAATTTTGTGACTTTATTAATAATAATAAATTAATAAATGAACAACATATTTAGTTAAAAAGCATCCAAGTAAAACCCAGTGAAATGTTAAGAAAAATACAAGTCCATCACTCCAAGGCAACTCTAGAAAGATGAACATTTCTCTGTGCAAAAGGAGATATATAGGGGAAGTAATGGATGTTCTCAGAGCTTGAGACAAACATGTAAAAATTTTAAATTGACACTTTGGGAAAAATTAGATGTAGCTTTACAGAACAAAAGTAAAACAGTAAAAAAAAACCGATTATTTTTATTGCTGTTCAATTATTTCAATTGGAGTAATTTTCCATTTTCTTCTCCAGCTTGTTTTCCACATGAGGAAACAAACTGAGGCAAACAGGGTTAGGTGACTTGCTTAAAATCATACAGCTAGTAAGTGTCTGAGGACCACATTTGAAAGCAGGAAGATGAGACTTTCTGACTCCAGGCTCAACACTTTTATCCACTAAGTCACTTCTAAAAAAGTGGGGGGCCAACACCCCCACTACTGTATTTCAATATTCCAAGGAGGAAACTGAAGCACAGAAAGTGACTTGCCTGAAGTTTCTTTTAGTGGATATGAAGAAAGGGATGTGAAGGTGTGAGAATGAACAGAGGAAGCTTAGTTGGGAATCTTAAAGCATGTGGGGAAAAAATTGTGCAACTAAGAAGGCTCTAAATTGATAAAATCTCTTAAATTTCCTCTTCAAAACAGCCAGGGGAATGATTGTTCTCTATCTGTTCCTCCCCGTCCCAGGCACCTCGTGAGGTCCTTGCTAATCATTACTCAGCTGGGTTTCTGCAGTGTGTATTTTTTGTTTCTGGCTGACAATTTTAAGCAGGTAAATCTATGACAGAGAAGAAAGGGAGGGTGGTGGGATAGATACAAAGAGATCTTCCCTTATGCATGTCTTCTTTCAAATGGAGCAAAAGTAAAGACAGGCAAAACTGGGATTAGGACTAGAAAGGTGACTTGCCTAGAATGTAAAGCACAGAAAGCAACATAACTTACTTGTTTAAAATACTTACCTTTCTAATCCCAGAAGACACCAAAGAGATTCTTGGTTTGCTAAGTTAACTTGCATGTATTACAGGGGAGGCTCAAAATCTTCTGGGACAGTTACACAATTGAGGAATGTTCCAACTCAGCCCTAGTGAGTAAAAGGATCCAAAATTGAGCATTTGTAGCATTTTCACCCCATTACATTTTGGATGCCTGAAGGATGGCACACTTGGGCTATCTGAACATTGCCCTCTCTCTGGATGACATTGCATGGAATCTTCCACATTTCCACCAATGCCTTTTATAATAATCCCTCGAGGAAATCCCATGGGTCTTTTTTTGTTTTTTTAGTTATGTCTTTTTTTAGACTAAAAACCAGGATTTGTTTTTTTTTTTCCCTCATTTACCCTATATCTTTTTGTTTTTATTTGCATATTCTCCTACAAGATGTTTTTCTCCTCTTTCTTCTCCCCTAATTTAGGTGGCAGAAACTGCTTCCATCAGCAACAGGTGCCTGCAAAATGAGACAACTATGGAAATGCTGCCTTCTCTAAATTTGCACCTCTACATGCTCACCTTTCTACCCTTTGTGATCTTTCTGGTGGTTTTCCACAACCTCCTGATGCTGACCATTTTCTCCACCGTAGGCAACATTGCCATCTTAGGGAGTGTGGCCTTGATCTTCAGTTACATTACACAGGTGCTTTCTCCAGGCCCCTTTTGGGAGAGAACAAATCATATGGGCTAGAAGTCACAAATAAACATTATCCATTATATAGGATGGCTCTCTGGGAGTGGAAAGGGAGAAGAATATGAGGCAAAGAAAAAGTAGACGATATAAAAAACAAAATATATTAATAAGGATTTTTTTTTTCCAGAAAGAATCATGATTGGGATATGTAGCAACATTCTCATGAGCAGTTGGGGGAAACCAAAGAATTATGGAATGTTAAAACCAGAAATCACCTTAGAATAGAGACTATATATACTATATACATGAACATGTATGTATGGGTTATATACATGCACATATATTTAGATATACAAACACAGATTTAGGTGTCACCCTCATAAAATGAGTTTTTCAACTTTTTTGTATATTCTCAACCTCTTTGACAGTCTGATGAAGCCTACGGCTCCCTTCTCAGAATAATCTTTTCAAATGCTTAAAATAAAATAAATTAGATTAAAAGAAAAGCAACTGCATTGAAAGGCAAAATATCAAAATATTTTGTAAAAAACAAGCTCACAACCTCTATCCAGATCAAGAATTCCTATCATATGCTAAGTGAAATGAGCAGAACCAGGAGATCATTATACACGGCAACAACAGTACTATATGACGATTGATTCTGATGGACATGGCTCTCTTCAACAATGAAATGTTTCAAACCACCTCCAATTGTTCACTGAAGAAAGCCATATACACCCAGAGAGAGGGATGCGAAATGTGGACCACAACATAACATTCTCATACTCTTTGATTGATGTTTGCTTACATTGTGTTTCCTTTATCTGATATATCATTTGTGTAGATAAGATTTTTCTTACACAACAATGATAAGTTTGGAAATATGTATACATATATTCGATTTGCCAATATTTTAACATAATTAACATGTAGTGGATATCCTGCCATCTAGGGGAGGGGTGGGGAGTTGGGGGGAAAAATTTGTAACGGAAAGCTATGTAAGGGTTATTGTTGAAGAATTACCCACACATATGTTATGCAAATAAAATAAAATTTAAAAAAAAAAAAAAAAAAGAATTCCTATCATAGAGGCAGCTAGATGGTGCAATAGATAGAGCACCAGCCCTGAAGTTAGGAGGGCGTGAATTCAAATTCAACCTTAACACTTTGTGACCTAGGCAAGTCACTTAACCCTAATTGCCTCACCCCCCAAAAAAAAATTAGTTAAAAAAAAAAAAGCTCCTATCAGAGAAATTCTTTCAGTTGTAAAATAAAGGGATTGGACTAGATGTTCCCTAGGGTCCTTTCCAACTCTAAAATCCTGTGTTTTGATCCTAAGATTATAAAGCTAGAGATAGGCAAGATTTCTGAAATTTCCTCACTTTATAGCTGTGGAAACTGAGGCGGAGAGAGATTAAGCAATATTGCAATACAATCCGTAGCCTCTTAACTCATCTATCAGCCTCAAATCTTTCTCCATTTTAATGGAAGCTCCAAATAACTATCAAAGTGATTTTGCTAATTTACCTGTCTGACCTTGTCAATCTTTTCTATTCAACAAATTCTGGTAGCTCACTATTACCTGTAAGATCAAACATAAACACCTCTGATTGATGATTAAAGTCCTGAACATGACTGCATCCAACCTTGCCATGCTTATTATACAATTATCCTCATGCACACTGGCCAACCAAACTGGTCTTCTCTTGTTTCTCATGCCCAGTGCTCGAACTCCCAACTCCAAACCTTAGCACTATCTCCCATGCTTCGAATATATGTTTGCCTCATTTCTAGCTCTTACAATTCCTACCTCCCTTCAAAGTTCAATGCAAGTACCATCTTTTACACAGCCAATCCTCCCAACTGTTGCTAACTCCCTAATGGCCAATTATCTTGTATTTATTAGTGTTATATGTGTGTCTGTTTTTCTGTCTGCCTGCCTATATCTGTGTCTGTTTATAAATGTCTGTATAAGGGGCAGCTAGGTGGTGCAGTGGATAGAGCACCAGCCCTGAAGTCAGGAGGACCTGAGTTCAAATCTGGTCTCAGACACTTAGCATTCCCTAGCTGTGTGACCCTGGGCAAGTCACCTAACCCCAATTGCCTAAGCAAAAAAAATAAAATAAAATAAATGTCTGTATGTCCGCTTATATACTTATCTGTATGTCAGTCAATCTATCTGCTCGTCTCTCTGCCTATATCTGTCTTGCTTTTTGTCTATATGTGTCTGTCTGTCTGTCTATCTGTTGGCCTATGTGTACACACACATACATCCATACACACATATATATATGACATACCAATTAGATTATAAGCTCCTCAAAGGCAGGGTCAGTCTCGCTTTTGACTTTGAATCCCCAGTTTCTAGCACATAGTAGGCATTTAATATATACTTGTTGATTGTTGAGTGACTTGCCCAATTGATCGCTTAATAATAAGCTGAATAATAATAAGCTGATAATAAGCTGAAGCTGAATAATAATAAGCTGATAATAAGCTGAAATTCGACTTAACATTTCTGGATATCTTCCCTGTTACCAAAAAAAAAAACTTGAACTTATATCCTGATGTAATAGAGTAACTTGTCATAACCTGTTCCTTTTTTTGTAGGACATACCAAATCCTAAGAATCTTCCTTGGTCAGCAAATTGGCAGACGTATAGCTTGTTCTTTGGTACAGCCATATTTTCACTTGAAGGCATCGGCGTGGTAAGGTTTGAACTGGAATTGGAACTGATTGTTCAATGCATATTTATATCCTCCTTTGAGGAATTCAATGTTTCAGAGCCTAGGTAGGCTTATTATCAGAAATGCTAAATGTATATGTAAAATATGTATCATATACACATGCATGTACATTATAAATATCATATTTGTATTGATAAATTTATACATACTAAATTTACATTACAGGAAAAAGATATAACTGTGGTTGGTATAATTTTACTTTATATAATATTCTCTTTATATGCATATGTGTATATATTTTTATATATTTGGTATCAAAGAAGTGAAAGCAAAGTAACTGTCCATTAATTAGGAAATGACTGAGCAAACTGTAGTATACAGATGTACTAAAATATTATTGAGAAGTATAAGGAATTTCAAGACACTTGGGAGCAATGTGTGAATGAACTAATAGACACAGAAGTAAGCAAAGCCATAACCAAATAGTGAGAGGCAGCATGGTAGTACAGAGTTACACTTGAAGTCTGAAAGACCTGGATGCATGTCCTACCTTAGAAACTAAGTTGCTATGGCAACCAGAATAAGTTACTTAATATCTTTGAGGCTCAATTTATTTTTTTATGAAATGGGGATTATAATAATACCTGCCTAAAGTCAGGAAGACCTGAATTCAAATACAGTCTCAGACACTTATTAGCTGTATCACCCCAGGCAAGACACTCTGCAAAGTGGAAATAATCATAGCACCTACTTCCCAGAGTGAGAGTCAAATTAAATAATTATAAAATATACAGAGTCTAACACAGAGTATGTTATTTGCTATTATTAGCACAATAATTGTGAGAATCAAATGAGATAAAATATGTAACACTTTGCAAATCTTAAAGTCCTATAAAAACATAAACTGAGGGGCAGCTAGGTGGTGCAGTGGATAGAACACCAGCCCTGAAATCAGGAAGACCTGAATTCAAATTTGACCTCAGACACTTAACGGGTCCTAGCTGTGTGACCCTGGGCAAGTCACTTAACCTCAATTGCCTCAGGGGGGGAAACATAAACTGTTAATATGTAGAAGAACTACAATGTTGTAAATTAAAGTGATTGTAATAATCAATCTTGATCCTAAGAAATAGATAATGAAACTTGCCTCCCTCCTTCCAGAAGAGGTCTAAAGAAGCAGAAGATTGTATGCAACATCAGATATGACTCCACTGTATCTATTATTTTTAATTGCTTAATTGTTTTTCTTTGTTTAAGTGGGAGATGGAAGGACAGTATATCCAGAAATACTGACATTTAAAAACAAACAAACAAGGCATCCATAAATCTTATTTTTTAAATAAAACAAAAGTAACATATTTGTTAGAAATTATCTTCCACCTCTGGTGTGGTAGACAAAGCATTGAGCTAAGAGTCAAAAAAATCAATTTCTAATCTCAATTCCACTGATTGATTATCTGGATAAGGATGATTACATACTTTTTTTGAGCTCTCAAGGAGGACTTCTTACCATCCCCTAAACAAGACATGAGGCAATGCTGTATGTATATTTCCTGCTTTCCTAACCGAATTTGTGAACTAAAATGGTAATAAAAACTCCCCAACTAGTTACTTTATGGAGATCTCTGACAAAAAGTGTTAGCTTTCATGGAGTTATCCACGAGGATCCAATTGCATTTTCCAAAGCTGTATAAACTCCTTTACAAGTATTAAGGCAGTCTGTGAGCCTGGTGGGTAATGCAATGTGGTTGATGGGTTAAATGTTGTTAAAATGGTTACATATAATTATATATGATTTATATATTATATAATATGTATGATTTATATACACATAAAGCAAAGTGGGTACTTACTGGTTAAACAAACTGCGGTATATAGGGGCAATAAAATATTACTGTAAAATAACAAATAATGAATCTGAAAAATTCTGAGACATAGGGACTAATATATGACTGTATTTGAGAGTGAAATATGGAAATGGCTTCTCATGGTAGAAGACTGGATTGGGATTGGGATGATATCGGAGAGGCACAAGTTGATAGTGATTTTGGTGGTACCCCTGGACTGTGATTAAGGATCAATTAAAAATTCTTTCTAGAGTTCTTTGACATTTCCAGCTTAATACTTTTCCCCACAAGAATCTGGCACTGCCTAAAAATTCCCTTGGTCTCTCTAGAAGGCTGGAAACTAGAGTTCTCTGAGAAATAGTATGGTCTAGGAAATCCCATCATCTGGTTTCTCTACCCTTAGCCCTATGGCTATCTCCCTCAATGGCCATCATATTTTTGGGCTAAGAAGTTATAACAAGGCTATAGCCATAAAATCAACTTTTCTCAACTGCCTTGGAATTGTAAAGTTCTACCACTGCCTTATGCTGCCATCTGTTGGACAATGGAGATAAGAGACTGCATCTTTGTTCCAAGGTAGCCATTAGTGGCTCCCAAAGGGAAGGATTAAGGGAAGAAAATAAGAATTTATTAAGCACCTACCAATATCTTTGCTAAGAAAACCTAAATGTAACTCTAAATGGGTTACAAAGAGCCGGACATGACTGAACAGCAATTATGTGCCAGGCACACTCTGTTACACACTTTACAAATATTATCTCATTTGATCTTCCTATTTACAACTGAGGAGGCTGATGCTTGAAAATGGTTAAATGACTTGTCCAGGGTCATACAGCCATTATTATTCCCATTTTATAGCAAGGAAACTAAGGCAACCAATAAACTGACTTTCTCAGGGTTACATAACTAGTAAGCATTTGCTTTTGATCTGAACTTCCAGATTCCAGTTCAAGATTTTATTCCCTATCACTTAACTGCCTAGCAAAGGCTAGGCACATGCTCTCTGGTTCCGAGGCTTTCCCTAGCTCTCTTTGTCTCAAATCTGTGATCCACTCTTTTAGGGTTCTCTTGGGGCAGCTAGCTAGCTCAATGGTTAGAACACCAGCCCTGAAATCAGGAAGACCTGAGGTCAAATCTGGCCTCAGACACTGAACACTTCCTAGCTGTGTCATCCTGGACAAGTCATTTAACCCCAATTGCTTCACCAAAAACAAAACAAAACAAAATTAAAAAAACAAAAAACTTAGCATCTCTCTGAAAGAGGGAAAGGTATCTGAGAAAACTCAGCAACCGACTATCTTTAATAGGATCAATATAAAGGGGTGGCTTTGACATAGAGAACCTTCAGTCTATCAATTGATCCCCATATAATAACTTAAGGAAATGCCTGTTCTCTAAAAGAGACTCCAGCATGTTCTCATTTACATTCTCAATGGCTACCTTCTCCTGATTTTCCTATTTGACCCCTTCTTTTGTCTCCTTTGCTAGAATCTCCTCCAGACTAGGTCCACTGACAACAGGTATCCCACAGGATTCTTTTCTTCATTTTATATATATATGTATATATATATATTTATTTGGTGATGCTTCCATCACCAAGTAATTGGATTTAATTACCATCTAAATGCTAACAATTCTCAAATCTACTTTTCCTGCTCCAGTCTTTCTGCTGACCTCCAATCTTGTATTTTCAACTGCCTTTCAGATATCTCAAATTAAATGTCCTATAGGAATCTTAAATTCATTATATTCAAAACAGAATCTCCCCCCTAAACCTCCATACCCCCTAACCTACTATGTATATTATTAATATGAAAGGCAATTCTATTCTTTCAGTCACTCAGGTTTGATACTTGAGTCATCCTGACCTCTTTTCCTCCTCTCTGCCCCCTCTCATACAAACTGTTGCCAAAACCTGTTGATTTTACCTTTACAGATTTCGCTTTTGCAACCTCTCTCAAATAAATTCCTTGGGCACTGTCCCCTTTTAAGTACAGGCCCCCACCTCCTAATATCTGGATTATTGCAAAAGGTTGCTGGTGGCTCTTCCTGACTCAAATGTCTCCTCATTCCGATCCATTCTCCATTCAGCCTCTAAAGTGAATTTCTTAAAGTGCATATCTGATTATGACATCCATTATTCAATAGATTCCAATGATTTCCAATTGCCCCCAAGAGCATAAAATCCCATTTAGCATTCAAAGCACTTCATAAGAATTGCACATGTTTAACCTACATTGGATTACTTGCAGTCTAGGGGAAGGAGGAGATGGGGAAAGAGAGAGAAAAATTTGGAACACAAGGTTTTACAAGGGTGAATGTTGAAAACTACCTTTGCATGTATTTTGAATAATAAAAAGCTAAAATGAAGTGAGTAAAACCAAGAGAACAGTGCACACAGCAACAACAAGATTATATGATAATCCACTGTGATGGACTTGGCTCCTTTCAACAGTGAGGTGATTCAGGCCAATTCCAACAGACTTATGATGGAGAGAGCCATCTGCATCCAGAGAGAGGACTATGGGGACTGAATGTGGATCACAACAGTGTATTTTCACCTTTTTTGTTGTTGTTTGCTTGCTTTTTTCTTTTTCATTTTTTTCCCATTTTGATCTTATTTTTCTTGTGCAGCATGATAATTGTGGAAATATATAGAGAATTGCACATGTTTAATATATTGGATTACTTGCCATTTACGGGAGGGGATGGGGAGAAAGGAAGGAGAAAAATTTGGAACACAAGGTTTTGCAAGGGTAAATGTTGAAAATTATCTTGGTATGTATTTTGAAAATAAAAAGCTATTATTATTTTAAAAAATAAAAAGCCCTTCAAAAACTAGCCCACTTCTACCTTTTCAGTCTTCAATATCCATTTTTGATTCAGTGACACTGGCTTCCTGGCTGCTCCATGTACAAGACACTCCAACTCTAAGCATTCTCTGTCTGCAACCCATCTGCCCCATTCTTCAAACTTTCTTTCTCCTTCACTCCTACTATTTACTTCCCTGGCTTCCTTTAGGTCCCAACTAATATTCCATCTTTTATAGAAAGCCATCCCTAAAACTCCTCCTTCTTTCATTTTTTGCTTACCAATTTTATTTTTCTTCTCCATAGTATTTCATTTTTCCATATATGTAAACATAGTTTTCAACATTTATTTTCGTAAGATTTCATGTTTTAGGCAGCTAGATAGCACAGTGGATAAAGTACCAACTCTGAATTCAGGAGGACCTGAATTCAAAGCCACCCTCAGATACTTAATACTTTCTAGTTGTGTGACCCTGGGCAAATCACTTAACCCCAATTGCCTCAAGAAAAAAAAAAGACTTTATGTTTCCATTTTTTCCCCTCCCTCATTTTTCTCCCCACTACCCAAGACAATCTGATATAGGTCAAACATGTGCAATCCTTTTAAACATACTTCTATATTTGTCATGTTGTACAAGAAAAATCAGAACAAAAGAGGAAAAAGCCATGAGAAAGAAAAAGCAAGTGAATAAACAAAAAAGATGAAAATACTATGCTTTAATCTACATTCAATCTCCATAGTTTTTTCTCTCTCTGGATGGACATGGCATGTTCCATTCCAAGTCTATTGGAATTGTCTTGGATCACTTCATTGTTGAGAAGAGCAAAGTCTATCATAATTGATCATCACATAACCTTGCTGTTACTGTGTACAATGTTCTTCTGGTTCTGCTCACTTCACTTAGCATCACTTCACGTAACTCTCAAAGCCTTTCTGAAATAAGCTTGCTCATCATTTCTTATAGAACAGTAATATTCCATGACGTTCATATACCATAACTTATTCAGTCATTCCCCAACTGAGGGGCATCCACTCAGTTTCCAGTTCCTTGCCACTACAAAAAGAGCTGCTCAAAACATTTTTACACATATGGGTCCTTCTCCCTCTCCTAACCCTTCTTAATTCCAGTGTTTTCCCTCTTTTGATTATTTCCTATTTATCCTGCAAATAGCTTGCTTCTTTTCTTATTTGTTTCTATGTTGTCTCACTATTAGATTGTAAACTCCTTGAGAGCAGGGACTGTCTTTTGCCCCAGTGCTTAGCACAATACTGGCATAGAGCACGTGTTTAATATTTATTGATTGATTGGTTTAATAATATCTACACCTTCCACTGGAAGATATAAAAGATTCACCACCCTATAGTATCATCAAACCTATAGATTTCCTAATCACCTCCTTGAACAACCACTTATATAAGGAAATATGGAAAGTCTTTAATGAAATTGGGGGTAGAAAAATAAAAACAGAAGAACAGACTACACACTTGTCCATATGAGGAAAATGAATAGACAAAAAATCCTAATAGATGATTGGAGTAAATCAATAAGCATTTATTAAGTGCTTATTATATGCTATGACAGTGCAAGAGATGGATTTTACTTTTTAACTCTAAACAGTTGTAAAATGAGTTTAACTGGTTATAATGATATTCAATATTTCTCATAAAATATTTTTTTATGATTATAGAGGTAGAACGGGAAGCTAGGTGGCACAGTGAATAGAGTGCCTGGTCTGGTTAGGAAGACTCATCTTCCTGAGTTCAAATCTGGTCTCAGACATAATAGCTGTGCAAGCTTCAGCAAATCATTTAGCCCTATTTGCCTCAGTTTCCTTACTGTAAACTGAGCTGGAGAAAGAAATGGTAAACCACTTCAATATCTGTGCCAAGAAAACTCCAAATGGGATTACAAAAATCAGACATGACTGAAAATGCCTAAGCAGGAAGAGGTAGAATGTTCAGCTGTATTTGACACGTTCTAATAGTCACTGTATCTAATTCATCCTTTAAGCAAAACTTGTCTTATACTTTTACAATTTCTGAGAGAACTAGGCGTTTGTGACCTTCATGAATGGAACTATATCATGGTGCAATCCAAGGAAGACTATTGGTGCTAAAGAATAGGTAGGCACAATTACCTTGGTGTTCTCTAGACCTAAGTGAGTAGAGTTTCTGCTTTTATTGTAAAGAAAATTCAAGCCTTTTCCAAGTATTTGCAAAGCATAATAAGCAGGAAGTACAGGAGTCCAGTAACTCAAAATTTCAATTATCCTATCTTGAAGCTTATAAAAACAGAAAACTGGCAAATGCTGGCAAGAAACACAAACATATCTGTAACCCTGCATGTCTAGGTTGTTTCCTGAGTTACAGCATCGTTGTAAATCCTAAAATGTTTCATCTCAGGGTAACTATCTGGTATCACAGAATGAAAATATCATCTGAGGAAGAAATAGTTCTTAATCTAGACAAAATATCCACTGTATTTGTGGGATGTAACCTCTGTCCCTCCTTAATCCTCTTTCTTCTCTAATATTCTTTCCCTTTCTCCTAACCCCACCCTCTCCAATTTACCTATTGGTAACTTACATTTCTATACTGATTGCGTGTATATATATATATATATATATATATATATATATACACACACATTTTTCCTTCTTTGAATCAATTCCAATCAGTGAAGTTCAAGCAATGCTGTGATCTAAAACCACTCCCCTCTTCATTTCTTATAGCACAATAGTACTCCATCACAATCATATGCCACAACTTGTTCAGTCATTCCCCAGTTAATAAACATGCTCTCAATATCAATTGTTTGCCACCTCAAACAGAGTTATTTGTGTACATGTAGCTCTTTTTCCTCTTCCTTTGATCCTTTTGGGATCTAGAAGTACTATTGCTGGTTCCACTGGCATGCACAATTTTGTAGCCCTTTGGGCATAGTTGTTCCAAATTGTTCCCAAGAATGATTAAAACAATTCAAAGGTCCACCAACAATACAGTAATGTTTTCTATTTTTCCCTCATCTTCTCTAGCATTTGTCATTTCTGATAGGTGCGAGATGGTACTTCAGAGTTGTTTTAATTTGCATTTCTCTAATCAAGAGAGATTAAAAGCATTTTTCATAATTATAAATAGCTTTGATTTCTTCTTCTGAAAACTGCCTATTCATATCCTCTGACCATTTGTCAATTGGGGAATAGAGCTTATTTTTATAAATTTGACTCAGTTTTATATTCAGTATATTTCAGAAATGAGATATTTATCAGAGAAACTTGCTCTAAATTTTTTTTTAAATTACTTCAATGTCTTTGGTAACTTTTAGCAAAATGTTAGACATGACTGAAAAATGACAAGTTTCTCAGGATTATCTCTTTCAATTAGGTATATTTTTGCTTTTGTTTTATCTGAGGTCATGATTAAAACCTCTGTCTTTTTTACCTCAGCTGAAGCTTGTTAGATTCTGTTCCAGCTCTTTATTTTTACTCTGTGTCTTGTGTGTTACAATGCCTGTGACATTGAGAGCATGCTTATCAATTTTACTCTGTGTATCTTTCTTTTTCATATGTGTCTCTTATAAACAACATATTCTGGTTTCTAATCTTTCTGCTACCTCTTTCACTTTTAGGGGTGAGCTTATCCCATTCCCAGTTATGATTAGTAACTATTTCTCTCCATCTCATTTTCTTCTGTTTCTTCCCCTCTCTTTTATCCTGTCCCTCCTCAAAAGTCTATTTTGCTTCTAGCCACTATCCCCCTTAATCTTCCCTCCTTTTTAACATCTTTCCCCCTTTCTCTTTTTTTTTTTTTTTTCTTTTTGCTGAGGCAATTGGGATTAAGTGACTTGCCCAGGGTCACACAGCTAGGAAGTGTCTGAGACCAGATTTGAACTCAGGTCCTCCTGACTTCAGGGCTGGTGCTCTATCCACTGCTCCACCTAGCTGCCCCCCCCCCTTTCTCTTAACCCCATCTTCTCCTATTTCCCTTTTGGTAACTTAGATTTCTATACACAACTGAGTGTATATGTGTTTATATTCTTCCTTCTTTGAACCAATCCCAATAGTAGTATAGTTCTAGCAATGTCTGTCACCACCACTCTCCTTTGTTTTCCCCTCTATTATAAAAGTTCTTTCTTGTGCACCTCTTTTATGTGAGAAAAATTACTCCATTCAACCCCTCTCCCCTTCTCCCAGTGCATCCCGGTCTCTAAAATATTATGGAGTCACAGTCAGGATCAAGCAAGATTTGATGACTTTTATATTAAAGGAGTAAAAGACTTAGACTATCATACTCAAAAAGTAAGGAGCTAGGGTTACAACCAAAAATTATCTACCCAACAAAATTGAGTATAATCTGCAAAAAAAAAAAAAAATGAGTATAATCTATACAAAAGAATTTTTAATGAAATAAAGGACTTTTGAGCAATCTTGATAAAAAGACCAAAACCAAATAGGAAATCTGACATTCAAACAGAAGACATATGAGAAGCATAAAAAGATAAACATGAAGAAACATAATGTCTTAATAAAGTTAAACTGTTAGTTACATAATCCATGTAACTATCATTATAAAGACAGTTAATAGGAATTTACATAAACAAAGAGCATGAGTGTGAATCAGTTATGTTGAAATTATTTCCAAAAAAGTAATTTAACAACCAAATCGACTGTGGTAACAGGGAAGACTAAGACATAAACTCAGAAAAAGATAACAATGTGAAAACTGTCCAAAAAAGATAATGCCTAAGAGAACTCTGTCCCCCAACTATAACTTCAGCATAGGACCTAAGGAATAACCCAAGGTGTGGCAGTATTGGATTTGCTATCCCAAACCCCTTTTAAGGGAGTCATATCCCAAAGAGAAGAAGGACTTCAACAACAGAAGTCTAGACCATCTAGCCAGTGGCTAAGTTAACTTATGATGTATGGGGGTAATGAATAATATGGTACATATAGTAAATAGATACCTATACATACCATAGTGTATATGGGAGAAGACCATAAATTAATTATAATATACATGAATACAACTTAAATTAAAAGTATAAATTAACAATCTTTGTAGGTAAATGGAATTTACCATTTAGACCACAGGTCTAAGCAAAAATTCATTGTATTCAAATTTACATTTATACTGTTATATTTTCTACTCATGAGAATATATTTTGTATAAATATAAGGTATTTGGAATAATCTATAGGAATACAAATTTTCTAACTGGTGTAAATTTCATGAAGTATTGGAATATTTCTCCTATTCTTTTTTTTTTTTATTCTTTTCTTTTTGAGTAAGTGGAGGACATTCATCTCAAGCTAGGCTTGGTGATAGGGCTGATAATGGGAAAGCAAAGGAGAGCAAAAACTTGAAGGAATAAGATAAAACAGTGCTCTAGTCTTCCTTCTCTTAATCTGGGGAAATGGTATCAAAAATACCTGGAGTCTTTACAAATCCAGTCTAATCTGAAACAACTGATAGACTGGATAATGAGACTACAGTCATAATTATAGCAGTAAGTTAGAGAAAAATAGAAAAACAATATACTCCCCTACCAATCTCCTACTCCCTTCAAGCTACAGGAATGAGGCAAGAAACAGTATGGCAAAAAACAGGAGCCTCTGCCAAAAATCTTCAACAGTAACTCAGTCTGGGAGTTTCTATGCATCTTTTAGGAGTGGTTGTGAAAAACTGAGTGAAATAGGAGATAGAGTTGATCTTGAAACCAAGAAGACCTGGATAGAAGTCCCAACTCTGACATATAATGACTATATGATCTTGATTAAACCAATCTCAGACAACTTTCTAAAACTCATAAGTTGAAGAGTAAGTGCTGACATGCATTGATAGAAGGAATTTCCTCACCTGGGAGTTCCCTATATCAGTGAAATTGCAGGTTTAGTCCTTAACCAATTCCTCTAGAACTGGTTATTCATTCAAGAATTTTTCTCTTTTTAATAAAGCTTTTTTCTCTAACATTGGAACTGCATGCTCACAAATTGGGAATCTATGCCAGTAGAGTCCGAATTACTGAGATATGAATGTACATATTTGTGTATATATGTATGTATATACAGGTTTCTTAAGTATGTATGACTCAAGAAAAGTAATAGAATGTCCCAATTGTACTCAGGTTCTCTTCATCATGAGGGTTATAAATCTGTATTATTTTTTTCAAGGTCTTTTCCAGCTCTAAAACTGAGATTTTATGATTCAAGTGACCTTATATTTCTTTTACCCTTTTCTGTACACCTTCATGCAGATTCTCCCTCTTGAAAATCAAATGAAGTATCCTAGTCGTTATACTGTGATTCTGTATATGGTGATGCCTGTCATCATTATTCTTTATGTCAGCCTGGGGACCCTGGGCTACATGAAATTTGGAGAAAACATTCAAACCAGCATAACCCTCAACCTGCCCAATTGCTGGTATGTCCTAGGGTAGGAAGGGGGAAAGACTATAAGAATGGAGCCAAGTAATGTGTTCTGCATTGCAGTTGGGTTTTTCTCACTGAAAAAGAGAGGAATTCATTGATCAACCAGAAATTAATACAGGACACTGAACAGATCACTTTACCTGTCTGGATCTCCGTTTTCTCAAATGCAAAGTGAAAGAATAGGATCAGATGACCCTCAAGGTTCCTTCTGGCTCTAAATCTATGATTTTATAAATAGACTGACGTCAGCCTAAAAAGAAATCAGTAAGTGCACAGGTCCACGTCTTGTCAACATTAGAAATAAGATTTGGAAACTGAATGAACATGTGGGATTAATGAGAGTGAGAAGTCAAGGATAAATACTAAGTTCAGTATGAGAGCTTGAGAAAATGGTTTGCTTTATAGAATCAGAGAAGTAGTCTGAGTAAGTACAAAGGAAAAGATTGTTTTAAATATGTTGTTTGATATGTATATGAGACATTTCAAAATGATGATGTAGGACTAGAGCTCAGCAAAGAGACTGGGGTTGGATATATCTCCTCTAGGAATAATTTGAATATAAATGATAATGAAAGGCATGAGAGTTGATGAGATTACCAGATGAATATAAAAAGCGGGCCTAGAACAGAACTTTGGGGTACACCCAAAGATAAGACATATGGTATTGATATGGAGCCAGCATAGGAGACTGAAAAGGAATAATCAAACAAGGAGTATCATAAAAACCCAAGGAAGAATGAATACCCAGAATAGTGTGGGCAACAATAACATATGCTTTAGAGAGTTTAAAAAAAGGTGAGGACAGATCTGGGTAAAGATGATCAGATTTGACAACCAATTAGAACATAGTTGATTTTGAAGATAGCAACTGCATTTGAGATAAGGTTAGAAGCCAGACTGCAAACGGCTGAAAAGTGAGCATAAGCAACCAGTGTAAACATATTTTTCTAAGAGTTTGGCTAGAAATAGAGGAAAGGTATATAATGATAATTTGAGGGGATGGCAGGGTCCAATAAAAGTTTTTTAAAATGTTGGAAATTTAAATATGCTCATAAGCAACAAGGGTGGGGGAGATTGTAAATAGAGAAAGAATGAAGACTAGAGAAAGGGGGAAATTATTTAGAGGCCAATCTACTGGAAAAGAGATAAAAGAATGGGATCAAAGACATATATAAAGAGGTCTATCTTGAAAAGCTGAAGGACCATCCTATTATAAGAGATTGAATGAAAGGAGGAAACAGTGGAGTAATAAGGATATCAAGAGCTTTGAAGAAGGAGAAATTCACTCTAAATGATTTTTATTATCTCAATAAAGTATGAGGCAAGTCACTCAGCAGAGAGGTGACGGGGTAGGAGTAAGGAAGGGGTATGGGTGGTTTGAAGAAAAAAAAGGAAAGTTTGTAGCATTATCTATGGGGAGTGGGATAGATGATCAATTAGGGAGGATTGCTTTGTTGTTCTGAGACCCTCCTTGAGATCGGATAATGTAAATTTGTAGTGAAACTGAGTGAGCAAAATTATGTTACTTGCTTAGTTCTATTCAATCTATTCCAAAGTTTGGGATGGAGAAACATTAGAAATAATCCAAGAATAAGTGTGATAGGAAGAACAAAGAAGTAAGGGAAGGAGAGGAATTGGTTAATTATAAGGTTTAGATTGGTAAAGAAAGTGAAATCAGAGCAGGGTCATGAATTAAAAAAGTGTGGAGGTATGAAGGAATTGAAAAGCAAAATGAGGCTAAGGAATAGATTTGAGAGGGTATAAGCCATAAAGATGGAAAGATAGAAGGTTATGCCCAGATAGAAGAATGACAGAAGTTTTTTTTGTTTTGTTTTAAAATATGAAAATAAATATGAAACCCTTGTGGCAAGATCTAGGATGTGATCAGCTTAGGCTTTTTCTGCTTGGTGATTTTAGAATGAGGCAGGACTATAAAGAGTATTTATTGGGAGTTAGATCACCCTCTTTACTATGTGTTTCACTTCTAGTTCTAGGTTCTTTCTATGCTACTATTAACGTCTTCTTCCTGGGAAGGTAGCACAAGTAACATTTATCTCAATCTAGATCATGGAGGCCACTTTTTCTACAAGCTCCCATGTCATGCTGTCTTTCTTTCTCAAGGAGTTCAATACCCAGATCCTCCTTTCCTCATCAATTTACAATATTTTTTGTTAACTTCCCAAGTGGCCCTGCCCCATTTTGAAATCACCAAACAGAAAAGGCCTAAGTTTTCTTGCATGGCAGAAATTTTTAGATAAGAATTATATGTTTAGATATGTGTTCCCTGTGTCTTTTCCTCATTGCTGTTCCTACATTTGCTCCTTTTATGACACATTCAATTTCAGTCACCTTCCCTTTATGGTTAGCTTCTTCTAGATACACTTTAGGTTGTTGATGCTTAAAATGTGATGCCCAGAACTGGATACAGTACTCCCATTGTAATGCTCAGGGAGAAACTGAGGCAGTATCACACATGGAAATTAGGTAATGCTTTATTGATGTTGAGAGTTCAGAACCCATAGCTATGGAACAGGACTGGTGGGACTCTTGTCTCAAAGCACACGGACCATCCCGAAGACCAACACAGCCACAGCCATGTTAGCCCACTGAATACAAAGTACTCAGTAGCCATATGAGCTGACTGAATACAAAGTACACAGCAGCTCCATCAAGGAACTTCAAACATTATATAGGGTCCTATAGCTCAGGGAGACAAAGAACAGCTGAGAGATATCAGGGGTTCAAAAGAAACTATTAATTCAATTCTGACAGGTAGGGAGTGAGGGGAAGAAGAGTACTGAAGTTATAAATTCAGGTAGGGAGTGAAAGCTGCTGGAGAAACTGAGACCGTGAGTCTGGGTCATACAGATAAGGGGATGTCGGGGCTGGCCATTTGGAAGTTTTATGATTCCATTGGAATGTGAGTCCAATTATTTCTGAAGGTCAGGAAGTGGGGATTGCTATTCTGGGATAGAGCAATTAAGGGAGACTGAAACAGCAATTAAGGGAAACTGAGACTTCAGCTGAGGGAAACTGAGACAGGCACAACATTCCACACTCTCTTTTCTGAATATTCAAATCATTGAATTACCTGCCCTCAGATACCTGGAAGGTCTCAGCACCTCAATTGTAACTGACCCTACCAGGAGCAGATAATAAAACTAGAAAAGGTACAAGGACCTATGGCAATGGCAAGTCTCTCCCTGATAGCCCCAGAGCTGTTTAACAGCCTTCTATAGTGCTCCCTGTTGCCAGCTTGTCAGGTCCTCTGCAGTTCTGGAGCTCCATCTCAGCCAGGGGACTCAGCCTGAGATGAGCAGTTCAATGTTAGGTCTGCAGTGGTTTGTGCACTTAACTCTCTGCTTGCCAAGGGAGCAGTGCCCAAGGCAGCTTGTGTCAGCCCCTCCAGGGCTGCACAGGGCATCAGAGACTCCAAGGGGGAAGGGTGAGGCCCAAAGTTGCTCCCCCTGTCCCTGCCCAGAACAACAGACAGGCTGGGGAACACTGCTACAGAGCAGAGTGTCAGAGTTAGAGTGTCAGTGTGCACTGTATCAGACCACCGAGGCAGGCAGGCACCCAGGAACCCAGAGGCATAATAAGCAACTGCAACATAGTATGCTGAAATGCTAAGTGACTGGGGTTACAGGCCTGGAGAGGTGGATCAGAGACTGCCAGGAATCAGAAAATGGTCCCAGAAACTGAGTCTGCCAGGGCCATTCCAACAGAATAAGGGGGTTCAAAGTTAAAGCAGAACCAGCAATCACAGGTCAGATGGGGTTTAAATAATAAACTAAGCAGGCAGAAAAAAAATGAAAAATGGACTGCTACAGGGGCTTCCATTTAAACTGGTGGGTTGGGTACGGGGCAGAAATACCTAAGCCCAAATGAATAGGAAACTAAGGGGCCCTAGTGGTTCCCATTTCAAGTATTTTTGGGAAAATCACTAGCTTTCCTGATTATTATTTCTCATTCCTCCCCCCTTTTGTTTTCCCACCAAAGGAATCATCCAAGGAGGAGTAAATAGGGCTCTAGTTGTCAAGCCCATCACACATAACAGGCTAATATAGTAGGGGGTTTCCCATTCTGGAACTCAAGATACCTTAAACAATTACATATCCCAGGGGAAACAGTGTGATCAATGTGCAATGCAGATACAAACTATACATTACAGTCTAAAGCCAACATTTTCCATCCCTAAATCCAAAATATAGCACTAGAAAACCCAATCATAATTGTACACTTACGTACAGTAAGAGGGGATCCAAACAGGATTATACAGTAATAGGGGATTATACAGTAATGCAGTCAGAGTTTACAGTCAGGTAACAACCAGCCCAGTTCTCCAAATCAGGAACAAGTCCATTCAAGAAAAAAAGTCTATTCAGGAAAAACGGGCAATGTCTCTTTAAGAACTTCTTCAGGCTGAGAGAAAGGGGTGATGCCTCTTTAAGAAGCCTACTCAGGCGCAAGAGCGGGGGAATGGAACTTTACTTTTCATCCCGGGAAGGGGTTGAGCGAAGAGAAAGCAGGCAGTGAATTAACCGGGTCCCAGAAGCAGCCAGTAAACCTGTAAACTTAACCAAAATGTAGAAAAAAATAACAAATCTAGCAAATAAAGCCTAGGACAGTCCGAGACAGACTGGTTCAGAAAATGTGGGGAAGCCAGCAGAGATGTACCAGCAGCCTCCAAGCAAGAGACAGGTTTTTCTCACAGGCAAACAGCTGCAGGCTGATAACAAAATGCAGTTTCCAAAAAGCAGTTAGATCTCACAGACAGCTGTGCTAATTGTTCTCTCATTAAGTAGAAACTTTTAAGGATCTGAATACCTACAGACACAAATATTTAGTAACAGATAGATGATCAGGCTAAATACTCATGTGCCTAAACATAATGATTACAGAAAGTCAAATTGGAAACAGTAAGGTATGACATACTTAAATTGCAGCAGTGATTTCTAGTGACTATTGCTCGGATCGCAGAAATCAGTTACAGGAGGAAAAACATGGACATAGCTATAACATAATATAATCAGTCAAAACTGAGACTTCAGCACATACAGGATAAAATAGCCTTAACTCAGTTGTACTCCAGGTAATTAATTGTTCCAGTAACTTACAGAAGGTGGAACTTTAAAATCCTAAACAATATCAGCTACAAGCCCAAGAAATTTTACCTCCAATAATAAACTCCATTAACCAAAGTTTCAGATAAATCCTAAACAGGCATATACCATGACCTTATATTGATAACAGTAAGAAATGTGTCCCATGAACTTTCTGGGACTTAACTTTCATATCAAAGACATGTTTCATAAGGTGAACATTAAAGATCATTTTGCTTTAAAATACCCAATCCATAAAAAGTCCAAATTACATATTGTCCAGAACAGAAACATAGTCAGAGACACAAAAAGCAAAAGCTAATTTTCTCAAAATCCCTTCAGTGAATACATTTTTAAGATGACTCAATAGAACCAATTAAAACTCATACAGAATATCCCATTTTCACATAAAGGAATCAATTAAAAACATCAATTAAACTTTTGGAAATAAACTTACCAAATTACAGATCACATTTGTTATCATATTCCTTAAACCTTAAGTAAACAAATAACCAAGTTTATTTCCATTTCTAAAGAAACAGTTGAAAGTGTAGGGGGGAGTTAAACTTCACCCTTTGAGAAAGAATCTTCCCATTTCTCTTCCCCCATTTAACTCTTATTTCCTTAATTAACTTTTAGAATGCCAACTCCTTCTCTCTTCCCGGTTCCCAAATACCTTTCTAACCTTTTTTTTCTTTATCCTACTTCCTCTTCACTTTCTTCTACATTCTTTTTCCCTCTTGTCAATCTTCCCAAATACACACAAAATACTCTCCTTTCTTTAATCCCTCAATTCCATAACCCATTCACAAAGCCATCTCTTATGTCCTGTCTTTTCCCTTTCCTTTTCCTTCAAAACTTTCAAGATTCACAATATAGTGAACATCTAAATAATTCCACAAAACTCACACACATGTTCAAAATCAAAGTTGACAAAATTCAAAGCATAATTCATAATGCTTACCAATTACCCAGCATGTTTCAGAAGGTAACAGAAATTATAAGGACTTTTTTCCAACAAGCTATTATCAGTCTGAAATCAAATTAAATGCAGCTTTTAAAAATTTTCTTACAGTATTGATGGTTCAATATTTAGACAAATTTCTAAGATCTTATACCCAAAATAACAATCTAGCATGCACAAAGCAACAGTAATTATAAAAACCAAATACCTATAAATCCAAAAGGATATGGCTTTTCTTTCTCTTTTTTTTTTCCACTTAAAGAAATTTCCCAAATTCCAATTGAATGTTGCAAGCAAACCAATTTACCATTTGGTTGTATGTATATATACACTTACACACATACTCATATATATGTATACACACACACACATACAATTTTAAACTGCAGTTTTTCCAAAACTTTTTCTCCCAAGTTTTTTCTCCAACACTAATTAAAATCCACTTTCTTTGTTCTCTCCCTGTTATCTCTGTATAATAATTTATAGCCACTCTATGGCTCTATTCCCAGTTTCTCTTCTAGCAGGCTTTGGGGGAAAAAAAAAAACTTCTCCGCTTGCATTTTAAAATGGTCAAACTTTTTCTGTCCCTGCTAGTTTCAAATTAATGCAAACACAACTCCAATAAGAAATTTAAAAACCAAAGCATTTTAACATTGAAATGACCAATTGCCAAATTTTCCTAATCCCTGTTCTTAAAATTTATCGGTTTCACCCAACACACACACACACACACACACACACACACACACACACACACACACA
>JAJPUD010002014.1:242874-283277 GCA_023553655.1 Myrmecobius fasciatus | reverse complement strand
TTGCATTCTTTTTCCATTTTTTCTATTTTATTTTGCAGTGATCTCATGTCGTTTCCCCATGTTTCTTCTAACTCTCTTTTAAGATCCTTTATGTAATCTTCAAAGAAAGCCTTGTGACATGGAGTCCAGTTTGTGTCTCTCTTTGGGGCTTTTTCTGGAGTTGCTTTACCTTTAGGGGCTTCAGGATTTGAGGTCTGTTCTTCCCTCTCTCCATAAAAGTTGTCTATGGTGAGAGCTCTTTTGGTTTTCTATTCATTTTTTTTTAAAGGTACGAGGTCTGTTTAAGGCAAAGGTGGGACAGCTGCTTTAATCTGCCCTGGGGCATTTCTGCTGATTGAGTTATTTCAGGAACTGGGCAGTTCTGCTGATTGAATTATGTCAGGTGCTGGGCAGTTCTGCTTTAGTTCACCCTGGGGCAGTTTTGCTGATTGAATTATTTCAGGTACTGGGCACTTCTGCTGATTGAATTATTTCAGGTGCTGATCAGTCCTACTGATTGATCGCCCTAGGGTGCTGTCTAATGGCAGCTAGGTCCCATGCTCATCAGGGGTTCAGTGCTTCACAATCTACCCCCATCAAAAGGCAGACCTCCCAAACCACCTGCCCACAATCAGGACAGATTGGCCCAAGAGGCCCGCAGAAGACTCCCAGGTGTGTGAAAAGCACAACGCTCCCACTCCTGTTTCAACTCCTGCTCCAACTCCCTGCCCTGGTATCCCTGTGCTGCAGTCTGGGTTCAGCAGACCACCCCCCTGCCCAATTAAGATACCTGTTTTGAAGTTCTTCCAGAGTATCTTCTTCTAGAATCGT
This sequence comes from Myrmecobius fasciatus, assembly GCA_023553655.1. Classification (NCBI taxonomy): domain Eukaryota; kingdom Metazoa; phylum Chordata; class Mammalia; order Dasyuromorphia; family Myrmecobiidae; genus Myrmecobius; species Myrmecobius fasciatus. Next base: position 282,467 of record JAJPUD010002014.1, on the reverse strand, counting down.
GTTGTCCTCCAGATATTGTGGATTTTTTTGCTTCAAAATCAGTCTAGAGGCTTCATATGTTGTTGGTTTGAGAGAAGGTTACAGGAGGTTACAGAGACTCCTGTCTGATCTCCACCATCTTGGTTCCTCCCCCAGAAGTGGGACTGAAACATTTCATTGTTGCAGAGAGCCATGTCCATCAGAATTGATCATCATATAGTATTCTTGTTGCCGTGTATAATGATCTCCTGGTTCTGCTCATTTCACTCAGCATCAGTTCATGCAAGTCTCTCCAGGCCTCTCTGAAATCATCCTGCTGGTCGTTTCTCACAGACCAATAATATTCCATAACATTCATATACCATAATTTATTCAGCCATTCTCCAATTGATGGGCATGCATTCAGTTTCCAGTTTCTTGCCACTACAAAAAGGGCTGCCACAAACATTCTTGCACATGTGGATCCCTTTCTCTTCTTTAAGATCTCTTTGGGATATAGGACCAGTAGAAATACTGCTGGGTCAAATGGTATGCACAGTTTGATAATTTTTTGAGCATAGCTCCAAATTGCTCTCCAGAATGGTTGGATCCGTTCACAGTTCCACCAACAATGTATTAGTGTCCCAGTTTTCCCACATCCCCTCCAACATTCATCGTTATCTTTTCCTGTCATTTTAGCCAATCTGACAGGTGTGTAGTGGTACCTCAGAGTTGTCTTAATTTGCATTTCTCTGATCAATAGTGATTTGGAGCACCTTTTCATATGACTAGAGATGGTTTTAATTTCATCATCTGAAAGTTGTTAATATCCTTTGACCATTTATCTATTGGAGAGTGGTAAAGTCATCTCTCTTGACAGAAAAGAGAAAACAAGTCAGGCAAGTCTTTGTGTCAGAGGAGAATAAGGGTGATTTCTGCATGACTTTCCCTGTGCATTATATTTGTATATCCCTGGGAAAATTTTATACTGTGCTTAAAGCTGCCTGAGATCTTAGGAATAAACTATGCCAAAGGCATATATTACTGTCATGTGGATGATGACCTCTGCATCATTAAAAATCATCTGAGTCCTTCCCTTTTTTCTTGAGTATGTATGTAGCAGACATCAGAGAACCTTAGCACTCACAAGGGCTGTCGGAAAGAGCTTAGGCTGTGGGAAACCCTATCAGTAAGACTTTAGTGCACGCTTGTCTGTTATCTGAGGTCCATCCCAGCTATTTCACAGCAGACCAGTACCAGAAGGCATTCTATATTCTATGGTATAGTCATACTAAAGTATGGAAAACTTGGAATCTTCATGGGTGAAGAGAATCCAAAGTGATAAAATCACATGAGTCTCTAAGAAAGGATATGTGGAAGTAATGTCAACCTTCAGTGATTCAGGCTGTTGAAGAATCCAGGTGGCTTAATATATTCAGCATTGATTTCTATTGGGCTTATATCCCAAAGAAATCATAAAGAAAGGAAAAGGCCCCACATGTGCAAGAATGTTTGTGGCAGCCCTTTTTGTAGTGGCTAGAAACTGGAAATTGAATAGATGCCCTTCAATTGGAGAATGGCTGAATAAATTATGGTATATGAATATTATGGAATATTATTGTTCTGTAAGAAATGACCAGCAAGATGATTTCAGAGAGGCCTGGAGAGACTTACATGAACTGATGCTGAGTTAAATGAACAGAACCAGGAGATCATTATACACGGCAACAACAGTACTATATGACGATTAATTCTGATGGACATGGCTCTCTTCAACAATGATATGTTTCAAACCACCTCCAATTGTTCACTGAAGAAAGCCATATACACCCAGAGAGAGGGATGCGAAATGTGGACCACAACGTAACATTCTCATACTCCTTGATTGATGTTTGCTTACATTGTGTTTCCTTTATCTGATGTATCGTTTGTGTAGATAAGATTTTTCTTGCACAACAATGATAAGTTTGGAAATATGTATACATATATTCGATTTGCCAATATTTTAACATAATTAACATGTAGTGGATATCCTGCCATCTAGGGGAGGGGTGGGGAAGTTGGGGGGAAAAATTTGTAACGGAAAGCTATGTAAGGGTTATTGTTGAAGAATTACCCACACATATGTTATGCAAATAAAATAAAATTAAAAAAATAAATAAATATATATATATATATTTAGCATTGGACTTGGAATATGGAAGGCCTGAATTCAAATCTGTTGTGACTTTGGGGAAGTGACCAGCACCTACCTTGCAGGATTGTTGTGAAGATCAAATGAATTATTTGTAAAGCACTTAGCATATTCCTGGTACAGAGTAAGTGCTATATTAATGCTATTAACATTGCTATGTCCTTAAGAGTCTCGTTTTCCCCATCACCCTTCCTGCAAACTCCAATATTCTCATCACCTGAGTAAGGAGCTATATGCATAAGATGTCCAAGACACAAAAGAAAAAGACACAAATGAGCTAGGAAGAAAATTTGTCTTCAGGCCTAGGGTAAAACCACCAGATAAGTAGATATAGTTTCTTCTGGCATGGAGATGGAGAATGAAGAGGAAAAAGAAAAGGGTCATGAGATTATAGATCACACATTTAGGATCAGAATAACCTCCAGAGTTCATCTAGTCTAATATACATTTTTTTTCAGATAAGGAAATGGAGAAACAAAAATTTGCTTCAGATCACTCAGAATCAGCAGCAGAACTAGGATTTGGATTGAGGTCCTGAGTCCAGAGCCAGGACTTATAAAGGCCAAAGCCCTGCCTCCTACTTAATCTTTTGAAATTCAGCTTTATGTTCTTCAGTCCATTGTCTTAGACCTGGTCTCAACTTGGGTTCCTACCAGTAGTTTCAAAAGGTTAGTGTCTTTGAGGTGGCAATCAGTCAAGCAACATGCATTTATTATGCATTGACCATGGAGATAGAGACAAGATGGCAGAGTAGCAAGAAGTAAGCCCTCTCCTCACTAACCTTCCCCACCTCAAAATAGACCTAGAACGTTTATCAAACTAAAGCCTAATGAAATTTTTTTTAAAAAGTCATAGCAATTTTTTCCAGCCTAGGAGAGCATAAGAAAACAGAGGTCCATGGGCCCTGGAGAAGAATTCTGGCTGGAGGAACACTCCAGAGAAAGCACTTCAAACTTTAAATCTAATCCAAGCCTTGGGTGACAAAAAGAGAAGGAAACAGCATTGGAATATCTTAGCTCATCAGAAGTAGATCATGGTCTCAGTCTGAAGTCTGCAGAGGAATAACTAGGGCATGAATCCCATATGAGAAGGGAAGCCTGCAGTTGTTACTCTGAAACATCAGGGCTGACTTGCAGATGGTATGGCTAAAATCAGCCACATACTATTCTTGCTCAGACCCACACCCAGATTAATACTTTGTAGAACTCAGAAGAGGGCAACAATCCAACTTTTCCTGAATCAGACCTCTTTGGGAGCAGAAGTTAAGGAGAAACCTGAAAGGTATACATAAATGAGCAATGATAAAATAAGGATAAGCTGCTTACATTTAAATATGGAATGATGAAGATGGCAGAGTAAAAACAGGGATTCACCCAAGCTCTCCCCCAAATCCCTTCAAATACTTTAAAATGGTTCTAAACAAATTTTAGAGCATCAGCACACAAGATGAAGTGGAACAATTTTTTATTCAAAGACCGGTCAACAGAAAAGGTCTGCTGTACCAGGGTGGAAGTCCAGTGCATATGTTGTCTCTGAATCAGTGGCAGCACTGGCGGTTTCCATTTCTCTCAGACCACCAAAGACAATTTGGAAGGTCAGAATGAAAGCTTTGTCTCCCTAGGGTGAGAAAGCCTTGGGAAATCATCAGCAGTGGCAAACACAGGGGCAGCAGAGGTAGAGGAAGTGGCAGCAATCTCAGAAGGTCTCAGCCCAGAGATGGTAAGGAGTCTGAGTTGGTCAGCAGGAGATCTCTTTACTAGCTCTGAGGAATGACCTTGTTGCTTTAGCAAATGAGAACTTACAGCCACAGGGGAGCAGGGACCTTCCTCACAGTGCCAAGGCAGAAAAGAGTGCTTGTGGTCATTCAAATACATTTCTCCTTGGAAGAACTGAAAATAGGATCTCTGAAAACAGCTGCACACAAAACCTCTGAAGCTTGGGACAGTGTACTCTCCACCCTGGAAACAGAGCCCTACTTTAAGGAAGAGTTAAAGGTCAAGTAATGGGCAGGGGAAACGAGCAAACAACAAAAAAAATATTCTAACTATAGAAAGTTACTATGGTGATAGGGAAGATCAAAATATCACTCCGAAGAAGATAACAAAGTCAAAGCTCCTACATCCAAAGCCTCCAAGAAAAATAAGAATTGGTCTCAGGCCATGGAAAAGTCCAAAAGTAATTTTGAAAATCAAGTAAGAGCGATAGAGGAAAAATTGGGAAGAGGAACGAGAGTGCTGCAAAAGGAAATACAAAAAGCTAATGAGAAAAAGATGCTTTAAAAATTAAAATTGGACAAATGTGAAAGGAGGTTGAAAATTAGAATTGAGCAAATGGAAGCTAATGACTTTATGAGAACTTAAGAAATAATAAAAAAAAAAAAACCCAGAAATATGAAAAAATAGAAAACAATGTGAACTCATTGGAAAAACAACTAACCTGGAAAATAGATCCAGGACAGATCATTTAAAAATTATTGGTCTATCTGAAAACCATGATTAAAAAAAAAAAAAAAAAGCGTAGACATTATCTTTCAAGAAATTATCAAGGAAAACTATTCTAAAATTCTAGAAGCAGAAGGAAATAGAAACTGAAAGAGATCCCATAATGAAAACTCCTAGGAATATTGTAGCCAAATTCTGGAATTCCCAGATCAAGAAGAAAATATTGCAAGCATCCATGAGCAAACAATTCAAGGATAATGGAGCTACAGTAAGGATAACACAAGATTTAGCAACTTATGTATTAAAGAATTGGAGGGCTTGGAACATAATATTCCAGAGAGCAATGGAGCGAGAATTACAATGAAGAATTACTAAACCAGCAAAAAATGAGAATAATTCTTCAGGGAAAAAGGTAGAAATTCAATGAAATAGAGGATTTTCAAGGATGTGTGATGAAAAGATGGAAGCTGAATAGAAAATTTGTTTTTCAAATGTGGGATGGAGAAGAAGCATAAGGAGATAATTAGGAAAGGGAAATCATAAGGAACTTAATAATATTGGTCTGTTTATATTCTTTTTGTTAAATTTATTTATTAATACTTTTTATTTGCAAAACATATGTATGGGTAATTCCTAAACATTAACCCTTACAAAGCTTTCTGCTACAAATTTCCCCTCCCCTACTCCCCACCCTTCCCCTAGATGGCAGGATATCCACTACATGATAATTATGTTAGAATACTTAAGAAATCAAATATATGTATAATTATTGCCACACATCATTTTTTGTGCAGGAGAAATCATATCTATAAGAAAGAATAATCCGATAAAGGAAATACAATGCAAGCAAACCTCAACAGCGAACATGAAAATGTTATGTTGTGGTCCACATTTCACATCCCTCTCTCTGGGTGTATATGGCTCTCTTCACTGAACAACTGGAACTGGTTTGAAGCATTTCATTGTTGAAGAGAGACATGTCCCTTAGAACTGATCCTCATATAGTATTGTTGTTGCCGTGAATAATGATTTCCTGGTTCTGCTCATTTCACTCAGCATCAGCTCATGCAAGTCTCTCCAGGTCTCTCTGAAATCGTCCTGCTGGTCGTTTCTTACAGAGCAATAATATTCCATAACATTCATATACCATAATTTATTCGGCCACTCTCCAATTGATGGGCATCCATTCAGTTTCCAGTTTCTAGCCACTACAAAAAGAGCTGCCACAAACATTCTTGCACATGTGGGTCCTTTTCCTTCTTTTATGATTTCTTTGGGATATAAGCCCAATAGAAACACTGCTGGGTCAAAGGGTATGCATAGTTTGATAACTTTTTGAGCATAGCTCCAAATTGCTCTCCAGAATGGTTGGATCCGTTCACAGTTCCACCAACAATGCATCAGTGTCCCAGTCTTCCCACATCCCCTCCAACATTCATCATTATCTTTTCCTGTCATTTTAGCCAATCTGACAGGTGTGTAGTGATGGTCTGTTTATATTCTTAGATGGGAGAATGATACTTGCAACTCATTAGAACTTTCTCATTATTGTGGCATTTAGGAATATATATAGACAGAACACAGGTGTGAATTAAATATGAAGAAATAATATCTAAAAATAAAGTTAAGAGGAAAAAGGAATGTCCTGGAGACAGGGAAAAGGAGAGATTGAATGGTATAAATTAATTACAAGAAAAGAGGCAAGAAAATGCTTTTACAATGGAAGGGAAGAGGAGGAGGGAAGGGGGACTGAATCTCACTCTCTTAAGAATTGGTTCAAAGAGGAAATAGTATACACACCCAATATGGGTATAGAAATCTATCTTACCCTCCAGAAAAGTTAGAAGGGGAAGGGATTATGACTGAGAAGGGTGATAAAAGGGAGGGCATGTTGGGGGAGGAGTGGTCAGAATGAAAAACACTTTTAAAGAGAGACAAGGCGAAATGAGAGAGAAAATAGAATAATCAGGGGGTAAATACAGTTAGCAATAGCAATTATGAAAAGGATTTTGAAGCAAGTTTCTGATAAGGGTCTCATTTCTCTAATGTATAGGGAACTGAGTCAAATCCATAAAAAATAAGAGCCATTCCCCAGTGGATAAATGATTAAAAGATATGAACTATGCCTAAAGAGCTATAAAATCATGTATAACCTTTGACATACCAGTACTAGGCATGAATCCCAAGAGATATGTTTTTTTTTAAAAAAGGAAAAATGTCCATATATACAAAAATAGTTATAGCAGCTCTTTTTTCAGGGCAAAGAATTGGAAATTGAGGGGATGCCCATTATTTGGGTAATGGCTGAATAAATTATGGTATGTAATTATGATGGAATACTATTGTACTATAAGAAATTATGAAGATGCTTTCAGAAAAACTGGGAAAGTCTTCCATGATCTCAAGCAAAGTGAGATGTACTGTGTACAGAGTAACAGCAGTATTTTAAAGTGATCAACTGTGAATAACTTCTATTAGCAATACAATGATTCAAGATTAATCTGAATGACTTAATGATGAAAAATGCTATCCATACTCAGAAAAAGAACTGATTGTGTCTGAATACAGACTGAGGTATCCTTTTTTTAACTTTATTTTTTCTTGAAGGTTTTTTTTAGGAGGGAGAGGGGGAAAGATCTGTTTTCTTTTGCAACATGATTTTTATGGAAATGTTGCATAACTTCACATGTGCCTTCTCAAAAGAGAGAGGCTAGGGAGAAAGGGAATCTGAAACTCAAAGTTTTAAAAACAAATATAAAAAAATTGTCGTATATGTGACTAGGGGAAATTAAAAGGTAAAACAAAGAATATACATTTTAATGCAGGGAACACAAATATCCAGGTATATATAAGATATACAGAACATAGATGAAAGGTAATTAGAGGAAGGTTTTTGCAGCTAGTAGGACCAGGAAAAGGCTTCCATAAAATAGGATCAAACTGAATCCTGAAGACAGGGATATTGAGACAATAGTGAAGGGGCAAATCAGGGGTCCTTAAACACGGAATGCATTGACCCTGAACTATATATTTCTGCATAATTCATTTCCCTTGCAATCACACATATCTTACTTTGCACATTTTAAACATTATTCTGAGAAGGGATCCACAGGCTTCAGACTGCCAAAGGAGTCCAGGGCACAAAAATGGTTAAGTATCTCTGAAGTAGAACATTGCAGACATGGCATCTAGAGCCACACATGGTCATCCCTTACTTCACATCTCCCCACCTCCTCAATCCCTTTTAAAAAAAAAACAAAAAAACCGAGGTGATAGTCCCCTAATTTTATCCTCATGCTTTCTTTTCACAAGCACCCAGCTTCCAGCCTTGAAATAACAAATCCAAACTAGTATACCTCCTCCCCCATCCCTGCATGACTTGTAGAGGCCTTGTGATCTTATTCATTGGGCTCTAAATTTATAGACTTATTAGCATATCACAAAACTATTTTATAGTTTGAGAAATAGGATAAGAAACTAATTTCCTATCTGGCTTTGGGGACTGAGTTTCATTCCTATTTAGTAACTCAACCAGTACAAACTTGTATTAGAAATTGCTTATGAAGCCATTATGTCTGACTGTGACTCCATTTGGGGTTTTCTTGGCAGAATACTGGTATAATTTGCCATTTCCTTGTCTTGCTCATTTTACAGATGAGGAAACTGAAACAGAGTTAAGGGACTTGCCAAGGTCACACAGCTAGTAAATGTCTGGGGACAGATTTGAATTCGAGAAGAGGAAACTCCTAGCCTTGTCAGTGCTCTATCCACTGGGTCTCTAGCTGTCCCGAAGTCATAACTTCCCTTAATTTTGTATATGGTAAGCCTTAAGTGCCAAAGCTGAGTCAGCTACATTTAGAGGTCTTGGTTTTTTTCCTCATTTTTACTGAAAGGTAGTTTTTATTTTAATAGTATTTTATTTTTCCTAATACATGCAAAGATAACTTTCAAACATATTTTTATATTAAAAGTTTTCTTTATAATTTTCCATGTTCATAGTCTTTAAGGTTAGAAGAAACTTTAAAGATCATCTGATCCAAACTCCCTCATTATACAAATAAGCAAACTGAGACCCAGAAAGAGGAAGTGTCATCCCACATTTACTGTAATTACAATACTGTAATAGCACATCTAGGATGAAAATCAGTGACAGTAATATTTTAGACCCTTAAATTGGTGAAGATCTTAACAGTAATGTAAAAGGATGTGGTTAATATTAAATCTTGGGAAAGAAAAATTTGGCCTACAATTAAGGGATCTTGAAGCCAACAAGAACTAGATTCAAGTTCTGCCTAATTCAGACTATTCACAAATTACAATTTCTCAATCCTTCCAAGCATCTCTAAAAATAGAAATTGATTTGCATTGAAGGGAGTTTCCACACCAAGATCTTCCCAAACTGATTCAGATCTCCACCCACCCATTTTTAAAAAACAAAACTCACAAAAAAAAGGACAGGTTAATATCAGCTTTCTCTGAGCTACACTTGGTAGCAATATTTTAATTAAAACAAAATCTATAAAAAGTTTACCTTTAAATGATAATGGGGTGATGTTGACCTAAAAGATGCCAATAAGATTATGAATCTCTAAAAAATCCACAATAAGAAATGCTAATTGCCTCCCTCTTCCTAGAATTAAATTCTCACTTCTAAATCTATTTATTGGAGATGGGTAAATTGTTATCTTTACAAGGACTTTGTGGTGTAGTCACTAATTGCTTAGCAAGTTGGTTTCATCCTGAAAATGAATTAAAACAGATGCTATCCAGGGGAGAATGATGGCTGGGGAGTAAAAACTTATTTGCCACTGAATCATGGGATGACTGGATGATTTTAAGGAAGTCCTCTCCCTTCTTCCAGTGGTCTTCATTTTGCCCACTTGTAAAAAGAAGTCATTACATGCCATTCTACAACAATCTTGTTGATTCACAATCAGGAAAAAAAAAATAGTGGTGGAAATCCAGAAGATGGAAACAATGAGCCAGATCTGAGACTGGCTTACCAGGGAGGGTGAGCCAACATAGGATGATAATCTAAATCATGATGGAGAAAGAATGCTCAAAGGACAGTACCAGTTAATACAAAGGATTCTAAAATAAAAGACAGTCAGGTGAGCACTTGCAGCACAACTGACACCTTGGTTTAGCAAAATCTCAATGCTGATTCTCTCCAACCAGACTAGGAATCCTTGTGGCCCCAGACCTTGCCTCCCCTCTATCCCCAGAGAATACTCAATACTCAAGAACTAATTGGTTGGTTGGTCAATTTATGAGCCAGTACTGAGTTGCAGGGAATGCAGTAATATACAGATAATCAGTTCAGATAATTGGTATAGTATGGGAGGAGCTTTGGCTCTGGAGTGAAGGGGACTTCAGTTCAAATCCCACCTGACAATTACTCCCTATATGACCTTCCTCTTTCCAATTCGAGACTCTAGCCTAGCTCCATGTTGCAGAAATCTGTCCAGGATTCAGACAGCCAGCTTGGATATATTCCTTAAAGAATAAAAGCCTACTAGGGGATGGCAAGCTAGAAGCACCTGAGCTGCAGAGCTCTGAACTGAAACAAAAGGGGTAGAACCTTCATGTAGGATGGATACTTTTCATGTAGGGAGCTGTGAGCACTCTACCAAGGCTAAGGGAGTGTAGCAACCAGGTGGGGCTATTTTGACCCCTCAAATCAGTTGAAGCAGAACCTAAACAAGTGAACTATGAATGCCCATTATTCATATCAAGAGGAAGCTGAAATACTTTGAGCTCTAGTCCCCAAGGAAATTAGAGGGAAAGAAACCAGAAAGTGAGTGATAAAGAAATCTCAACAAACTTAAATAAAAACAGATAAATGAACAGGAAAAACAGTACCAAAAGGCAATATGGCATCTAGATCTGATGAGTTCAGATACCTATAAATACACATAAGGAAGGAAAATGCTCCAACACTTGATGAGATAGAGGACCCTGTGGAATGAGAACATGAAACCACAACATGCTGTTTTTGAGTGGTTTGAGAAATTGAGAAATATGAACATAACAAAAATAAACAATACAGAAAAACTTGATCTTTTCCAATGGCAAGTCTCACCAAAGAAATAAAAATAAAAGCTAAGTGCCCAAAATTTCTAAACATAGAAGATGAAATTCCCATTGAAAAATTCATTGATTCAGCCATTCTGGAGAACAATTTGGAGCTATGCTCAAAAAGTTATCAAACTGTGCATACCCTTTGACCCAGCAGCATTTCTATTGGGCTTATATCCCAAAGAAATCATAAAGGAAGGAAAGGGCCCCACATGTGCAAGAATGTTTGTGGCAGCCCTTTTTGTAGTGGCTAGAAACTGGAAATTGAATAGATGCCCTTCAATTGGAGAATGGCTGAATAAATTATGGTATATGAATATTATGGAATATTATTGTTCTGTAAGAAATGATCAGCAAGATGATTTCAGAGAGGCCTGGAGAGACTTACATGAACTGATGCTCAGTGAAATGAGCAGAACCAGGAGATCATTATACACGGCAACAACAGTACTATATGACGATCAATTCTGATGGACATGGCTCTCTTCAACAATGAAATGTTTCAAACCACCTCCAATTGTTCACTGAAGAAAGCCATATACACCCAGAGAGAGGGATGTGAAATGTGGACCACAACATAACATTCTCATACTCCTTGATTGATGTTTGCTTACATTGCATTGTTTCCTTTATCTGATATATCGTTTGTGTAGATAAGATTTTTCTTGCACAACAATGATAAGTTTGGAAATATGTATACATATATTCGATTGGCCAATATTTTAACATAATTAACATGTAGTGGTTATCCTGCCATCTAGGGGAGGGGTGGGGAGTTGGGAGGAAAATTTGTAACGGAAAGTTATGTAAGGGTTATTGTTGAAGAATTACCCACACATATGTTATACAAATAAAATTTAAAAAAAAAAAAGAGAAAAAAAAATTCATTGATTGCCTCTGGAAAAGAAAAAATAAAACCAGAGTCGCAAATTCCAAGATAAAATAAACTTAATGACAAATTTGCAAGTCATCAAGAGAAAAGCCAAATACAAAGGCAAAGATATTCAAATAATATATCCACTAGAAAAAGAAATGGAATATGTTCCCATAAAGTACTGGAACTCAAGGTAAACCAGGGCTGTCTATGCTGACAATAACTATAAACTAGACAAGATGGGAACATTCAATAAAAGTTTGAAACTGAACTGTAGAATATTTTCTTCCTAAACACACCAAACAAAATTTAAGGAGTAAATAAATTACAGACAATATAACAATAAGAGTAGAAAAACTTCTTTCTAAAGACATACTATGGGGTAGCTGGATGGCCCAGTGGATAGAACATCAAGAGAATCCGAATTCAAATATGACCTTGGAGACTTGATACTTACTAGGCATGTGACCCTACACATTCTAATTACCTTGAAAAAATAAAATAAAGGCATACAAGGAGAAGTAAGGAAGGTAGCAAGTTGCCTAGAGGTAACAATGAAGAGTTAGAAAGTGAGAGGGCATCATGGACAGAACCTGGAAATTCTGTAGACAGGTAATCATTGCTTTTGTGGGATTACATTATGAGAGTAGATAAAAGGGGGTTAGATGAGCAGGGGGATAAGTGATACATTATCAGTATCCACTCTGATATCTGTAATAATTGGCCTTATTCTGAAACTCCTTGGAAGAGGAATCTTTGGAGAAACCCTATAAGGCAATGGCAGAAAGTGCAAGGCAGAGCCTTGAAAAGGTATCTTCGAAGGTTAGATTGTGAAAACATGAGAAAAGGAGATCATAGGGATCACAAATCAGACAGTGAGTATATTGAAAGAGAAGACAGAGAATGAGGAGGATTTAAGAAATCCTTTTTGGAAAGGGGTACAAAAAATGACATAAAAAACCTAAGGACTAGTTGAAGGGGAGGAAAGGGAGAATCTACTTAATTGAGGAAAAAAAAAAAAGGGGGGGGGGAGGATTCATAACCAGGAAAGGTAGGTGTTAACAAAAGTCTAAAAAAAACAACAGGATTTGGTAGGAGTTGGAGGACAGGAGAATCAGTGGGAACAGGATTTATTTAAATAAGTAAAATAACTGAAGGAACTTAAAGCATTATTGTGTTTATAGAGGGACTAGGCACAACTTCAGAGGCAGCAGTAACTCTTGCTGAGGAATGATGGATTGGGGTAATTTGAAGCTGGGTGACCCTCCTTCCCCCTAGCACACCTGACCATTCAAGAAAGGAGAACAGGGTTGAGTTATGTAATTGGAGTAGGCTAGAAGTAGTACCTGAGGGAAAATATTATGCAGAATTCTTAGGGAAACAAATCCAAACCCAACCCTAAAATATCTATTTAACTGATAAGAAAAAAGAAATACAAATACAACAAATTGTATAAGAGCAAATATAGGTTTACTTTTAGTTCAATTTTAGTTTACTGTGAACCCCTTGGGGGTCACCCATTGGCCCTTCTGCACCTTGTCTAAAAGTGGGCTAAAACTGAGCCATCCCCCCTCCTCAGGCTCCCCCACCCCCATTCCTTAGAGGGGTATATGGGTAGGCTCCTTAGCTGAGGGACTTTGGCAAATTTTCTCAGAAGCCTGACTCCCAAGGCCACTGGCTTCAGTTACAAAAAAGTGGCTAGTTATTACTACTAGGATCTTCTGGCTGGATTACCAATCCAGGCACTTTCAAAATGCCTTAGGGTTACTGCCCAGGAATATTGAGGCCTGGAGGACACCCTCCAAAAGAGGTCTGAGAATCTACTTTGTGTACCTGTTGGCTGCTGCTTTTCCAGAAAGCAATGGAATAAATTCACAAATGGTTTCCCCCCTTGTTCCACATCCCCCACCTCCCACTCCTTCCAGAGTGGGGAAAACAATAATTGGCACTGATGGAGGAAACTAAGGGAAGCTTAACTAGGAGGATCATTAAAATGAGAAAAAATATACATAAAAACCATTCAAAGTTATGTAAATATTAGTTACTATTATTTTAAAATATCCTATGCTAAAATTGAGAAATAATACTCTTAGGAAAGTGTTTCTCAACACTATAAAATAGGCCAGTTCTTTGAATGGGTTTTTTCCCATGGGAAAAAAATCCTGGGAAGTAATCATAGACCCTAGGCCTGGCAATGAAGTGGGAGAGGTCTGGGATGTGCAGGAAGACAGAAGAACACAGATAGTTGTCCTGGGATTGAAAAAATTGGGGAGGTCCAACTCCATCGGAGTGATCCCTGGCTGAGGCTGGGGGGTATGGGGCTGAGGAACTGAGAATGGTGGGAAGGAAGAGCAACTCTATCCAGGCAGGGATGATGGCCTCATTTCTCCTTGAGGGAGACCTTGATCTTGAAGCAGCCCAGACGGGTGCCGCTATTGCTTGCAACGATCTGAGCCCGGTAGTTGCCACTGCCGAGAGAAGGTGGCAACTTCACAGGAGGTATTTGGAAGCTGGTCTTGGGCAGGGAGTAGGTGCCCTGAGAGAGACAAATGAGCACCACAAATTAGGGAAGAACTTTTCTAGCTGTTTTCTCTCCCTCTGAAATCTCCAGAACAGTAAAATTTCCTCCCAATCAATACCCAGAAACAGGCAGGTACAGAAAATAATTTTCTGTAATGCTAACATGCACATAACCAGAGGCACCTGAAGGTTTCATGTCAAAGGGGGCCCACTTCCCTTACCAACTACATCTTTTTTCTACTTTTTCTACCAGGCTTCCCTTTTCACCAATCCTCAAAATTGCCTGTCCTCATAAGGGCCCAGAAAAAGGAAATGGTAGCAAATAGTAATTTTTAGAACTACTCAATGGCCCTTAGGTCAATAGGTTCCAAAATGCAGAAGTGCCTTAAGCTTTTTCCACACTACCTGCCATGCTCCAGGTGTTGCCCCCAATTCTTTCCTACAATACTGCTTACAACTGGGGCCCAATTCTCCTCCCCAAACTAGGATAGGGCAACTTAGGGGAATCTCTTTTGCTTCTCTACCAGTTCCTGAATTCCCAGATGGTCACAGGGGCTCCTCAGGACAATTGAGATGAGTCCCACCAGTTAAGTTAGGCACTCACAGGTGGTAGATACTTGACTACCCAATACTCCCTTCTTATATCAAGGGTGCAAAGGGACCTTCCCAATGACTTACCTTCTTAAAGGGGCAGTGACAGGGTAGGCCATAGGTATGGAGAGGCTCAGGGCAGGGTTCCCCAGGTGGTATGAAGGAGTCAATTATCTCACATATATCTTGATAGGTGCAGCTTCCAATCTTTTTAATACAGGGGATTTGCAACCAGAATCCAGGAGTCACTTCTTTCTCCAAAGTTACCACTACCTTTTAAGGGAAAAGATATAGTTCATAAGGGAAGAAGGGCCTGGAAGTAGACAGAATCCATCCACTTAGTCCTCACAACATCCTAAGGACGGCAGGTATCTTTTACCTTCCATTTACAAATGATTAAGCACAAGGATCAAAGGATCCCAAGGTCACACAATGTCAAGAACAAGGAATAGAAACCAACTCTCCTGTCTTTGAGACAGGGCTGTTTCCACAAATGCAAATGTGGTTTGAACAGAAAATGTTGAGCAAACCCAAATGTGTAATTGAACATTTCCCCTTAACCCCTAGTTTGAGTGGAAACAAAACGAACATGTGATTTTCAGGGTCCATGGTTGACTTCAAAGGGCTTTTCTATGTATTACAACAAAAATAACTTTTCAAACATGAAGACCCCACACTAAAACAGGTAACAATGAGGAGAAAAATTATTTTCTTAAGTGTCTAGTCCACATGGTATGGCCAGAGAACCGAGTATTTTTCCTGCATTTTCTAGGTACCCACCCCAATCTCTTTTTCTCTTGAAGTTCTTTGCTTCCAATCTCAGATTCCCTCTTCAGACAAGGAAAACAATATTTAGTATTTCAGTGTGATAGAAGGTCTTTAATACAATATTAGAGGACACTGCTCACATTTTCAAAAAAAGTAGAATGATCTGAAGGAAAAGCTAGCATGTATATAGACTAAGCTAAGTACTTTATAAATATTATCTCATTGGATTTTCACAACAACTCTGAGGTGGTGCTGTTAATTTTCCTTATTTTACACTTTAGGAAACTGAGCAGCTAACTGCTTGTCCTAAGGTCAAACAGTTACTAAGTACTGAGGTCAGATTCTAGTGAGGTAAAATTTAATATAAAATCCAATACTTGAAAAATTCTAAAAAAAGAAAGACAGGGGCAGCTAAATGGTGCAGTGTATAGAGCACGAGCCCTGAAATCAGGAAGACCTGAGTTCAAATCTGGTCTCAGACACTTACCATTTCCTAGCTGTATGACCCTGGGCAAGTCACTTGACCCCAATTGCCTCAGCAAAAACAAAAACAAAAAAAAAACCCAACCATACAAATGTAGGATAGGGTAAAAGATGGCTTTAAGCAGCAGTTTGTGTTAAAATGACAAGGATTTTTAGCAGAGAGCAATACAGGTCGGCAAGGCAGCTCAAAAAAGGCTGTAGCACAATTTTAGATTGTGTAACTAAAAGCATGGTGTCTAGATGAAGAGCTATGAAAATAAATGCATAGTAACCCTCTATCCTGATCAAATACTATTTGCATTATTGTGTCTACTTCTAGCTACCACATTTTAAGAGACAACATAATGGAGCACAAAGGAGGGTATCAAAATTTGAAATATGCCACAAAAAGAACTGTTTGAAAGAACTGGGGATATTTATCTTGGAGAGCAAACTTACTTGGGAATTTGAATCCTGTCTTTAAATATACAAAGGACTGACATGAAGATTCAATTTCATCTATTTGATACCACCAAACAGAATGAGGACAATTGGCATAATTGGAATAATTATAATAATAGTAATAATTATAATGACTAGGAATAATCCCACTATTTGGCAAGCACTATGCTAAATTCTTTACAAATAATAATCTGTTGGGGCAGCTAGGTGGTGCAGTGGGTAGAGCACCAGTCCTGAAATCAGGAGGACCTGGGTTCAAATTTGATCTCAGACACTTAACTTTCCCTAGCTGTGTGACCCTGGGAGAGTCACTTAACCCCAAATGCCTCAGCAAAAAAAAAATTATACTAATAATAATAATAATCTGTTTTGATCAAAATAAAGGAAAAATTTTATGATGAAAGGTCCACAAGTCTAATGGCTAGCACTGGCCATAAACTCAGAAGATATGAACAAAAGTCCTTTTTCCAATACTAAGCAGACATGGGAAAGTCTCTTGACCATTTTGGACTTTAGTTTCCTCATTTATTATTTATTTATTACTTATTAACCTTAAGTAGTCCCAAGGGTTTTTCCATTGCAACATAGAGATGAACCAGAGCTACCTTCCCACATTCAGCTGTACTTTGTGCTCTTCAGCTGTTCCCAACCCCCCAATCAAGCTGTCTCCTCTCCTTTGTTCCCAGCAGGGATACAATAACTCCATTCTTGTTTTGCTGGGTTACTTCACCTTCATTGTTTTTTACATAAATTCTGGTTAGTCTCTAATTTATCCTGGAATTCAAAAGGGTCATCATGATTCCCTATACCATTACAGCTTAAAAAAAAAACAAAAAAAAATCAGGTAGCCTTCTAGCCATGACTCATTATCTAACTAATAACCAGATAGTGCCTTGACTTTTTATTTAAAAAAAAAAAAAAAAAGTGTCAGGGAGGAACAGGAGAAAGACAACAGACACTTAAGCCTTCTTTATTTCTTGAATAAACTATCTTTCCTTTGACATTTGTATTGACTACAGTATTTGCCTTGACTACCTTGCCTCCTGAATAAAGCTGTCCTCCCCAATTCCATCCTCATTGACTTAATCAATCACTACTGCCTTCTGGTTAGAGTCATTACCAAACAAAACTAGGATGAAGAATTGCCAGAGCCATATCACAGCTGACTCCACATAATAACACAAACTCATTCAAACAAGTATCACGTCCTAGATTGTGTAAAAAAGCAGTTTTGTTCCCTGGTCCTTCAGTTACTCTGCCAATCTAGGTTTTGGAAACCAGAGGGGTTTGCCTGGATTTGAACCCCAGCTCTGCTATTTACCTATGACTTTGGGTAAATAATTTTCCTTTTGTTGGCTTTAGTTTCTGCATTTGCAAAAGAAATTTGGAAATAAATGATTTAGGTTACCCTTCTAGCTCTAACTTATATGATTCTAGTCACAAGAATAGCTCACATTCCTCCAGTACCTTACAAAACATTTTCCTCACAATACATCTAGCGTTCTCTCACCTATAAAAAGAAAATGATGAGGAAATAGGATTTGAGTTTGTAACTTAATAATCACCACTGACATTTACAGTGACTTTAATTTAGGTTTATAATATACTTCACATACTCTTGATTTAAGTTTCATAATCTGTCAGATGAGAATTATGAGTATTATTGTTGGCATTTTGTAGACTTGCATATGGTCACACAACTAAGTGGAATTTGAATTCACATCTTCTTGATGCCTTCAAGTCTAGCTCTCATAACTATGCTATGTGCTTAGTAACAACTTGAGTGGCTGAAATCATTTTATGACTCAAACATAAGTCTGCAGATTCCAAATCCCATGATTTCTACAGTAACCTGCATTTCTGAAGCAAAGCTTTTAATTATTCTACGACTGAAAGTATTTCCATGGAGGGAACTGACATGGATTTATAACACCAAGGACAATAGATAAATGGCCAAAAGATAGGGAAAAAAATAATACAAGAGAACAATAACAAACTACTAAGGATTACCTACCCTATGAGTTTTGGAATGCTTTATCTAAAAATTTGGAATGCTTTATCACCCATAATGAGAAACACAAATCAAAATGAATAAGAGATTCTACCTTATGTGCATCTTCTAATAAAAATGACAAGAACTGGAAATAGTCGATTTTGGAAGAAAAATGGGAAAATGGACATGCCCATACATTGGAGTTTTAAAATGGTTCATCTATTTTGGATATCAACTTGCAATTATGCAAAAAATGACCAAACTCTTTGACCTAACAAACCCACCACCATATATCCCAGAGAAATTAAAGATAGAAATAAAGGTGTAACATAGACCAAAACATCCACATCACTCTTAGGTATAGCAAAAAAATGATAAAATAAAGGGGGAGGAAGTAGGAAGATTACCTATCAGTTGGGAAACAGCTGGAAAAAATTTTGAGATACTGTGAGAATGTAAGACTATTATTTTGTATAAGTTATTTATAAGAAATTAAAATAAAAATGGAAAGATATTTGAACTGACAGTATGTTAAGCAGAACCAAGAAGATGCATGACAACAAAAATGTAAAATAAAAAAAAATCACTAAAGAGAGAAGCCCAGCTGTGAGACAAAACCCAATTATATCCCTAAGTGTAATTAAGGAAAAACTTGAAGGTCCCACAAAAGAGATACTGAAATATATATATTGATACTCCTTTAAAAGCAAAAGCAGGGAGCTAGGACTAACAGAAAATAGAATATGGTTATCTGTATCAGGTGTTTCTGCTTAATTGTTTCTACCACAAGGGAATACATGTAATGGGAAGTGACTGATGTAAAGATGGGAGGAATCAGCAAGTAATATAATTTTTAAAAGATTAACTTGTTAGTAAAACAAAATAGTTCTTTCCTTCCCTAACGAAGCACATAGAATAAGAGAGCAATGCAATCTTGCATTCATTCAAGTTCTTAGATGGAAACTTTAGCTGATTATTGATAGAGAAAAGCTAGAAGGGGGACCATTTAATCCAAACCCATTACTTTTTTGTAGATGAAGAAAATGATCCAATTCTGGTGGAGGCGGCTCTTTTTAGCAATGAGTTAATTCAAGCAATTCTAATAGATTTGTGATGGGGAGAGCCATCTACATCCAGAGAGAGGATTATGGGCACTGAATGTGGAGCACAACATAGTATTTTCACCTTTTCTGTTGTTGTTTGCTTGTCTTTTTTTCCCTTTCTTATTTTCCCCCCTTTTTGATCTGATTTTTCTTGTGCATGATAAATATGGAAATATGTACAGAAGAATTGCACATGAACCTATGTTGGATTACTTGTCTAGGGAGTGAGAAAAATTTGGAACACAAGATTTTGCAATGGTGAATGCTGAAAACAATCTTTGCTGTATTTTGAAAATAAAAAGCTACATTAAAAAAAAAAATGGTCCAAAGGGTTAGAGAGACATGAGGTAGAGACAAGTGTAAAATTAAAATCTAGACCTCTTCCTGACTACTAGCTAGTATACTCTTAATATGTCAGTCTTAATGACTAGACTATAAATTCCTTGAGGGTAAGGGGATGGCATTGCCTTCTTGCATGTTCCTCACATTCTAACAAAGGTTTGTCACAGAAGTGCTCCATAAATGACTTGAGTTATAAAACAAGAGTCAGGAAATCAGGGTTTAGACCTCACCTCTGGTATTTACTAGCAATATGATGGCCATGGGCAAGCTAACTAAACTTTCTCATCTGTTAAAATATGAT
This sequence comes from Myrmecobius fasciatus, assembly GCA_023553655.1. NCBI lineage: Eukaryota > Metazoa > Chordata > Mammalia > Dasyuromorphia > Myrmecobiidae > Myrmecobius > Myrmecobius fasciatus. The sequence goes on along the minus strand of JAJPUD010002014.1, from coordinate 262,380 downwards.
AACACCTATACAGCTTACATCACATGAGGAATGTGCTTTGCAAGCCTTAAAGCATGAAGTAAATTGTTACTAATATCTTTAGTTGATGAAAATAAACTTGAAGATAGAGAATTATGTCCACAGAAGATGACAACAATCATCCAACTATGTCTCAAGGCCCCTTCAATAAAATAATACTCCCAGCCTACAGTAGGCCTAGATCTGGCTGGCATGTTTGACCTCTGAGTGTTCCCAATAAAATGCACCCCTAATGTAATTTGTAACTCAGAAATTATTGGAGCTGAGAAAACCAGGGACTTTAAGTCTGAGAACTACAATTTAGATTGAGTTAAATGCTTGCTAGGGAGTGGATCCATGAGTCAGGGGAAGGAGAACAACTAAGGCAGACTAGGATCTTGCCTGAACTCTTGCTTTTAGCATCCAGAGTCCTTGATTAAAACAAAACAAAAAACAAAACAAACAAACAAAAAAAAAACACTGCAGCGCAAAGGGGAAGACAGAGAAATACTGTAAGTGTCAGATATAGAATTCAAACTCAGGTTTTCTAGACACCAAGTCTAGCACTCTCCCTACTCTATACTCTAGTCATATGAAAGGGAGATAATAATCTCTCCCTGCTGATTTGTCTCCCTTGAGGTGTCAGGAGGATGAAATGAAATGCTGGATATGAGAACATTATATAATTAAGCACAGGAGGTGAATATTACATTTAGTATAATTTGGACTTTAGATATTGGCTAAGATCCCTTCTAGTTCTCAAATTCTCTAGGGCTTTCCTTTAGGGCTCTATTTGCCAAGTGTTTCCACTCAATGTTAAGATTGGGAAGGGACTCCAAAAGGTTAGAGTCACAGACCAGTGTTATGAGGTGTCTCAAAAGAATTTACAGACTTGAAACCATCTCCACCAAGTCAGGGGAAAAAGTTTACTGTAATTGTAATACTAGTAGAAGCAAGCTAAATTCCAGAGGAATTTAGCAAAGGACCAGGAGCAAGGAGACAATTTTATCCAGTTCTTCATGTCATTGACATGCTAATTTTATGGCCTAGAGGTAAATTTGGTTATCACTGACCAGCAGATTATGTATCTTGACAGTAGGCAAAATTTGTAGGACTAAGGCCAGAAGACTTTAGAATCATCCACAAACGGATTGTTAGGTCGAAGGACCTCATATATCTTCCCTAAAGTCTAAGGGAAGAAATATTATATTCCTAAACCAGATGATTTTTACAATCATTGCACAACAGGATCACGGGCTAAAGCCAGAAGATTTTAGAATCATTGAACAGATTGTTAGAATAGAAACACTCTAAGATCAGGAGACTTTAAAATTTTTACTATATTTCCCTCAGAAGCTGTACACCAAGACTAACTCTGATAATAGCCTTTTGCCCCATTCTACTTCTAGGACATACCTTCACAGGAGAAATGAGGGGTACACTGGTCTTGGTCTCCAAGCCAACAGTCACTTTTCCAGGGACACCGATAGGAACTGGTTCTACTTCCAGGCTAGTGATCAATATTGGGTCATGTCCATCATCGCAGTTTTCCCAAGAAAAATCATCGACCTAAAAATGATTAAAGCATTTGGTGGAAAGGTAAGCAAGAAAATTACATAACTCTTTTAAAAAGATTTTTTTGCCTAATACTTCCAAGAAATCATTTTTAAGTAACCAATCATCTCTAAAGCCAAGTTTTATCTAGTATCCAAAGGCTTTTGTGATCTATTCCCTTTTCCTTACTCATATACCTCAAATATAAGATTTTCCCATCTCTTAAATACATACCCCCTACCAAAGTTAGGCTAGACTTTCTTCTCTGAACACATCAGTTTCACTCCCACAGCTGCTCAGGTGATTCCTTCTATAATTCTCTAGGTGTAGCTATTCTTCTAGGCAGATCTCAATCTCTCCCTCCTTTAAGAGGTTTTTCCCATAGACAATGAAGTAGTGAGTACCTATAGCACCACAATTTATCATTTGTTCTGTAAATACCTCCTTTTTAGTTCCTGTAAATAACAATAAAACTTTGCTCTTAAAAAAGCCCTTTCTAGAATCCATAGGAAAGCCCCAAGAACAAGGAAAATTCAAATAAAAATATCATTTGGATTAACAATGCTGAATAACAAAGCTCTTCCCCCATTCCCTCCTCTTACAATAGGCTTTCTAGACAACTCCACCTTCCCCAAATAAATAAAAAGTATCACTGGGTGGAGCCTTTACAATGTAAACCAGAGCTACAGTGTTAAAAGATTGAGAACTCTTATCATTTTCCTTAGTCCTTTTGTCAAGATTCAAAATCCCTTTAAATGATTGCATAAATCACTTAAGGTAGGGGAAAAAAGGCAGGAAGGCCTAGGCCAATTCAGACATTTTTTTCTTTAAAACTTAAAATGGCTTTCCAAAACACAAGCTTAAAAATTAAGAATATAGTCTTAGCATTTATATTTTTTTCCCCATACTTAACAGGTCCTCATTATAGCATAGAATGTCAGATCTGAAAAGGATCTTAGAAATTCCAACATAAAGGAAAATGAGACACAAAGAAATGACTTAACCTAACCATATTGAAAGTAGGTCTGTTACCAAGATAAGGTCTAAATGGGTTCATGATCTAGATAGAAAGAGTGATATTGTAAGCAAATTAGAGGAAATAGGATTTGAGTTTGTGACTTAATAATCACCACTGACATTTACAGTGACTTTAGGTTTATAATATACTTCACATACTCTTGATTTAAGTTTCATAATCTGTCAGATGAGAATTATGAGTATTATTGTTGGCATTTTGTAGACTTGCATATGGTCACACAACTAAGTGGAATTTGAATTCACATCTTGATGCCTTCAAATCTAGCTCTTATAACTATGCCATGTGCTTAGTCACAACTTGAGTGGCTGAAATCATATTATGACTCAAACATAAGTCTGCCAATTCCATGATTTCTACAGTACCATGCATTTCTGAAGCAAAGCTTTTAATTATTCTACGACTGAAAATATTTCCCATGGAGGGAACTGACATGGATTTATAACACCAAGGACAATAGATAAATGGCCAAAAGATAGGGAAAAAATAATACAAGAGAACAATAACAAACTCCAGACCTCTCAGACCTGTGGAGATGGAATAAATTTATGTCCAAAGAAGATCTGGCACTTTTAATTGAACACCAGACAGATAATTTTGATTATATTGTTAAAAAGTTTCTGTACAAATAAAACTAATGCAGACAAGATTAGGAGGGAAGCATCAAATTGGGAAAGCATCTTTACATTTAATGGTTCTGATAAAGGCCTCATTTCTAAAATATATAGAGAATTGTCTCATATTTGTAAGAATTAAATCTACTCTTCAATAGATAAGTGGTCAAGGGATATGAACAATTTTCAGATGATGAAATTAAAACCATCTCTAGTCATATGAAAAGTTGCTCCAAATCACTATTGATCAGAGAAATGCAAATTAAAACAGCTCTGAGGTACCACTACACACCTGTCAGATTGGCTAAAATGATAGGAAAAGATAAAGATGAATGTTGGAGGGGATGTGGGAAAGCTGGGACTCTAATACATTGTTGGTAGGACTGTGAACGGATCCAACCATTCTGGAGAGCAATTTGGAGCTATGCTCAAAAAGTTATCAAACTGTGCATACCCTTTGACCCAGCAGTGTTTCTACTGGGCCTATATCCCAAAGAGATCTTAGAGGAGGGAAAGGGACCCACATGTGCAAGAATGTTTGTGGCAGCCCTTTTTGTAGTGGCTAGAAACTGGAAACTGAAGGGATGCCCATCAATTGGAGAGTGGCTGAATAAATTATGGTATATAAATGTTATGGAATATTATTGCTCTGTAAGAAACGACCAGCAGGACGATTTCAGAAAGGCCTGGAGAGACTTGCATGAACTGATGCTGAGAGAAATGAACAGAACCAGATCATTATACACAGCAACAGTATTACATGATGATCAATTCTGATGGACATGGCTCTCTGCAACAAAGAATTGTCTCAAACCAGTTCCAATTGTTCACTGAAGAAAACCATATACACCCAGAGAGAGGGATGTGAAATGTGGACCACAACATAACATTTTCATGCTCTCTATTGATGTTTGCTTGCATTGTGTTTCCTTTCTCTGGTTTTTCTTGTAGATACGATCTCTCTTGCACAACAATGATAATTGTGGAAATATGTATACATATATTCGATTTGTCAAGTATTTTAACATAATTAACATGTAGTAGATTTCCTGCCATCTAGGGGAGGGGTGGGGATTAGGGGGGGAAAGTTTGTAACAGAAAGCTTTGTAAGGGTTAATGTTGAAGAATTACCCATACATCTGTTTTGCACATAAAAAGCTTTAATAAAAAAAAAAAAAAAGTAGTTCTGTTTTATAGCTCTTTGTATTTACTGACCACGCCTGTAAGAATAAAGGGGAAGCTATGTGGTGCAGTGGATAGAGCACCCACTAGAAAATCAGGAGAGCTTTAGTTCAAATGTGATCTTACTAGTTATATGATCCTTATTGTCTACAATAATAAAGGCAATATCAATCAATAAAGGCTTTAGTCATTAGGAAATACTATTTTAGCAAAAGTTATCTATGTTAATTTGTATAAAGCCTGTAACTTATCATGGCTTAACTGTCCTCCACTCAAGTCTAATTAGGGATATAAGTCAAGAACATACACTCATAATAGCATGAAAAGATGGATTGTACTAAAAACCAAGGGCAGCTAAGTAGAGCAGTGGATAGTGATGGAACTGGATTCAGGAAGACTTATCTTACCAAGTTCAAATCCAGCCTCACTAACTAACTGGAAAGTTAATGTTTTAATAATGGTACTTAGTTCTCAAATTGTTGTGAGAAAAGGGGAGAGGTTAAGTAAAAAAGGTCTACTATATAGCAAGCAATATACTAAGTGCTTTGCAACTATCTTCTTTAATGTTTACCAAAAGCACTGTAAAGAAAGTACTATTTTTTAAATATCTATTTACTTATTAAAGCTTTTTATTTTCAAAACATATGTATGGATAATTTTTCAACACTGACCCTTACAAAACCTTGTGTTCCAAATTTTCCCCTCCTTTCCCCCACTCCCTCCTCTAGATGGCAAGTAATCCAAAATTTGGTAAACATGTTAAAATATGTTAAATCCAATAATGTATATGTATTTATACCATTATGTTGCACAAGAAAAATCAGATCAAAAAGGAAAAAAATTAGAAATAAAACAAAATGCAAGAAAACAACAACAAAGAGTGAAAATGCCATGTTGTGATCCACATGCAGTTCCCCACAGTCCTCTTTCTGAGTATAGAAGGATCTCTTCCAAGATCATTGGAACTGGCACCAGTCATCTTATTGTTGTAAAGAACCACGTCCATCAGCATTGATCATAATATAATCTTGTTGTTGCTGTGTACAAAGATCCTGGTTCTGCTCATTTCATTTAATATCAATTCATTTAAGTCTCTCCAGGACTCTCTGAAATCATACTGCTGTTTCTTATAGAACAATAATATTCCATAACATTCATATACCACAACTTATTCAGCCATTCTCCAAAATATATGCTAAGATAGTTTTCAGCATTCACCCTTGCAAAACCTTGTGTTCTAAATTTTTCTCCCTCTCTTCCTCTTACCCCCTTCCCATAGACAGCAAGTAATCCATTAAACATGTACAATTCTTTTATACATATTTCCATATTTATCATGCTGCACAAGAAAAATCAGATCAAAAGAGAAGAAAAAATGAGGAAAAAAAAACCCAAAAAGCAAGTGAACAGCAAGAAATAGGGTAAAAATACTCTGTAGTAATTCACATTCAGTCCCCATAGTCCTCTCTCTAGAGGCAGATGACTTTCTCCATCACAAATCTATTGGAATTGACCTGAATCACCTTACTGTTGAAAAGAGCCACATCCATTATAGTTGATCATCACATCATCTTGTTGTAACAGTACAATGTTCTCTTGGTTCTACTTACTTCACTTAGCATCAGTTCATGTAAGTCCCTCTAGGTCTTTCTGAAATCAACCTGCTGATCTTTTCTTATAGAACAATAATGTTCTATCACATTCATATACCATAACTTATTCAGCCATTCCCCAACTGATCCACTCAATTTCCAGTTTCTTGCTACTATAAGAGCTGTTACAAACATTTTTACACATGTGGGTCCTTTTTCCTTTTTTATGATCTCTTTGGAATATAGGCCCAGTAGAGACACTGCTAGATCAAAGGGTATGCAGTTTGATAGCCCTTTGGGCATAGTTTCCAAATTGCTCTTCAGAATGATTGGATAAGTTCACAACTCCACCAACAATGTATTAGTGTCCCAGTTTTCCCCCACTCCCTCCAACATTTATTATTATCTTTTCCTATCATCTTGGCCAATCTGAGAGGTGTGTAACTCAGAGTTGTCTTAATTTGCCTTTCTTTGATCAAGAGTGTTGTAGAGCATTTTTTTCATATGACTAGAAATGATTTTAATTTCTTCATCTGAAAATTATCTGTTCATATCCTTTGATCATTTATCAATTGGAGAATGGCTTGAATTCTTATAAATTTGAGTCAATTCTCTATATATTTTAGAAACAAAGCCTTTATCAGAATCCTTAAATGTAAAAATGTTTTCCCAATTTATTGCTTCCCTTCTAATGTTGTCTGTATTAGTTTTGTTTGTACAAAAACTTTTTAACTTAATATAATCATAATTATCTTTTTGATGTTCAACAAGTTCCAGTTTTTCTTTGGTCACAAATTCCTTCCTTCTCCACAGATCTGAGAAGTAAACTATACTATGTTCTTCTAATTTGCCTATAATATCACTCTTTACATATAAATCCTGAACCTATTTCAACCTTATCTTGGTATACACTGTTAGGTATGGGTCAATGCCTAGTTTCTGCCATACTAGTTTCCAATTTTCCCAGCAGTTTTGTCAAATAGTTGAGTTCTTATCCCAAAAGTTGGGATCTTTGGGTTTGTAAAATACTAGATTGCTATGGTTACTGACTATTTTGTCCTATGAACCTAACCTATTCCACTGACCAACTACTCTATTTCTTAGCCAATACCAAATAGTTTTGATTACTGCTGCTTTATAATATAGTTTTAGGTCTGGCACAGCTAGGCCATGAAGGTACTAGTTTTATAAAAATTTTCCAGCTAAGGAAATAAGAGGCAGACAGAAGTGATTTGTTCAGTATCATGCAACCAGGAAGGAACAGAGCAGCTAGATGGGATAGTAGAGGGCCAGGACTGCAGCTACGAAGCCTTATGTTTCTGAATTAAAATCTGGCATCAGACTGTGTGACCTTAAGCAAGGCACCTAGGTAAATTAGTTTCTTTATCTATAAAATGAGATGAAGAAGAAATGGCAAACCATTCCACTATCTTTGCCAAGAGATATAACCAAAACAATATACAGCCAGGAAGTTTCTGTGGCAGACCTTGAACTCAAATCTTCTTGACACTAGCTCAGCTATTGCAATAATTTAGGTGCCTAAGTGAGAAAACTTATGTGGGCTCTAAAATGTTTTGTTTTGTTTTTTAAGATATGCATGGGAAAAAGTAATATATAGTGAAAAAATATATAGCTTATATAGGTGAAAAAAGCAGTTGTCTCTGGACATTGTCTCAGGGATTGGTTGGTGGCCTCTAAGGTCCATTTCTAGACCCAGCTATAGAACTTATAATATAAATCTTACCTCTTCTTGGTCCTAAAGAACAGAACTAGGAACTGTAGCAGGCAGAGGCTGCAGAGAGGCAAAATTTGGCTCAAAATAAGGAAATATTTGTTAATAAGAGTTATCCAAAAGAGAAATGAGGTATCTCAAAACCGAACAGTTCCTCATCATGAAAGGTTTTTAAGAAGGAATAATGAACACTTGTCAAGAATATTGATGAGAGGGTTCCTACTCATTATTGGGTCAGGCTACATATTTCTTAGGTCCCTTAATGGGAATGACTGGGCCTAGTTTCTGCAGTGATTTGAATTAGTTGTGGAGACAAGAACTAGAAAACTTGGGAACTATAGAGTATTCACTTTCCTATGGCCTCTCCCCCAGGGCTTCTCTCCAACTAAAGCTTCCTTTCCCTCCCCCTCTGAATGATCTCAGAAGCACAAGATAAGTAGCAGCTGGGGCCAAGATGTTGATAGTTCTCTTGGGGAAAGAAATATAGTATGGTTAGGTGGGAAAAGTTACTCTTGCCCTTTGTAGGGGTCTTGAGGTTTCTGAACTGCAGAAGGTTCCTCTCCTGTTCAGTTTATCCTAGGGTCTCCATCTCTCTGGGAAGCAGAAGGTTCCTATCCTGTTCAATTTATCCTACACCTTAGAATATGGTCTCATGAATAAGCAAAGCATCCCATGAGCCTCTTGCCTAGACCCAAGTGGAAGATGAGTGCAAAAGTTATTGGACTTGGGAGTGAAAACTGGTTTCAAATTTTGGTCTCAGAACTCGTTTTCTTCCTCTATAAAAATGGGCAAAGATAATTACAGTACCTATTTCCCAAGATTATTGTACAGATCAAATGCATACATTTTGTTATATGAATACAAACTATTATTATTACAAACAGTTCCAATTGTGTGACTTTTCTAAGTTCAAATAATTATTTCATGATAACCTCCTTCCTAACAAGGCACCATAAATTTACCCTTTCCACTACACCAATCTGCCTTCCTGCTTTGGACAGGTTTGGCTTAAGCATACTGTCTTGTTTGAGAATGGAATATTAGGGCAGTTAAATGGCACAGTAGATAGGGTACTAATCCTGGAGTCAAGAGGACCCAAGTTCAAAATCAGCTCCACTTAACCCCACTGCCTTCTCTTCCCTCCTCGAGAAAGAGTAAAATATTAAATGGAATTTTGCTTTAAGATATATATTTCCTCATGATGACTTTGTGAGAAAGGTATGTTCATTTTACAGATGAAGAAACAAGCTCAGAAAGTTACCATAATTTATCCAAGGATATATAACTAAATGAGCACATGTCAGAGATGGGATTGGACTACCAAGTCCAGAGTTTTTTTTAATCACATACTGTTTCTCAGCACTAAGAAGCCACCAACTAGGTAGACAAGGAAGATGAATGACCTTCCCACCCACCCCATCACCATCACACAGGTTCAGGATAACAGATACACGAGATTATAGTTAGTTATTGGGCAAAACTTCAGGGCATCCAGTACTAGTCATTCAGGGATTCGGGATTCCTTGCCCTGAAAAAGTATGAAAAGTACAAACAGTGGTGTACTGACTTTCAAAGATTTAATTACCATAGAAAAGTGAAATGGCTACCAAGCAATCTGACAGTGAAATCTGACAAAACAGAACTTTTGCATTTTTTCCCTTACCAAAAATGAAAAACCCAGCTATTCACAGCATAGTACAGTTGAAAGAAAATTGGTTTAGGAGGCAGAAAAGATTGGGTTTTTTTCCTGGCCTTAGCTATGTGCCAATGTGGATAAGTCATTCTACTTATTTCTACTTCAATTTACCCTGCTCTAAACTTAGGCATCTTGAAATAGATGAAACTCCTCTCAGTTTTAAAATTCCATGGTCTACAGCTCTCCATCCCATGATCAGAAGCAAAGGATTGTTTGGGAAAGAGTTGGGGAGAATTTATAGGGGGATAAGTAAGGGAGGAAAGGAAGTTATCCCCACCAAGGAATGGGGAACTGCCTGGGCCTTCATTCCTGGTGCCCTTCCCTTTATGCATCATATGCTTGGGGCTTTTCCAGAGTCCCTCAAGAAAAAAAAGGAGGACTCACATTGGATCCCCTTAGCAAGCTATTGAGCTAATAAAAAAAGACTCCTAGTGAATATCAGTCAACAATTAGTGAAATTCAGACAAAGTATAGGAATTCACTATATATTACTTTATACTAGGAACAAAGAACAGTAAAATCGGCCAAATGGTGCTACTTTTATCTGTTTGGCCCTAGGCACTTCATAGGATCCAGGGCTGGTAGGATCTCAGTGACCATCTTCCAAGACTCCTGTTTCACTGATGAAGGAAATGGATCTTCAGAAAGGTTAAGTGACTTGACCAAAGTCAACAGCACATTCCTTCTTCTGTTAAATGAGTATACCACCTCTGAGATCCCTTTCAACTCTATGATCTTTAGTAAGGGAGAAGACTAAGATACTTTGAACTGGGGCAAGGGGTAGGAAAGGTTGTGAGAGGGTGCTGGAGATGGAAATTCTACATCTACTAACCCACCCTTCAATCAGCACTAAGACGACTCTTCCCCGTTCCCTCCACTTGTCCCTCTCAGTCAGAGACACCTCCTCCCATAATCCATTCTCCTGGGGGAGCGGGAAGCGGCTGCGCAAAGAAAGGGTGAAATAAGGAAGGGTTCCCCCACATTCAGGAACTCACCTTATCCAGGCGGAACAGACCTTTACCGGCGGGAACAGGCCTGGGAAAAAACACAACCAAAAGCACAAGTAAAGAAAGGGACTTCATGGTGTCTGTCAGTGAGCAGATGCAGGTAGCAGCACTTGGAGATGCTCCTTTAAGGGTTGCAGAGGACGGGCAAACATACGCTCCGCCCAACACCACGCCTCCCGGAGGAGATTGCTACAATCCTGTGGCATGGAGCTGTTCGCATCAGGGCTTACGTCCTGTCAGCTCCACCCACTTCCCTTCCCTGACTCCAGAAAGTGAGGTCAGCTGGGCGCAGGCGGAGAGATGGAGAGATTGTAATCCCGAATTTCTGGGGTGCTACCTTGATACTAGAAGGCCGCAGGTTCTGGAAAGGGAAGGAGCGATCTGCATCTATTATATCTCTTTTGACCTTCCTAGCCAGCCCGATGGGGGTAGGTCCCGGCCGATTAATTACTTTTCCCCATTTTACAGATCAGGAAACTTCTGGTTTGTCTCGTGGTTAATAAATGGCATAGTACTTATATCACGTTATTTTACAATATTCTTAAATTATCAGCTCTAACAATTCTAGCTGGCGTTTTCAGATTCTACGTACTTTTTTAGGACTGAGAAAAAAGAACGCAAGTGAAAAGGATTGATAGGTAAATGATGAAAACTGAATACCTGTGGCATTGCCTGCTTTGATCAGGCTTAGATCTATCTATTTCTTGTCTTTCCCTATCTGCAGTGTACACGTCCCTTAAAGTCCACTATTCTTGACCTTGACCCACAAATTCATAGATCAGGGAGATCCAAAGCTTCACTTAAGGCAATTTGAATAATTTCCTGAAAGGTAGGTGGGACAAAGGTTAACAATCCCCTGTAGCAAAACACTTCTCTTTGGAAAAGTTACACTAAGACGGAAGAAGCCTGGGATCTATAGACATCTGAGAGATGGTCATAGAAATCTGGAACTGGAAAAGGAAAGACTTTGGGATAAAATAATGAGACAGGTAGAAATTAAGACTTGGAGAAGGAAAAAAGAATGTTCTCTACAACTAAATATATTTTTCTTCCGTTTTCAAAGAACTTTTCCTATAGTCTCTTTTCAGAGGCAGCTATAGGGTAGTGACTTGAGTACTCAGCTCGGAGTCAAGGAGGTTCAAACCTACCCCAGAAACCATTAGTATGACCTTGGACAAATTATTTAATTCAGAGTTTATTTCCAAGCATTATTGGGGCATAGTGAATTGAGAGCTGGTCTCAGAGCCAGGAAACCTGGACTGATGTTCTACATAGTAGCTGTGTGAACTTGAGAAAGTCACTAAACTATTCTGAATCTTAGTTTCTTCATTTGTCAAACAAGAGAAATGATTAAAGCTTCTTAAACTGTGGTTCAAGATCCAACATGAGGTTGAAAGAGCTTCTAGACTCACTGACACTTTGTTAGAATAGAAGCACTCTAAGGTAAGAGAGGGAGCCTCCCTAGTGCTATCTTCCCTAGAAGCTATATTCCTTCAGGGTCTTGTAACTGAATGTGGGGGTTGCAAAAAATGTGGAAACAGTAAAAGGTTTCTGAGCACAACCCCCAAAAATTAATTCAAAATCAAATATGCAAGGTGTTTCTGACAATCCTTGCCATTGTTGCATAACCAGACTTAACTGCAGCCTTGGTTCTGAATATACAAGATACATACTTTTGCATTGCGCATGCACAAGTATTGCCAAAAACATTTTGGCTGAGATTAGAGATGGGGTTACATACAAATTTCTCCAGTGAAAAGAGGTCAGGACTGGAAAAAGTTTAAGAAGCCATAATCTAGATGATCCCTATGGATCTATAATCATCAATTGAAAAATGAGAATGATATTTACATTATGTATTATTTCACAGAGCTGTGGTGACCCAAGTACTTTGCAGAACCTCAGCACACTTGAAATGGAATTCACTGACACTCACAAAAGTCTTGTGAGGTCCTTTGGGTAGATATTATTATTATTGTCATTCCACAAATGAAGTAACTGAGGCCCAGAGAAGTCATGTTTTAGTTCAAAGTACACTGAATCTGCTATTCTCCAAGCCTTGGATTCTTCATCTGCCAAATAAGGTAATTGTAAAATTCCCTTCTAGTTCTAAGTCCTGTGATCTCTGATTTGTCTAAGATCATATGACAGCACGTGGAGGGGGAAGGAATAGACAGTTAGCTCCTGAATATTGCTCTGATGGCTTGACTTCAAAGATGGGACTAGCAATCCTGAGTCTGAGGAAGAAGGTAATTTACTTACAACCACTTTTCCCCTAGGCCTCAAAATTATGTATTCCATTCTTTTCTGGAAGGTTGACTCTTATTTGCCCAGTGTCCAGAGACCTTAAATCAAGCCTTGATTTTAATGAGGGTGATTCCAAAATTCCACTTCCTTGCATCTGAAATATCAGGATTGAGCTTAATCAGATAACTATTTTAAAAGAGATTGAGACTCTCAGGAAATCTATTACAATCAAAAGATCAAGAATCAACCATCAGTCAGAATTGGGTCAATTTACTCCTCCCTGACTCTAGTCTACCTTTCCAGGTTTATTTCATAATATTCTCCTTTGCCCACTGTTCAATACAAACAAAATGCCTCTTGCTATTCCTCATACCCAATATCCTGTCTCCCCTATCCATATAGATGGTACCTCACTTCAGGGGTACAATCTCCATCTCCACCCCGAGGATCCCCATTGTTGTTATTGTTCAGTTATTTTTTTAGTTACATCCGAGTCTTTGTGACCCCATTTGGAGTTTTCTTGGCAAAGATACTGGAGTGGTTTGCCATTTCCTTCTCCAGCTCATTTTACAGATGAGGAAACTGAAGCAAATAGGGTTAAGTAAGTTGCCCAGGATCATACAACTATTAAGTGTCTGAGGCCAGAGCTTTGTTGTTGTTGAATCATTCGACTTTCCATAACCCCATTTGAGATTTTCTTGGCAAAGATATTGGAGTAGCTCATTTTACAGATGAGAAAACTGAGGCAAACAGAGTTAAGTGACTTGCCCAGGGTCACAGACTTTGAACTCAGGAAGGTCTTCCTGATTCCAAACCCAGTAATCTGTCCACTGCACCACCTAGCTGCTCCCTACAATCCCCTAGCTTCTTTCAAAATCAGCTCCAGTAGTGCTTTCAATAGGAATTCCACCTGGGATCCCACCAGTTACTGTTGCCCTCTGGGCCAGAAATTATTTTGTGTCTATTTTGTATTTATTTTGCTGGTGTAAATTTTCACTTTCCACCTCCAGCTCCAGCTTATTAGAATGTAACTGTTTTAGTCTTTGTATGCATTGTGCCTGGCCTGAAATTCAGGTGATTGTGGACTTGAATGACATCAATTCCTAGGCCTGATTTGGGATTGGGGCCTTTGACTCCACAAAAAACAACAAATAAACAAATAAGCAAAAACAGACTCCTTTCTTTCTTGCCTAGTCTTCCAAACAAGCAAGTTTCACCCTCCTGATCACACTCAGGTCACTGCCACAGTATTAGACTCATATCATTGAGGGTTCAAGCTCCATGACTAAAGGCTCTTTCTTAAATTTCAGTTCCTAGAGTTTAAAAAGCTACCATCCTGCATAATTATGGGTTGGGGGAGTGGGAAGAAAAGAAGTACAGGGAAGCCCAGGAAAAAACAAGCATGAGGCAGTGTAATGTGTTGACCAATACAGATTCCTGCAAAATTCTCTGGATAAATCACATGGTTGGAGGAAGAGGAAAGGCTCAAGACCTGAAGGCAATTAGAATATATTTTATTCTTAGTTTTGTCATATTCAATGTTTAGCCAGCCTTGGGCAAATTACCTCCTTTGTCTGAGAGTCAATTTCTAACTAGGAATAAGAGGACTGGATTATACAGTCTACAACAACTCTTCCAGCTCAATTTTTCTATGATTTATATTTAGAAATAATATACAGCTCTGATATTTTAGGTTCAATTCTACAATGTGCCTACTATATGTAGTTCCTACCTTTACTCTGCAATCTTGGCTCCATCCAGTGCCTATTTTATGTAATGAGCTATATTCGGTGTTGGGGAATAAAAAATGAAAAATGGCATAATCCTTGCCTTCAAAATGTCTAGACTACAAAGAAGAATATGGCACGTTACACCTGTAAGTATAATTCAAGGTAGAAAATAACATTGGTAAAAAACAAAACATGAGGAATATTTAAAAGGGAGGCTTCCAACTCATCTCTGAAGCAGCTGCAGCAAGAGCACATCCCAACTGAAGTTCTCTATCTCTAGGCATGAGTCTGGACTTTCTAACAGTTTAAATGAAGTATCAGAAGGTGAGGAAAAAGTGAAGGACTGCCACCAAAATGATCCTACTAAGCCCATTCCTGAGCTATAAGGCTCACATTGGAAAGTAAATAAGCTTGGCTCCCAGTGAACAAATAAGAGGCACCCATTGTTGAGATGTTCCTTATGGTCATTATAGGTGTAGTAGGACACACACACACATACCACACACTGTGCTAAGTTCTCTATGATGAGGTATGGGAGAGCAATTACTGATTTGAAAAGAGAGGTGCATAGCTTGTGACAAATTCACAATGGGTGTTCTCTCTGCCATAAGTCACCTTTATTCATCAGAAAAGGTCACAGATGAAATCCAAAGGTGATTTTGTGATATGCAATTCTTCTTCCACGTGACATCTCTTTAATATATAAAGTCTGATATTTTGTCAGCCCCTACAGCTTTTCATCTCTCCATGGTAAATATTCTTAGTTCCTTCAAATAATCCATTTATGATTTAGTTCCCAGTCCTCTTATTATTTTGGTTGCTACCCTGTAGAGATACCCTAGAGATAATTTAGTGGCCCTGTGCTTAAAGTGCTGGATTTGGAGTCAGAAAATTTGAGTTCTGATCTGTCTTGAAACACCAACTAATTGTAACCCTGGGTAAGCCACTTAACCTCTGTCTCAGTTTCCTTATTTATAAAGTGGGGATTTATTGTTGCTCAGTTATATCTGACTCTTCATGACCCCATTTGGGGTTTTCTTGGCAAAGACACTGGAGTGGCTTGCCATTTTCTTCTCCTGGTCATTTTACAGATAGAGAAAATGAGGCAAACAAATTAAGTGACTTGCCCAGGGTCACACAGCTAATAAATATCAGGGCCAGATTTGAACTCAGATCTTTCTTTTTTTTTTTTTTTTTTTAAGCTTTTTATTTGTATAACATATGTATGCGTAGTTCCCCAACCTTGATCTTTACAAAGCTTTCCAATACAAATTTTACCCCCAGTCCCCTCCCCTCCCCCAGATGGCAGGAAGTCCACTACATGTTAATAATGTTGAGATGCTTGAGAAGTTATGCAAGAAAAATCCTATCTACAAGAAAAAAAAGAATCAGAGAAAGGCAACACAATGCAAGCAAACGTCAATAGAGATCATGAAAATGTTACGTTGTGGTCCATATTTCATGTCCCTCTTTCTGGGTGTATATGGTTTTCTTCAGTGAACAACTGGAACTGGTTTGAGACAATTCTTTATTGCAGAGAGGCATGTCCATCAGAATTGATCATCATGTAATACTGTTGTTGCTGTGCATGATGATCTCCTGGTTCTGCTCGTTTCACTCAGCATCAGTTCATGCAAGTCTCTCCAGGCCTCTCTGAAATCGTCCTGCTGGTCATTTCTTACAGAACAATAATATTCCATAACATTCATATACCATAATTTATTCAGCCACTCTCCAATTGATGGGCATCCCTTCAGTTTCCAGTTTCTAGCCACTACAAAAAGGGCTGCCACAAACATTCTTGCACATGTGGGTCCCTTTCCCTCCTCTAAGATCTCTTTGGGATATAGGCCCAGTAGAAACACTGCTGGGTCAAAGGGTATGCACAGTTTGACAACTTTTTGAGCATAGCTCCAAATTGCTCTCCAGAATGGTTGGATCCGTTCACAGTCCCACCAACAATGTATTAGTGTCCCAGCCCTCCCACATCCCCTCCAACATTCATCGTTATCTTTTCCTGTCATTTTAGCCAATCTGACAGGTGTGTAGTGGTACCTCAGAGTTGTCTTAATTTGCATTTCTCTGATCAATAGTGATTTGGAGCAACTTTTCATATGACTAGAGATGGTTTTAATTTCATCATCTGAAAATTGTCTTGAACTCAGATCTTTCTTACTCCAGTACCACCTAGCTACTCCAAAACAGGGATAATAAAACCTATTTCTTAAGGTTAGAAGACTCAAACATTATATTTGTAAAGCACTTTGTAAACTTTACAAACAAATATAATCTGTTTGATTCTTCTAAGGTTCCCATCTTTTCTATTTCCACAATCAGTTCCTCTTGGTTATTATTAATTATAGAATAGCACCACCCCTTGTTTTTCCTTTTGTGTTTTGGAGGTTGTAATCTTATTAAGGATTTTGTGTAGAATTTACAACTTGTCTGCTTTAGACACAGAATAAAACTATAGCTAGGTAATGAAGTGGATAAAACACCAGCCCTAGAATCAGGAGGACCTAAGTTCAAATCTAGCCTCTGACATTTAGTAGCTGTGTGACCCTGGGTAAGACACTAGGTAATGCCTCAGTTTCCTCATCTGTAAAGTGAGTTGGAGAAGGAAATGGCAAACCACTCCAGTATCTTTGCCAAGAAAATCCCAAATGAGGTTACAAAGAATTAGACTGAATTAGCTGAAATGACTCAACAAAGAATCATAACAGATGAAATCTACCATTTTTTTTTTTACTAATATTAAGCCTTGGCTGCCAAGTTTGTGATCAGTTTTCTTCTTTCTTAAAGGTTAGATATAGTTTATTCCCATGTTGACACCACTTCACCTTCTCCATCCATTGCTTCCCACTCTTGCTTTTCCCTTCCCGTTCCTGGATTTGATCCATCCTATGTCCTTTGAATAAAAGATAACCTCCCAAAGTCTTATTTATTGTAGGTATGAACCCCATTGCCCTATTAAAGGCAATGTAAGTGTTTTATTGGATAAAGCACTGGACCTTGAGTAAGGACGACCTGAATTCAAATATGACTTCAGACACTTGCAATGTGACACTGGGCATATCACTTAAAAGCTCTGTTTGTCTCAGTTTCCTCAACTGTAGGAGGAAAAGAAGAAGGAAGAAAGAAAAAAAGGAAGAAGGAAAGGAAGGAAGGAAAGAAAAAAGGAGGAAGGAAGGAAGACCTTGGTTTTGACCACTACCACTTATCCTGGGTATTGTTTTCTGTGGGCCTTTCTACACACTATTTCTATGCACTATTTATGTGATGTATCTTCTACTCCTTGCAGTATCTGGCAGATACATAAGGAGTGGGTGGAGTTTGCTTTCTCCTCCACCATTTTTAAAGCTTACTGGATCAGATTCACAAAACTCCAAACAAATAATATGTTTATTGACCTTAGACACCCTCATTCTCTCAGTGCATCTTGTCTATATTTTGAAGACTCTGACACTTTGTGTTTTACATTAAAGAACACTTTCAGCTCTAACATTCTGTGATTCTGTGTCAGCTAAAGTCAGACTCCAGATCTGAAGGGAGAGAAGGCTGCCCTGGGTAAATCAAAGAACAGCTATATGCCTGCTCCCATTCTCCAGAGAAAGGAGTTCTTTCAGCTTAGACAGGGTAGAGGGCTAGAGTTAAACAGAACTGGCCAAATGCCTATTCTCCTGAGGGGGTGGAAGTCCTGAGGGGTCAGTTAGGTTGTTGAGCCTGATTGTGGCTCACACTTCAGGGACAGGAGTTTATTTTTAGCTGCTTAAGGAGGAATGTGACACTCCATCCTTATTTAGTCATCAGAAGAGCTTGTGAGCTAGAGAAAAGGGGCAGGCAGCTGGCTGGGAAGGAGATGGGGCACACAGATTGCCCCTTTCTGTAGCTTGTGGCTTCTCTTCTAACTGCTTCCACATCTTACTCTCAGCTCAGGGACCAGTAATGTATAGCAACAGACCCAGAAAGAGAACATTGACCAATTCAGATAGGTCTTCTCTCTTTCCTTGAAGCTACTTTTTTATTCTTCACCACAGAACCACTAGGTCAATATTGTTTTCTTTTAGATCTGTGAAGACATTAATGATAACCTCTGTCCTTTTTTGCAGAGTTTTATAGCACCATTCTATAATTCAAACTTAAATTATAACTCAATTGGGTAGATAGATAAGGCAGAGATAACTATCACTCTTTTCAAAAGTGAGGAAACAAAACTCTGAAAAATAAGATGACTTGACCAAAGTCACACTTGAGTCTGCCAGATCCTGGATTAGTCCAGATCTTATGACTTTCAGTTCAAGTCTCTTTCTGTTACAACAGGCTTTCTTTCTAGGAAAAGAGGGCTAAGAAGAACGAATGTCCCAGCCTCTCACTTACAAGTAATGTGACCTTCACAGCTTGAAGCATACTTATTTTATTTTATTTTTCTTGAGAGTATTTTTTTATGAGGGTGGAGATCTGTTTTCTTTCACAACGTGACTTTTATGGAAATGTTTTGCATGACTTCACATGTACATTCTCAATTGGAGAGGAAGAAAGGGAGAGAATCTGAGACTCAAAGTTTTAAAAACAAATGTAAAAAATTGTTTTACATGTAACTGGGGAACATAAAAATATTACATCACAAGTTATGTGACCTTGACCAACTGACTTTTCTCTATATCTCATTTTTCTCATCTATAAAATGAAGATAATAATCCTTGCATTATGAAAACATACATATAATACTTCATAAGGATATTAAAAGTGAGATAGTACATATAAAGTGCTTAGTAACTGTTAGGTACTGCATTAGCATGACTCTTTTTTTTTTAGTGTGTTCTTAAAGAAGAGGGGAGAACAGAGATCCTTGTTGATCTCACCCAAAGGCAATAATTCAGAACTAGAAGTAGAAATATACTGGTCAAATTTGAACATCTTGCTTGGGATCTGAGCAATGTAAGATACATTTTATGTTTAATCTTCATTACTAACAGAGTCTCTATCATTTTCTTAAGTCTAGACAACTAACAAAATCCCCAAACTAAACCCTGACTTGTAATTTGCTGAGAAGGGGAATGGGAGACAGAGAGGAGAGAGAGAGAGAGAGAGAGAGAGAGAGAGAGAGAGAGAGAGAGAG